>JBBDGP010001113.1:5247500-5552500 GCA_037952835.1 Lithobates septentrionalis
TAGATCCGTTCCTGTTATCTTCCTACTGACAGGCAGGCTTGTCTTGTTACAGTATATAAAGCTACCTGAAGAAAATTACTGGTGTTCTTTTGATCCTATTAGTACCACGGTCAGGCAGCTAGACTATTTACATTTAGTGCAGTGCGTCCTGCTCACAGTGTTCAGCTAGATCCGTTCCTGTTATCTTCCTACTGACAGGCAGGCTTGTCTTGTTACAGTATATAAAGCTACCTGAAGAAAATTACTGGTGTTCTTTTGATCCTATTAGTACCACGGTCAGGCAGCTAGACTATTTACAGTTAGTGCAGTGCGTCCTGCTCAGAGCGTTCAGCTAGATCCGTTCCTGTTATCTTCCTACTGACAGGCAGGCTTGTCTTGTTACAGTATATAAAGCTACCTGAAGAAAATTACTGGTGTTCTTTTGATCCTATTAGTACCATGGTCAGGCAGCTAGACTATTTACATTTAGTGCAGTGCGTCCTGCTCACAGTGTTCAGCTAGATCCGTTCCTGTTATCTTCCTACTGACAGGCAGGCTTGTCTTGTTACAGTATATAAAGCTACCTGAAGAAAATTACTGGTGTTCTTTTGATCCTATTAGTACCACAGTCAGGCAGCTAGACTATTTACATTTAGTGCAGTGCGTCCTGCTCACAGTGTTCAGCTAGATCCGTTCCTGTTATCTTCCTACTGACAGGCAGGCTTGTCTTGTTACAGTATATAAAGCTACCTGAAGAAAATTACTGGTGTTCTTTTGATCCTATTAGTACCACGGTCAGGCAGCTAGACTATTTACAGTTAGTGCAGTGCGTCCTGCTCACAGTGTTCAGCTAGATCCGTTCCTGTTATCTTCCTACTGACAGGCAGGCTTGTCTTGTTACAGTATATAAAGCTACCTGAAGAAAATTACTGGTGTTCTTTTGATCCTATTAGTACCACGGTCAGGCAGCTAGACTATTTACATTTAGTGCAGTGCGTCCTGCTCACAGTGTTCAGCTAGATCCGTTCCTGTTATCTTCCTACTGACAGGCAGGCTTGTCTTGTTACAGTATATAAAGCTACCTGAAGAAAATTACTGGTGTTCTTTTGATCCTATTAGTACCACGGTCAGGCAGCTAGACTATTTACAGTTAGTGCAGTGCGTCCTGCTCACAGTGTTCAGCTAGATCCGTTCCTGTTATCTTCCTACTGACAGGCAGGCTTGTCTTGTTACAGTATATAAAGCTACCTGAAGAAAATTACTGGTGTTCTTTTGATCCTATTAGTACCACGGTCAGGCAGCTAGACTATTTACAGTTAGTGCAGTGCGTCCTGCTCACAGTGTTCAGCTAGATCCGTTCCTGTTATCTTCCTACTGACAGGCAGGCTTGTCTTGTTACAGTATATAAAGCTACCTGAAGAAAATTACTGGTGTTCTTTTGATCCTATTAGTACCACGGTCAGGCAGCTAGACTATTTACATTTAGTGCAGTGCGTCCTGCTCACAGTGTTCAGCTAGATCCGTTCCTGTTATCTTCCTACTGACAGGCAGGCTTGTCTTGTTACAGTATATAAAGCTACCTGAAGAAAATTACTGGTGTTCTTTTGATCCTATTAGTACCACGGTCAGGCAGCTAGACTATTTACAGTTAGTGCAGTGCGTCCTGCTCACAGTGTTCAGCTAGATCCGTTCCTGTTATCTTCCTACTGACAGGCAGGCTTGTCTTGTTACAGTATATAAAGCTACCTGAAGAAAATTACTGGTGTTCTTTTGATCCTATAAGTACCACGGTCAGGCAGCTAGACTATTTACATTTAGTGCAGTGCGTCCTGCTCACAGTGTTCAGCTAGATCCGTTCCTGTTATCTTCCTACTGACAGGCAGGCTTGTCTTGTTACAGTATATAAAGCTACCTGAAGAAAATTACTGGTGTTCTTTTGATCCTATTAGTACCACGGTCAGGCAGCTAGACTATTTACAGTTAGTGCAGTGCGTCCTGCTCAGAGTGTTCAGCTAGATCCGTTCCTGTTATCTTCCTACTGACAGGCAGGCTTGTCTTGTTACAGTATATAAAGCTACCTGAAGAAAATTACTGGTGTTCTTTTGATCCTATTAGTACCACGGTCAGGCAGCTAGACTATTTACATTTAGTGCAGTGCGTCCTGCTCACAGTGTTCAGCTAGATCCGTTCCTGTTATCTTCCTACTGACAGGCAGGCTTGTCTTGTTACAGTATATAAAGCTACCTGAAGAAAATTACTGGTGTTCTTTTGATCCTATTAGTACCACAGTCAGGCAGCTAGACTATTTACATTTAGTGCAGTGCGTCCTGCTCACAGTGTTCAGCTAGATCCGTTCCTGTTATCTTCCTACTGACAGGCAGGCTTGTCTTGTTACAGTATATAAAGCTACCTGAAGAAAATTACTGGTGTTCTTTTGATCCTATTAGTACCACGGTCAGGCAGCTAGACTATTTACAGTTAGTGCAGTGCGTCCTGCTCACAGTGTTCAGCTAGATCCGTTCCTGTTATCTTCCTACTGACAGGCAGGTTTGTCTTGTTACAGTATATAAAGCTACCTGAAGAAAATTACTGGTGTTCTTTTGATCCTATTAGTACCACGGTCAGGCAGCTAGACTATTTACATTTAGTGCAGTGCATCCTGCTCACAGTGTTCAGCTAGATCCGTTCCTGTTATCTTCCTACTGACAGGCAGGCTTGTCTTGTTACAGTATATAAAGCTACCTGAAGAAAATTACTGGTGTTCTTTTGATCCTATTAGTACCACGGTCAGGCAGCTAGACTATTTACAGTTAGTGCAGTGCGTCCTGCTCAGAGTGTTCAGCTAAACCTACAAGTTAGTGGGGTGCGTCCACCTCACAGTGTTCAGCTAAAGCTACCTGTAGAAGGTTGGTGGTGTTCTCATACTACAGGCAGGCAGTTGATTTTGCTAGCTGCAGTATCAGTACATATATATATATATATATATATATATATATATATATATATATATATATATCCCAGCTTAGTGCAGCTACAGGCCATTAGTATGTCTGGAAGGCCAAGAAGGAGAGGCAGACAGTCACAGGCCAATAAGAGAGGGCAAGCAGGCTAGTGCTGGTCGTAGAGACGGTGCATCCTCATCAGCATGTGGCCATGGGACACGCTTGGCCTTTTTTTCGGCAGCTGGCCGTGTTGAGCCGCAACATGCGGAGACTTGGTCGAGTGGATGACCAAGCCGTCCTCATCCTCCTCATCCTCTCTCACCCATGCCCAGGGTGCTTTGTCTGGCAAAGCAGCGGCCTCTTCCCTCGGCTCAATGTCATCAGTGACTCCTTCCATAGCTCCACCATGTCCTCCTGAGGAGTCCCCCGAACTGTTTGACCACAGTGTTGGGTACATGCTCCAGGAGGATGCCCAGCGTTTGGAAGGCTCTGATGATGATACTGAGCTCGATGAAGGCAGTAACATGAGCACGGACAGAGGGGGTGCCCAAGAAGGACAGCAATCTGGCAGTCATGCTCCCCCTGCTGCAGCATACTGCCAGGTTTGCTCCAGTGATGAGGAGGGAGGGGATGATGAGGTCACTGACTCAACGTGGGTGCCTGATAGGAGAGAGGAGGAGGAGGAGGAGGAGGCGGCACATCACCAACGAGGCAGGATGCCCTCCAGGGGCCAGCCTAAGGGCAGCACATTGACTGCATCACACCCCAAAGCTCCACATGTGCAGGGCGCTGCAGTCTCTGCGCGTTATTCAAAAAGTTCTTTGGTGTGGGCCTTTTTTGAGACGAGTGCATCAGATCGCACCGCTGCTATTTGCAACATATGTCTCAAGCGTATCTCACGTGGCCAAAACATCTCCCGCTTGGGTACCACATGCTTGACCAGACATATGTTGACCTGCCATGCAGTTCGTTGGCAAGCGTATCTAAAAGACCCACACCAAAGAACAAAGAGGACCTCTCCTTGCTCCTCATCAGCTGAGATTTCCAACCCCACTAGACCTCCAGCCCTCTCTGAGACCTGCACTGAGAGGAATGAAGGTGTAGAATTAGGTGTGTCACAGCCAAGTACTTGTGGGCAATCTGCTTTTGGTACACCGACGTCAGATTGTACCAGGCAAATTTCCCTGCCCCAGCTGCTGCACTGCTGAAAGAAGTTTGCTCCCAGCCATCCACATGCCCAGCGGTTGAATGCTTGCTTGGCAAAATTGCTAGCACTTCAACTGCTGCCTTTTCAGTTGGTAGACTCTGCCCCCTTCCGTGAGTTTGTGGAATGTACGGTTCCTCAGTGGCAGGTACCCAAACGCCACTTTTTCTCACGGAAGGCGATTCCGGCTCTCTACCGGCATGTGGAAGGCAATGTCCATGCCTCGCTGGACATGGCGGTCAGCGGTAAGGTGCATATTACCGCTGACTCATGGTCCAGCAGGCATGGACAGGGACGTTACCTAAGTTTCACGGCGCATTGGGTGACTCTGCTGGCAGCTGGGAAGGATGCAGGACAAGGTGCAGTAGTGTTGGAGGTTGTTCCGCCACCACGCCTCCAAAATGCTAATGATTGTGACACACCTCTCTCCTCCACCCCCTCCTCTTCTTCTTCCTCCATGGCCTCTTCCTCGGAACCAGCGGTGCTCCGTAGTCATTCAAGGGGCTACGCAAGTACGCAGGCCAAAAGATGCCATGCGGTGCTTGAGCTGGTGTGCTTGGGGGACAGGAGCCACACTGGGGCAGAGGTTCTGTCAGCTCTGCAGGGGCAGGTTCAGAGGTGGTTGACGCCACGCCAACTTAAGGCAGGAATGGTGGTTTGCGACAATGGCACCAACCTCCTCTCTGCCCTCCGACAGGGACAAATGACCGATGTGCCCTGTTTGGCTCACGTCCTTAACTTGGTGGTGCAGCGGTTCTTGGGCAGGTACCCGGGCTTACAGGATGTCCTGAGGCAGGCCAGGAAAGTCTGTGTGCATTTCCGCCGGTCATATAATGCCAGTGCTCGGCTGACGGACCTCCAAAAGGAGTTTAACCTGCCCAAGAACCGCCTAATCTGTGACATGCCCACCAGGTGGAACTCAACATTGGCCATGCTGCAGCAGCTGCACACGCAGCAGAGGGCCATCAATGAGTACCTGTGCGACTATGGCACCAGGACAGGGTCAGGGGAGCTTGTTTTTTTTTCCCCACGCCAGTGGGCAATGATCAGGGATGCATGCACTGTCCTGTCACCATTCGAGGAGGCCACGAGGATGGTGAGCAGTGACAGTGCATGCATCAGTGACACTGTCCCCCTTGTCCACCTGTTGGAGCACACGCTGCGTGGAATAATGGACAGGGCACTTGAGGCAGAACAGAGGCAGGAAGAGGAGGACTTCCTTAGCTGTCAAGGCCCCCTTTATCCAGACAGTGTTCCTGCGTGCCCGCTGATCACACAGGAAGAGGACGAAGAGGAGGAGGAGGAAGATTGTGTCAGTATGGAGGTGGAGCCTGGCACTCAGCATCAGCAGCAGTCTTTAAGGGATCAGTCCCAATAAACACATGGACTTGTACGTGGCTGGGAGGAGGTGGCTGCGGATGTTGTCATCCTTAGTGACCCAGAGGACTCCGGACCGAATGCCTCAGCAAACCTACGCTGCATGGCCTCCCTGATCCTGCAAAGCTTGCGTAAGGATCCTCGTATTTGTGGTATCAAGGAGAAGGACCAATACTGGCTGGCAACCCTCCTTGATCCACGTTACAAGGGTAAGGTTGCGGACCTTATTTTGCCATCGCAGAGGGAGCAGAGGATGAAACATCTTCGGGAGGCCTTGCAGAAAGGTCTGTGCAACGTGTTCCCAGAGACTGGGAGGTTACAAACTCCTGTTTCTGGACAACGTGTTGCTGAGGCTTCGGTCAGTCAAAGAAGGAGCGGTGGAGAAGGTGGCCGTCTGACCGATGCATTCAGACAATTTTTTTGTCCGCAGCCCCAAGGTATGATCGGTTCCAGCAACCATCGCCAGCGTCTGTTTTACATGGTGCAGGAATACCTAGGGGCAAGATCAGACTTGGACACCTTTCCCACCGAAAATCCTCTGGGTTACTGGGTCTTGAGGATGGATCACTGGCCAGAGCTTGCACAGTATGCAATTGAGCTACTGGCCTGTCCTGCATCCAGCGTTCTTTCGGAACGCACATTCAGTGCTGCTGGAGGCGTGGTAACCGATCACAGGGTGCGTCTGTCCACCGACTCGGTCGATCGACTGACCTTCATAAAAATGAATCAGTCTTGGATCACCACCATCTACCAAGCACCTGATGCTGATGTAACCGAATAATTTTTTTTGAAATCTCAGATCCCTTCAAAGACTGCCTATGCTGATGCTGAGTGACTATCCCTGAGTAATTATCCTCTTCCTCCTCAATCATCACGCTGATAGCTTGTAAGAACATTTTTGGTTCTGGGCGCCACCACCAGTGCCTAAGGCCCAATTTTTCTGCCCCTGTTTAACAGGGGCGTGTAATTACAATTTTTGATGTAATACTTTGCAGCAGGGCTCGTTCCTGCATTCCAACTAGAGTGTCTGTGAGGGGTTGCAGTGTTGTGGCACCAACACCAGTGCCTAAGGCCCAATTTTTCTGCCCCTGTCTAACAGGGGCGTGTAATTACAATTTTTGATGCAATACTTTGCAGCAGGGCTCGTTCCTGCGTTCCAACTAGAGTGTCTGTGAGGGGTTGCAGTGTTGTGGCACCAGCACCAGTGCCTAAGGCCCAATTTTTCTGCCCCTGTCTAACAGGGGCGTGTAATTACAATTTTTGATGCAATACTTTGCAGCAGGGCTCGTTCCTGCGTTCCAACTAGAGTGTCTGTGAGGGGTTGCAGTGTTGTGGCACCAGCACCAGTGCCTAAGGCCCAATTTTTCTGCCCCTGTCTAACAGGGGCGTGTAATTACAATTTTTGATGCAATACTTTGCAGCAGGGCTCGTTCCTGCGTTCCAACTAGAGTGTCTGTGAAGGGATGCAGTGTTGTGGCACCAGCACCAGTGCCTAAGGCCCAATTTTTCAGCCCTTGTTTAACAGGGGCGTGTAATTACAATTTTTGATGCAATACTTTGCAGCAGGGCTCGTTCCTGCGTTCCAACTAGAGTGTCTGTGAGGGGTTGCAGTGTTGTGGCACCAGCACCAGTGCCTAAGGCCTAATTTTTCAGCTCCTGTTCAACAGGGGCATGTAATTACAATTCTTGATCTAATATTTCACAGCAGGGCCCTGTGAGGGCTTACAGTGTTGTGGCCACAGCAACACCTAAGGCCCAAATTTCTGCTGAGTATATAGGGCAGGACCCTACTTTCAAACATCTAACTTACAAACGACTCCTACTTGCAAACGGAAGGAGACAACAGGAAGTGAGATGAAATCTACCCCTAGGAAGGGAAATTCTCTCCTGTAAGAGTTAATATGGGAAAAAAATTTCTCCTTTCCACTGATGCTTTCCAATCCTTGTTCCACAAAAAAACCCAAATTTTCAAAAAACATTTTTCATTGGGACAAAAAGTGAGGTGAAATCTTCTGAAGAGGAGGAAAGACAGCAAAACAAATGTCACAGGGGTGATAACCCTTCCCTATGTTTTCCAAAAAGCTTAAAAAAGATTTTTTCGCTGGAGCTAAACACGTTAAAAATGTACCCATTCAAAATTACAAAGAGATTCTACTTAACAACAAACCTACAGTCCCTGTCTTGTTTGCACCGCCTGTATACTGCTGTTCTGAGTATATAGGGCCTGGTGGCCCCACACCTTTCCTTATTTTAATTTGGGTGCGGGGTTCCCCTTAATATCCATACAAGACCCAAAGGGCCTGGTAATGGACTGGGGGGTACCCATGCCGTTTGTCTCACTGATTTTCATCCATATTGCCATGACCCGATATTACATTAAACCCGCAAGCAGTTTTAAATGAGATTTTTTCCTTTGAAAATGACATTTGGTGCAGGGACTTTTCTAAACACGGGAAACACGCGTCACTTTACAGGCATACTATAGACACCCCCCAGGTACGATATTTAAAGGAATATTTCACTTTTTTTTTTACTTTAAGCATCATTAAAATCACTGCTCCCGAAAAAACGGCCGTTTTTAAAAGTTTTTTTTGCATTGATACATGTCCCCTGGGGTAGGACCCGGGTCCCCAAACCCTTTTTAGGATAATACCATGCAAATTAGCCTTTAAAATGAGCACTTTTGATTTCGAACGTTCGAGTCCCATAGACGTCAATGGGGTTCTAACGTTCGTGCGAACTTTCGGTCCGTTCGCAGGTTCTGGTGCGAACCGAACCGGGGGGGTGTTCGGCTCATCCCTAGTATTGGAGGAGATTTTCTCTTTGAGTTTTCAAGGCTGTGTTTATGCTGCTGTTGATGGTTTTGTCTTTGTAACCTTTCTTATGGAAGGAATCTGCCAGTGTTCTGAGATGTTTATCTCTGTCTTCTGGGTCTGAACAAATTTGGTTGTATCTGATGGCCTGGCTGTGTATGATGGCCCGTTTAGTGTGTTGGGGGTGAAAGCTGGAACTGTGAAGATAGCTGCATCGGTCAGTCGGTTTTCTGTATATCGACATGTGAAGCTTGTCATCCCTGATGTATACTGTAGTGTCTAGGAAGTTGACATGTGTGTTCGAATAATCCATTTTTAGTTTGATAGATGTGTGAAAATTGTTGATCAATGAGAAGAATTGGTTTGGATTTTCTTCACCTTCAATCCATATCATGAAAATATCATTAATATAGTGATAATATCTGTATGTTTTTTGTTGTATGCTGTTCAGGAATTTGTCCTCCAGGTCAGCCATAAATAAGTTTGCATATTGGGGTGCCATTTTGCTTCCCATAGCAGTACCCATACACTGGAGATAGATGCCATTATTGAAAGTGAAGTAGTTGTGTGTAAGAGTAAATTTGATGAGCTGTGTCACATCCTCAGCAGTGTATTTGTGGTTTGGTAAGGATGATAAGAATCTGTGACATCTGTGCCGCCAACCCATCCTTGTGAGGGATGTTACTGTACAGAGATTCTACATCCATAGTGACTAGAAGTGTATTTGGTGGTAATTGTATATTGTTAAGCTTGTTCAGAAAATCAGTGGTGTCTTGCAGGAAACTCGCAGTGTTCATGACTTAAGGTTTTAACATGTTTTCTACAAGGTCTGAGATATGTTGGATAATGGGTCTGCCTGGATTTCCTGGCTTGTGAATCTTGGGAAGCATGTAGAAGTCTCCAATTTCTGGATTATCCGGAATCGCATTGATGAGTTCTGAATGTAGGTGGCTTGGTATTGTCACAATGAGACCTTTTAATTGCTTAGTAAAATTCTGGGTCGGATCATAATCCAGTTTTTTGTAGTAAGTAGTATTTGCCAGCTGCCTCTGGCCCTCTTGTATATATTTGTCTGTATCCATCACAATGACTGCTCCCCCTTTATCTGCAGGTTTGATGGTTATGGCCTCATTATTGCGCAGATTGTGTACAGCTCTTTGCTCCGGTGGTGAAAGGTTGTATAATATTTTCTTTTGCTGGGCAGATATCAGGGATGTGAATCGCAGACTGAAGCTGTCAATATAGGTATCCAGTTTGGGGTTGCGTCCTTGTGGATGTGTGAAGTTGCTGTTCTTTTTCTTTTAGTCACCTCCTATTGTCCTAGGATTCCTTTCATTACTGTGAAAATATTCTTTGAACCTTAGTTTCCTAAAGAATTCCTCCATATCTGACCATACCTGTAAATTATCCAAT
Source organism: Lithobates septentrionalis (assembly GCA_037952835.1). Lineage (NCBI taxonomy): Eukaryota > Metazoa > Chordata > Amphibia > Anura > Ranidae > Lithobates > Lithobates septentrionalis. The sequence goes on from JBBDGP010001113.1 coordinate 5,257,229, forward strand.
TTGGTGGTTGGGCAGAATTTGAGGCCTTTGGAGAGGACTGTTGTTTCTGATGTAGAAAGTTTATGATTTGACAAACTTATGGTTCCGAGTTCCTCTGTTATATCCACATTTTCTGTCAAGTCAGCATTTACACAAGGGATACCTTGGGATTCTGGACTGAAGGTGAAGAAAATCTAAACCAATTCTTCTCATTGATCAACACTTTCCACCCATCTATCAAACTAAAAATGGATTATTCAAACACACATGTCACCTTCCTAGACACTACAGTATACATCAGGGATGACCAGCTTCACACGTCGATATACAGAAAACCGACTAACCGATGCAGCTATCTTCACAGTTCCAGCTTTCACCCCAACACACTAAACGGGCCATCATACACAGCCAGGCCATTAGATACCACCAAATTTGTTCAGACCCAGAAGACAGAGATAAACATCTCAGAACACTGGCAGACTCCTTCCATTAGAAAGGTTACAAAGACAAAACCATCAACAACAGCATAAACACAGCCTTGAAAACCCGAAGAGAAAATCTCCTCCAATACACAGAGAAAAAAACGAATAACCGAGTACCTCTAGTCACCACATACAACCCAGCACATGAAGGGATCAAAAAGATAATCAAAGATTTACAACCTATTATAACAGAGGATGAAACACTGAAAGGAATATTCCAACAACCCCCATCATTGGCTTTCAGACAACCATCCAACCTCAGACACAAACTAATCAGCAGGAAACTTCACTCTGATTATGAAGTCACAAATAATGGAAATAAACCCTGCAATAAAAAACGCTGCAAACTATGCAACCAGATCGATCTATCCAAAAGTGTCACACACACACACACAAATGAGACCTTCAATATCATGGGATCTTAGAACTGTACCTCCAGTAATGTTGTGTACCACATCCAATGCAAAAGTGCAGCAAAGGATCTTATGTTGGTGAAACAGGACAGAAGTTGCAAGCGAGGATGAATTTGCACAGACATACCATCAAGGAACATAAAGAAGACAGTTTATGCACACCTGTGGGACATCACTTCTCACAACCGGACCACACTATAGAAGACCTCAATGTTTTAGTTCTTAAAGGGAATTTCAGAACTATCCAGGAAAGGAAAATGTTTGAACTAAGAATGATAATTCTTTTTGACACAAAAAATAATGGCCTGAATTTAGATATTGGTTTCTGTACCCATTATACTAAAGTTTTATGACCCCCTCTGTGACTATCACCCCCCCACCTCTATTCTATAGCTCTCCCTCTGTCTTATCTCACTAACTCTGTTGCTATCTGTATTGCCATTGATTTGTATGTGTTTGTTTTTCTCCTTTTTTTTCGCTCTCCTTTCCCTCAGAGATGATTTTTTTTTAATATTCTGCTTAAAATTTGTGAATAAGTACTGCTTGGACCCTAATGAAGGGGACATACCACGAAAGCTTGTCCTGAAAAATTGTATGTTAGTGCAAATAAAAAACATATCACGGACAGTACTCAATTTTCTCTGTCACAATTGCACTAATACGGCTACAATCACATCAAGTATAAACTCTGTGATTAAACAGATGGTTAAGGCCCTTAGGAAAAAGAGGGAACATATCCTTGGACTTGGACAAAATATTGACAAAATCCCCCCCCAACCCCAAACAGGAAAAAATTGGAGTTGTAACTACCTATGGGACCCATTGGGAACACCTTAAAATGGTTTTGTATAAACATTGGCACATCCTCCTGCTTGACCATAGACTTAAAGATATATTAGGTCCTTGACCAAACCTAATAGCAAAACGAGCACCAACTATAGGTGATTCTCTTGTCCAAAGTGAATATGTGAGCACAAAACAGCATAGTGTGCTTTCATTGAGAAGGGGTCTGGTGAATGGTATGCACCACTGTGGCCACTGCAGTATATGTAGATATGTACTAAAAACAAAATTATTCAGCGACTCCGAAGGTAAACGTACCTATCAGATCAGATCATTTGTTAACTGTTCCTCTAGTTTCATTGTATATCAAATATCATGTCCAGGTGGAAAAAATATGCATAGGGAAAACTAGAAGAGTATTCCGCAGGAGAATGGGTAAATACCTGACTAATATTACTAAAGATGATACACTTTAGAGACAAGCATGGCGCCTCAACAAGTGGATTTGAATGTATGGTCATCTATAAACTCTAGTTGTCTGATAGGAGAAGGGACAAAATACTGTTACAGAAGAAAGCGCAGTGGATTTTTCTGCTAAACTTGATGTCACCAAAAGGACTGAACAATGATTTATCACTGCATAGCTTCCTATAAGATAAATTGACAGTGCAGGGGTCTTTGTCCCCTCGAATATTTGAATAATGGATAAGAGATATTGACATCTTTATATCTATCTATATTCATTCTTTTACTCTGACATGTATGCCTGTATTAGTAATGTGATATATATATATATATATATATATATTATATATATATATATATATATATATATATATCACTTAATAGCGAAGGGTAACCTGTCTCCATGTGTAACACCTCTGTATTTTAAATTTATTACTGTTTGATTTCTTTTTCTCTAACACTTATGCCCCGTACACACGGTCGGACTTTGTTCGGACATTCCGACAACAAAATCCTAGGATTTTTTCCGACAGATGTTGGCTCAAACTTGTTTTGCCTACACACGGTCGCACAAAGTTGTCGGAATTTCCGATCGACAACCACGCGTTCACGTACACCACGTACAACGAGACTAGAAAAGGCCGGTTCAGAACCAAGCGCGGCACCCTTTGGGCTCCTTTTGCTAATCTCGTGTTAGTAAAAGTTTGGTGAGAGACGATTCGCGCTTTTTCAGACTCGTGGCTTTCAGACCGTTTTCTGCCGTTCAGTTTGTGCTTGTGGGTTTGTATCTGCTCTTCAGTGCGTGCAAGCAAGTTCCACGTGACTTTAAGTAGTCATTGTATTCTTGTTTGTTCGTTACTGTTTTTCAGTTCGCTCTTCACAGGCCTTGCTGTTCTTCAGTGCGTTCTGTTACTTCGTTCTGAGCAGCCGACCGTTTTCTAGCCATGTTTCGTATGCGTACTCCTCGTAGAGTTCGTGCTGTGCGGGGGCTTGGTGTTGGGGTCCTGACCTTGACACAAGTCCAGTCCATGAACAGGGTGGGGACGAGTTCATGGACCAAGAATTGGTTGCTTCAGCATGACCAGTTCTGTCATATGCCTTTGCTCCGTGAGATCCGTGAGAATAATCCTGATGATTTCAGGAACTTTCTCCGGATGACGGACCCCGTGTTTCACCGTTTGTTGGCTTCGCTGACCCCCTATATCAGCAGGCAGGATACCTGCATGAGGCAAGCCATCACTCCGGAGCAGAGGTTGGTCGCTACCTTGCGGTATTTGGCCACAGGGAGAAGCCTGCAGGACCTCAAGTTCTCGACAGGCATCTCCCCCCAGGCTCTGGGGATCATTATCCCAGAGACCTGTTCTGCCATCATACAGGTCCTGCAGAAGGAGTATATGAAGGTAAAATTTTTATCCTTTAATATCACATTTTATTGTATTGAATGTTTGCTAATATATTGTATTTCTTTCCTCATTCCCTAATGACCATGATTGTAATATGCTGTGAATGTCCCCTTTGTTCTCATGCATGCTGGATTTTTATGTAATTATTATTTTAGGTCCTTCATACATATTTGCCCTTCAATAACCTCTCCAGCATGGTGTCTCCTGCCCTATATTCACCTCATGTAGTCACTTAACAATGTATTTTTTCTGCTCCATAGTAGTGCTTTACCCCAAACACCCCCTAAAATGTTTGGTAATGTTATTTTTGATTTAAATTCAGGCAGAGTGCCAGAGGCTTTTTTTTGTGGTGTCCCCAAATTTTTTGTAACCCTCCCTCCCCCAACTGCTAAGTCAGCTGATCCCAATTCTCTATCCTCAATCATCTATCTGCTGACTTTGCCAATCCCATACACACTATAACCATCTCTTTTGTGCTCAGATTTATGGATGAATTCCCCAAAGCATGTAGTGCAAGGGCCTGCCTGTATAATTTCCAATGGTACTGTTTAAAGTTTTTGTATCATATTATTATCTTGATAGGTAATATCAGAATGACCAAATGTGCTCAAATGTGTACAGTGTGTATTTATATCTTTGTATTCAGACACTTCTTACCTGTCCAGTGGTCTGCCAATAGTGTAACTAAGGAGGGGCTGTTCCAAGTAATACCCATTATTTAGGCATTCATCTCTCAATGAAGTGAAGAGGGTTACCTGTCCAAGAGTCCCCCCCCCTATAATGTTAGAAATGGCCCAGGGGGGGAGGGGGAATATGATAGGTGTACCTTATACTTTGGTGTTGTTAAATTCCCCTTAATAAATGCTATCTGGAGGTTGCCCCATAATGTTTGTGTCTAATCTGCTTGCCATGTTTCTGTGAAAAAATAGTAATGTTTATTGTTTTTTCCTCAACAGTTTCCTTCAACGCCACAGAAATGGCAGACTGTGGCCTCCCACTTTGCCCAGCGGTGGGACTTTCCTAACTGCGGAGGGGCAATTGATGGGAAACACGTCCACATCGTCCCACCACCCAACTCGGGGTCGTACTATTATAATTACAAGGGGTTTAATAGTATAGTGATGTTGGCAGTGGTGTCGGCTAATTACGAGTTCCTGTATGTGGACGTGGGGAAGAATGGCCGGATGTCCGATGGTGGAGTCATCGCCCAGACGGAGTTCTACAGGCGTCTCCAGAATGGCAGCTTGGAATTGCCACCTCCAGAGGACAATGTTGAAGGTCTCCCATTTGTGTTCGTTGCTGATGAAGCGTTTGCGCTGGGGGACCAACTGATGCGGCCATTCCTGATGAGGACCCTCACCCCGGAACAGAGGGTTTTTAATTACCGGCTGGCCAGAGCCCGAAGAGTGGTGGAGAACACATTTGGAATCCTGGCCAGCCGGTTCCGATTATTTCTGACACCCATCCATATGGCGGAGTATAAACTGAACCATATAATACTTGCCTGCTGTGTTCTCCATAATTTTTTAAGAAAACATTCAGCAAACTATGCTGGCTCAGTTGGGCCTGGGGCCGGAATCCAAAATCCATCAACACTGACGGTGCTTGAAAGCGGCCGTCCTGGCTTGCCCTCCCTGAATGCCCGTGATGTCCGGTTACGATACCTGGAGTTCTTTGCGGGTAGGGGGGCTATCAATATGCCAGACAATCTGTGAAACCTTTTTCAAATAAAAAACAACCAAAAGAAATTCTTTGTGGACATTTACTGCTTGTGTTTGTTTTAGCTGACCCTGACAGAAATGTGTTGAGTGCAGAAAATGTTGTGATTGGGTAACCTTATAAAAAACACTGTTGGCTGGTACTTCCTAAATGCAAAAACACATTTCACTACAAGTGCACTTGCAACTGCACTGAAACTGCACTTGTAGTGCAGAGAGTATTTGCCCTTAGGAAATAACCCCCATGTTTGCATAAAACAGCAATTACATCACTCCAAAAGTGTTGTAGTGTTGAGACAATAATCCACACATTCTTGAGTAAACAACTTTTTTATAGCTGCACAATCACATGTGCATTTACCAAAGGTTTTTAAAACAAACCAACATGTTTGTTGTATAACAATTTTTGCTGTAGCATTATCAAAAATCGAAATGTCCTTTTCTGATAAAACAGGCCTGTGTAAAACCAACAAGAAAGCCAAAAAACTTGAAGTTACAAAGTTCACATTAGGTAAAACCTGAAGGCTATATCAGACATGAGTATTTAGAAACTGTGTTTGATATAGCGTTCAGATGGGGGGAAATCACCCCTGGAAAAGGCAAATTTGGAAGATGCACACCAAGTTCAGAATGTCAACATGTGCTATCTGCCATCAGGGGGGATCAAGGAAAGTGTTTTGGGGGAGCAAGCCCTTCCTCACCGCTACTTTATATTTGAGGAAGGTGTTGCACCCCCAAAACGCGTCCATTGATCTCCCGTGATGTCAGATAGCACATGTTGGCACACTGTGTGCATCCTCCAAATTTGGCTTTTCAAAACATTGCAAAAAAATTTTAAAGATTGGACCACAATCCAAAAAGGTGATTTTGTGGCCTTTTAAATTCGCCCCAAAACATCAATGATGTTATTATTTTTTTTAATAATATCACTGATTTGTTGCTGTATGTTGTGCAATTCGAGATTACACCCCATGATCTCCCCGATCAGGATCTGGGCACTTTCAGAAGTAAAGCGTTCTGGATCCCTCACTTCATGATCACCTAAAAAGAGATAAATAAAACAAAAACAGGTCTCAAAAATCTGCCACCATCCATCTCTTTTACCTGAGTCTGTGGTCACAGACACTCACCTGTTGTGGTGCCAATTTCCACCACATCTTCTTTTTCCTCCTGCTCTTCTTCTTGGGTTTGCGGTATTTCACCTTCTTCCAGAGGTGGGGGGTCTGTGGTCTCCTGGGATGAGGGGTGTCCGAGTCTTTTCTCCCCTATGTAAAACAAAAATGGTATACTTAGCACACAGATATTTGATGGCAGAACTAGAAATAGGAAACATTGCTTGGAAGTGGGGTACAATTGTCTATTTTAGCCGAGTTCCAAGATGTAATTTTCTTATTTACCTTTATCAAGCTGCAATACTTTACCGGTTTAGTACAAATGGTGTTCTTGTGTCCCACACTAGTGCTCCAGTGTCCAGATGTGAAAACAGCTGCTCAGTGTCCTCTCCTTACACACAATCTAGTTGGCATTTCATTCTAGTAACAAACCCATCTACACAAACAAATATTTGGCATCCAAGTAGGCCCCAAAAAAATGTGGGAAAATGCATATGGCCTAAACAATGGTGTTTTAGAGGCCCAAAGAAAAATGTTTGATACGAACGAATAATGGGCCCATGAACATTAAAGTTGCCCTTTTAAACGTTACAATTACTAAAAGCATATGGAGCAGAACGAACGGAATAAAGACAGAAAGAATAGGAACACAGCACAACTACTTACTTTTTTGCAGCACTCTCCGGATCTTTCGGTACTGCTCTGGCTCTCTCAACTTCAGGTCCGACCACCGCTTCCGGAGCTGATCTTTTGATCTTCGGACCCCGAAATTCCTCTCCAGACTCCTGACCACTTTCGCCATGATCTTGGCCTTTCGGATGTTCGGGTTGGGGTAAGGCCCATACTTCCCGTCATAGTCGGACTTCTTCATGATGTCCACCATCTCCAACATCTCCCCAAAGGACATATTTGTGGCCTTAAAACGTCTCCTTCTGGATCGGGACGTGTCCAGATCCGAGCTTTCCTCCTCCTCCTCCTCGTTCCTGCAATTAGCACGCACCTGCTCTAACTCTGCCATCATGCTCTTCACTCACTGCGCCGAACGAAAAGGGGCGGGGAATAGACTAGAAAGAACGTCAGGGGCGGGCGGAGTTACACGCATGCGCAGTGTATATAAAGCGTAACACACGTGCGTATTACGTACGATCTGTGAGCGGAGGAAGGAGCATTGGACGCGCCGATCGTAAGAACGAAGGTAAGAGACAAACTTGTGCTATACTGCTTCTACATTGAGGCCTATATTGTAACAAGATTAGGAGAGTTTGGTCTGACATTAGGCTTTGTCTTGTGTTGTGTCTTGCAGTGAACATGGATATGGTACTCAAAGATAATGACTTCATGTCAGTATTCATAGATATGCTAAGGGAGCTGCCCTGTCTGTGGGAGATTAACCACCCCCATTACAAGAACCAAGCAAAGAGGAAGGCAGCACTGGTACAATTGTGTGAAATTGTGAAGCAGGTGATCCCCACGGCAGACATCACTTATTTAAAGAAATTAATTGGTGGCCTGAGGAGCACATATCTAAGGGAGCGCAAGAAAGTCCTGGATTCGCAGAGATCCGGAGCAGCAGATGACATCTATGTCCCCAGGAAGTGGTACTATGACAGGCTGCATTTTCTGGCAGGCCAGACTGAACCCAGGCCACCCCTCTCCAGTCTTCCTTCCACGCTTCCTTCCCCCCCGGCTGAGGCTTCTGACGCCCAACCTGGGCCTTCCAGGCCACATGTGGAGGAGCCCAGATTGAGCCAGGTATAGCATTCCTCTAAATATTTCTGCTTGTCCAATCAATGATGTTAACTAGATGTTAGTTGGGAGTACTAATTATGATTGTGATTGATGATGCAAAACATTACAACCGTGTCCCTTTTTCATACACAGGGAAGTCTCAGCCAGGAGGTGGCCGGGCCGAGCCGGCTGGCTGATCTGCAGGTCCTTCCACCCCCCCTGGAAAGAGAAAGTGGCAGGAGGAGGAGTGCCCTAGAGGAGGCTACCGGAGGAGTCTTTTGGAGGGCTACAGAGGTCCTGGGAATACGACAGACCGTGGAGGAGGACTTGCTGCCGTCATTGCATATAAAATGCAGAGGATGGAGGAGGGCCAACAAGTAATGTGTGAGGCCCTCATATCGGAGGCTCTGGAGAAAGGTATGAGGGGCCAAATTACACCTGAGACACACCTTTGTGATGGTCCTCCTCCTCCTCCTGCAGGTCCTCCTCCTCGTCCTCCCTCTCCTCCAGGTCCTCCTCAATGTCCTACTCCTCCTCCTGCCACATCTCCAACTGCACAGCCACAGCCCGGAAGGAAGCGTGAAAGGAAGACCAGAAAGTGAGGACCCTGGATCCAGTCTGGTCGGCCAAAAAATGCAGCCTCTTGTGGTACCACAGCCTGGGGACATACATGTCATCTGCTGCTATCTGGATCTCTGCGAATCCCGGACCAGACTGCCCTCCCTTATATATGGACTCCTCAGGCCACCAATTTTGATGTTGAAGAATTGTTGTCTGCCATGGGGGTCCCAGGCTTCACTAATTTCTCATGTTTCTCCAGTGTTGCCTTCCTCTTTGTTTGGTTCTGATCCCTTAATAAAGGATTTTTGTTTTGAATTATACTCTCCTATGTGTTTTACTTCAAAAATGACAGTTGGTTTGTGAGGATTCAGGTACATTTCAAATATACAATGTGAAATGAACAAGGGTCACCAACAACAAACAATCTCCTTGAGATTAAATAATAAAAGATATCAATGGTGTTGGGGTAACTTGACACACAAAACACACACAAAAATATTCTGGAGTAAAAATAAAAATAACATTGAACAAAGATCAGCCTTGGAAAAAATCCTAACGTTACAGAAAAAAAAAAAGACGTAAAATAAAAAACAAAAAAATATATATAAAAAAAAAAAATGTCAGATGTGACAACTGCTAACAATATATTGAGGGAATCCCAATAAAAATACACAAAGAAAAGTTTGCGAGAAGTGTGTGTGAATATGAGCAGCAAAACTACTTAATTCTTGTCACATTATAAAGAAGAAGAGAGTGCGCTGTATTAAACCATTTTTAACATTGCAGCGTGACGAAAGTGCTGTATCCATTGCGAACGCTAAGTTTACCAGAACGAGCTGTCCCGTGTCAGAATTTCTTCTGAGCATGTGTGGCACTTTGTGCGTCGGAACAGGCCACTCACGGTCGGAATTGACGCGATCGGATTTTGTTGTCGGAAAATTTTATCTCCTGCTGTCCAACTTTGTGTGTCGGAAAATCCGATGGAAAATGTCCGATGGAGCCCACACACGGTCGGAATTTCCGACAACACTCTCCGATCGGACATTGTCCATCGGAAAATCCGACCATGTGTACGGGGCATTAGTATTTTTGAGGTAGTCATAAGCCCTGTCCTTATGTGGAAATAGATTGCAATTGATCTCTGTTCATCAATATGGAAAAATGGGTGGTAAGATCCCAAACTATACATTAATTTAGATAGGGCTCTCCTTTTTATGGTGTACCACTTTAAGAGCTGGAGCTGATAGGCGGTGCTCTGACTGGTATATAACTCAGTGACAGAAAGAAAGCCCATAGGTCCTGACAAAGTTCTGGGTGGGAATGAAACATGTAGACATGGACATGAGGATGGGCCCCCCTTCTCATCTCCTCTTATGCACCGCACGCTTAATGACCAAACAACTACTACTCATGGCAAACATTGGATCCCATACCAGAACGGGTGGAGGCATCATGTATCCTTGCAGCTACTGCTTAATGATGAGACATCTAAGACATACTAGCTGCCATCAGCACACCATACACTGTGGTCTATCTATCTATAGAATTGCTGTGGTTATCTTTATCCGCAGCCTTCATGCTGTTGAATTTCATCAGGTGTTTATCACCTACTATTACTTCAAGAGTCTGGATGCCTGGAGACTGCGATACACACTGGAACTGTGGGACAGCTGCAGCGGGACTGTGAGTAACTCTGACCCCTACTATAGGTAGACTGGTTTTACTGGTGTTGAACTGCGATACCCACAGTGGCTGGGACGTAAGTGTAACATCAGCCATTCCAGCTACAGCCTAAGGGAGCCACCACGAGCTGTTGCTCTGTAGGGATGAGCCGAACATCCCCCGGTTCGCAGGAGAACATGCGAACAGACAAAAAATTTGTGCAAACACGCGAACACCATTAAAGTCTATGGGACTCGAACATGAAAAATCAAAAGTGCTAATTTTAAAGGCTAATATGCAAGTTATTGTCATAAAAAGTGTTTGGGGACCCAGGTCCTGCCCCAGGGGACATGTATCAATGCAAAAAAAGTTTTAAAAACGGGCGTTTTTTCGGGAGCAGTGATTTTAAGAATGCTTAAAGTGAAACAATAAAAGTGTAACATTCCTTTAAATATCGTGCCTGGGGGTGTCTATAGTATGCCTGTAAAGTGGCACATTTTTCCTGTGTTTAGAACAGTCCCTGCACAAAATGACATTTCTAAAGGCAAAAAAGTCATTTAAAACTGCTTGCGGCTGTAATGTAATGTTGCCCCCCCCCCCAGGCCCTTTGGGTCTGATATGGATAATAAGGGGAACCCCGCACCTAAATAAAAAAATAAGGCATGGGGCCCCCAGGCCCTATATACTCTGAACAGCAGTATGCAGGCTGTCCCCGGGTTACAAACAAGATAGGGACTGTAGGTTTGTTGTTAAGTTGAATCTGTTTGTAATTTGTAACAGGTACATTTTTTAAGTGCAGCTCCAGCCAAAAAATCTATTTTTAAGCTTTTTGGATAATATAGGGAAGGGTTATCACCCCTGTAACATTTGCTTTGCTGTCTATGCCCCTGTTCAGAAGATTTCACCTCACAATCTGTCCCAATGACAATTAAATTTTGAAAATTTGGGGTTATTAGGGAAACAAGGATTAGTGATAAAGCATCAGTGGAGACACCTTTTTCCCTTATTACCTCTTACAGGAGAGAATTTCTCTTCCTAGTGGTAGATTTCCTCTCACTTCCTGTTGTCTCCCTCCATTTGTAAGTAGGAGTTGTTTGTAAGTCGAATGTTTGAAAATAGAGGACCGCCTGTATATACTATACGGCCTGCCCTATACTCTCTGTGGAAAATTGGGCCTTACTTGTTGGTGGTACCAGAACACTGTAAAAAAATCTCTCTCCTGCGCTTGAGTGACTAAAACCTCAATGATGATAAGGCCAAAAAGCTTCTGTGATGTCTGCCGTCTTGCAGCCCTCTTCAGAACATTGGGTTATTCATGGACTACAGAAGGATAAAAAGAAAAAGAGGGCGCACCGACCTAGTGCATTACCACAAAAAGCGTTTATTAAAAAGATAAAACAACAAAAAATGGATACTCACAAACGAGCATGTGCGTTAAACATGAACAATGGCTGCAGGTACGCAGTAGCGGACATCAAAACGTAATCGGGACCTGGACATCCAATTGATGAGGCGATGGCTGATGCGTTTCTGGGGAGAACCCCTTTCCTCAGAGCCTAAGCGGGTGGTAGCTCCTCGCAAGTGGGAGCTACTCCATTTATGTGTGTAAGCATATGACCATGTGTCAGCCAGCACCAGCCCACAAAAAGCCACTCCCACCCACCCAGACCCATCCCTCCAAGGTGTATGGACCCACCCTGATGTCACTATACCACCACAATAAAAACATAGGTGATAGTCCCCATACCTCTAGGGCCCAGGTGTGCCAATCCATCATTCATAAATAGATCAATGGTTGAAGTGAATGAAACATATTGGAGATTGATGAACCATATTAATAGTAACATACTTGACATCTTAAGCAAACACAGGTGTTCTAACTAAAACCATATATTAAGGACACGTCCCATATAGAAACAGTGGATGGGCAGAGGTAGCCAGGCAATAGCACCATTCCTAATACTCCCACAGAAAGCCACACATTCAAGGATGTCAAAAAGGGGATCACACTTACTGGGATGTATGTCAGGGGGTCGTCAGATGCCGTCTATCGCTGGTGGAACGCACGCCGCCTAGATAGACCGGAAGTGCGGGTGCGGACGCATTTGCGCTCCACCAGCGAGTTCTGGTTGCCCTGGATGTCATCTCGCTCGTGCCTGCGCAATGGACCCGGAAGTGTAGGTGGATGTGCGTTCCACACGCTCCCACCAGCCAATGCGACCTAGACGCTCACTCAGAGCAATGGTGTAAGGATGCGCACGCATTCCCGCTGTAGAGGCACATCTAAAGCCCTAAATATAGGATGTGGTCATCCCCTGGAAGGACTCACCCGTACATGGAAAAAAGAGAGCGAGACCTTAGAGAGGAGGAGGGAAGGAAAAGGGGGGAGGGGAGGGAAGGGGGGAGCCAAATAAAGGGGGCTGATGCTGGAGACCCATAGAGCTGCACATAAAGCACAGACACACCAAATAAAAGAAATCAAACTCACGAGATGGTCGCCAGTAAATCCCCAAACAGGCTAACGTGAAATCATTCTAAACAATATAGGCGTGCAAATATATATATATATATATATATATATATATATATATATATATATATATATATATATATATATATATACAATACAATAAAAAACAATAAAAACCACCACATCCTACATAATTAGTCATATTATCATATTATCATATTTATGACACTATCTGCAGAATCTAGATACTGTACGTGTATCCACACACACACGCACGTCTTCTCAACAAGTATATATTAAATGATATTGCATGTGAATGAGGCGACATGATCCAACATTAATTAATCTAAAATAGCGAGTTTTAAAATAGAATAATTAAAATATAATACTAATAATTAGAAATAACCGAAAGATGATAAAAGTAGTATTAAAATAGAACCAAAATGATTTTCATTAATTGATAGTAAATTAATAGATGATAGCAGTATCATGGCAGTTCATAAACTATAGAGGGATAGACCCAAATCCTATGCAAAGTTGTACACTCATATCTACCCATTCTAGTATACGTATGGAAATATTATAAGACAGGATGTATATAAATATATATATATATGTGTACGCCAATGTTTATGGGAGGTTTAGTATATTCAACGTAAGAACAAGAAGGTCCCCACCTGGTTGTGTTGGGGTCCTCCTCTTGTAGGACATAGATAGTTGGCCAGTACGTTTAGCATAAGGGGTTTTCTCTTTTATATATACATTTATATTTTACTGATGCGGTTTATAGTCAATAATTTATATATATTTTTATATGTATTTGCAACAGTATATGTGGTTTCCACATTGGGTATAGTCCACATTTTTTGCAATTTATTAGATATCGGTGGGTCTATGGCGCTAGAGAGTCCCATATCAGGTTTCTCTTAGGTGTTTTATGGTCCATTGTGGCCCCATTGGCGTACACATATATATATGTATATATATATACATATATACATCCTGTCTTATAATATTTCCATACGTATACTAGAATGGGTAGATACGAGTGTACAACTTTGCATAGGATTTGGGTCTATCCCTCTATAGTTTATGAACTGCCATGATACTACTATCATCTATTAATTTACTATCTATTATCTATTAATGAAAATCATTTTGGTTCTATTTTAATACTACTTTTATCATCTTTCGGTTATTTCTAATTATTAGTATTATATTTTAATTATTCTATTTTAATACTCGCTATTTTAGATTAATTAATGTTGGATCATGTCGCCTCATTCACATGCAATATCATTTAATATATACTTGTTGAGAAGACGTGTGTGTGTGTGTGGATACACGTATCTAGATTCTGCAGATAGTGTCATAAATATGATGATATGATAATATGACTAATTATGTAGGATGTGGTGGTTTTTATTGTTTTTTATTGTATTAATTATATATATATATATATATATATATATATATATATATATATATATATATATATATATATATATATATATATATATATATATTTGCACGCCTATATTGTTTAGAATGATTTCACGTTAGCCTGTTTGGGGATTTTCTGGTGACCATCTCGTGAGTTTGATTTCTTTTATTTGGTGTGTCTGTGCTTTATGTGCAGCTCTATGGGTCTCCAGCATCAGCCCCCTTTATTTGGCTCCCCCTCTTCCCTTCCCTCCCCCCTTTTCCTTCCCTCCTCCTCTCTAAGGTCTCGCTCTCTTTTTTCCATGTACGGGTGAGTCCTTCCAGGGGATGACCACATCCTATATTTAGGGCTTTAGATGTGCCTCTACAGCGGGGATGCGTGCGCATCCTTACACCATCGCTCTGAGTAAGCGCCTAGGTCGCATTGGCTGGTGGGAGCGTGTGGAACGCATATCCACCTACATTTCCGGGTCCATTGCGCAGGCGCGAGCGAGATGACATCCAGGGCAACTGGAACTCGCTGGTGGGGCGCAAATGCGTCCGCACTTCCGGTCTATCTAGGCGGCGTGCGTTCCACCAGCGATAGACGGCATCTGACGACCCCCTGACATACATCCCAGTAAGTGTGATCCCCCTTTTTGACATCCTTGAATGTGCGGCTTTCTGTGGGAGTATTAGGAATGGTGCTATTGCTTGGCTACCTCTGCCCATCCACTGTTTATATATGGGACGTGTCCTTAATATATGGTTTTAGTTAGAACACCTGTGTTTGCTAAAGATGTCAAGTATGTTACTATTAATATGGTTCATCAATCTCCAATATGTTTCATTCACTTCAACCATTGATCTATTTATGAATGATGAATTGGCACACCTGGGCCCTACATGTATGGGGACTATCACCTATGTTTTTATTGTGGTGGTATAGTGACATCAGGGTGGGTCCATACACCTTGGAGGGATGGGTCTGGGTGGGTGGGAGTGGCTTTTTGTGGGCTGGTGCTGGCTGACACATGGTCATATGCTTACACACATAAATGGAGTAGCTCCCACTTGCGAGGAGCTACCACCCGCTTAGGCTCTGAGGAAAGGGGTTCTCCCCAGAAACGCATCAGCCATCGCCTCATCAATTGGATGTCCAGGTCCCGATTACGTTTTGATGTCCGCTACTGCGTACCTGCAGCTATTGTTCATGTTTAACGCACATCCTCGTTTGTGAGTATCCATTTTTTGTTGTTTTATCTTTTTAATAAACGCTTTTTGTGGTAATGCACTAGGTCGGTGTGCCCTCTTTTTCTTTTTACCAGAACACTGTAAGCCCTCACAGTTACTCTTGGTGGGTGCTGGAATGGGCCCTGCTGTGAAATATTATATCAAGAATTGTAATTACATGTCCCTGTTAAACAGGGGCAGAAAAATTGGGCCTTAGGCGGTGGTGTTGGTGGTGGTGGTGGTGGTGCCACAACACTGTAACCCCTCACAGATACTCTTGGTGGGCGCAGGAACGGGCCCTGCTGTGAAATATTAGATCAAAATTTTCAAAAATTGTAAATACATTCCCCTGTTAAACAGGAGCAGAAAAATTGGGCCTTAGGCGGCAGCGGCGGTGGTGGTAGCACAACACTGTAAAGCCTCACAGATGCTCTTGTTGAGTGCAGGAACAGTCCCTGCTGTGAAACATTAGAGCAAAAAGTGAAATTACATGCCCCTGTTAAACAGGGGCAGAAAAATTGGGCCTTAGGCAGTGGTGGTGGTGGTGGTGCCACAACACTGTAACCCCTCACAGATACTCTTGGTGGGCACAGGAATGGGCCCTGCTGTAAAATATTAGATCAAAAATTGTAATTACAATGCAGTGCAGTAGTAGTGCAGTTTCTACTACTTTTCTGGTGGTGTACAAAGTACACAATACAGTGCAGTCATAGAGCAGTTGCTACTACTTTTCTGGTGGTGTACACAGTACACAATACAGTGCAGCCGTAGAGCAGTTGCTACTACTTTTCTGGTGGTGTACACAGTACACAATACAGTGCTGCTGTAGTACAGTTGCTATTACTTTTCTGGTGGTGTACACAGTACATAATACAGTTCAGCCGTAGTGCAGTTGCTACTACTTTTCTGGTGGTGTACACAGTACACAATACAGTGTAGAGCAGTGTTGCAAAACAAAATATACATCATGTCCAGAAGGCCACCAAGGAGAGGCAGATGCTCACAGGCCACTAAAAGAGGGAAAGCAGGTTCTGTGTCTACAGTCAACGGTGCTGGTCATGGACATGGTGCATCCTCTGCCGGTGGTTGTGGGGCACACTTGTCCTTTTTTAATGCTGCTGGCCGTGTTATTGAGCCAGAACATGCAGAAGAGTTGGTGGAGTGGATAACAAAGCCGTTCTCATCCTCCTCATCCTCTGTCACCCAACCTCAGAGTAGTTTTCCTTCCTATGCAGCTGCCGAAGTGACCTATTCCACCGGCTCCTTGTCCACAGTCACTCCTTCCATAGCCCCACCATCATGCATGGAGGAGTCCCCCGAACTATTTGACCACAGTGTCGAGTACATGCTGCAGGAGGATGTGCAGCGATTTAAAGGCTCCGATGTTGGTTCCCAGGTTGAGGAAGGGAGTAACGTGAGCCTAGAGAGAGGGGATGGCCAAGAATGACAAGAAACTGGCAGTCATGTTCCCCCAGCTGCAGCATAGTGCCAAGTTTGCTCCAGTGACGAGGGGGGAGGGGATGATGAGGTCACTGACTCTACTTGGGTGCCTGATAGAATAGAGGATGAGGAGGAAGCACAACTCCAATGAGGCAGGATGTCCTCTAGGGGGCAGCTTAAGGGCAGCCACCCTACTGTATCACACCGCAGAGCTTCACAGGTGCAGGGCACTGCTGACTCCCCACTGATTTTGAAAAATTCCTTGGTGTGGGCCTTTTTGGACACGTGTGCAGCAGATCGCACCGTTGCTGTTTGCAACCTATGCCTGAAGCGTATCAAGCGTGGCCACAACAGCAGCCGCTTGGGCACCACATGCTTGACCAGACATATGACAACCTCCCATGCAGTCTTTTTCTCGTATACTATATTTGAGATTTAATATCGCTCAGAAATGATTTGGGTTCAATAAGAGTTCTTTGACCATGAGTGAAAGCTTTAACACAATAACAACATTTATTGGTGAGTAGTTGAAAGTCTATCTAATACACAACCATCTATCTATAGTCTACACCAAGGAAGAAAATATTAGGTTAAAATAAGAGAATTACATGAAGGAATACAGAGTATATTCCTGAAAACATTAATCTACAAACATATTTACCGTATTTATCGGCGTATAACACGCACTTTTTTCTCCTGAAAATCAGGGGGAAATCGTGGGTGCGTGTTATACGCCGATCCCCCGCCAATTGTGAGCTCTTCGGCCGCTCTCAGCGGCTTCTGGCTCTTCTCGGCGGCTTTGAAAATGGCGCCGCCGTTCTCGGCCGCTTTCGGCAATTCTCAGTGGCTCTTGCCCGCCTTCGGCCATTCTCGGCGGCTCTCGCCCGCCTTCGGCCATTCTCGGCGGCTCTTGGCCGCTTTCGGCAATTCTCGGCGGCTCTCGGCCGCTTTCGGCGCCTCTCGCAGTCCCGCGGGAGCCGCCGAAAGCCGAGTGCGTCCGAGAGCGGCCGAGTGCTGCCGAGAATAGCCGAAAGCAGCCGAGAGCCGCCGAGAATGTCCGAAGGCGGGCGAGAGCCGCTGAGAATGGCCGAAGGCGGCCGAGAAGGGCCAGATGTACACTGACAAGGCTGCAGATGGACACTGATGAGGCTGCATTGATGGGCATTTAAATGTAAGTTTTTTTCCTTAAACTTTCCTCCTAAAAGTTTTTTTCCTTAAAATTCCCTCCTAAACTGTGGGTGCGTGTTATACGCTGGCGCGTGTTATACGCCGATAAATACGGTAGTTACAAGTAAAATGCAGATGTTTCCCATAATTACCCTTTGCACCAAGGTTCCATTCTGATGGTTGCTCTCCCATAAAAGTGTGTGTTTATCTCCCATCTAGTCTGTGTATATCATTACATGCTGATGTCTCATTGGTTGGCATAACGTGGCTCTGATTGGTGAGTTTCCCTATTCCTGGTTAAGGACTGGCTACATCTCCAATCCCTATACTTTGCATATGTCAGCCCCCTTTAATGCAAATCCTTGTGACTAGTCTGAGCAGGAGCTTAACTTGAACTTTCCTGGGAAGTTAAGTATTGATTACGGATTGGCCTCCCTTCATTGCATATCCCAGCATGGGATCCTTTGAAGTGAGTATGTGTAAAACAATGAGGTTTGGATCCCATTGTTTGTATACACAAGCCTAGGCACCAACTTGTCTGGTATACCAGAGATTTCTGTGAAGATAATATGTTACAATTTACATAGATAAAATATAAATAAAATATATTCATAATTACAATATTTCACAGCTATTAATGTAGATTTCACATAAACTCATAAGGCAACAAGTCCGTTGGCAACAGCACTTGAAAGACCCACATCAAAGAAAAAGGCAGACTTCTCCTTGCTCCTCATCTGGGATCTCCAACCCTACTATACCGCCAGTCCTCTCGAAAACCTGCACTGAGAGGAATGAAGGTATAGCAATAGATGTCCCAAGTACTTGCAGCCAATCTGCTAGCAGTACACCACCATCTGATTTTAGCAGGCAAATTTCCCTACTCCGGTTGCTAAACCATAAAAAGAAATTCGGTCCCAGCCATCCACATGCTCAGCGTCTGAATGCTAGCTTGGCCATATTGCTAGCACTGAAACTACTGCCTTTTCAGCTGGTAGACTCTGCCCCCTTTTGTGAATTTGTGGAATGTGCTGTACCTGTGGCAGGTTCCAAAATGCCATTTCTTTTCACGGAAGGCCATTCCGGCTCTCTACCGGCATGTGGAAGGCAATGTTTTGGCCTTGTTGGACAGGGCTGTCAACAGTAAGGTGCATATTACCGCTGACTCATGGTCCAGCAGGCAAGGGCAGGGACGTTACCTTTCCTTCATGGCGCACTGGGTATCTCTGCTGGCAGCTGGAAAGGATGCAGGACAGGGCTCAGTGTTGTTGGAGCTTGTTCCGCCACCACACTTCCAAAATGCTAGTTGTGATTCTGCCACAGCTCTCTTTCACCCCATCCTGTTCTCCTTCCTCTATGGCCTGTTCTGCAGATTTGCCCTTTTAAGCAGTGGTGCTCCGTAAGCATTCAAGGGGCTATGCAAGCAGTTAGGCTAAAAGATGCCATGTGGTGTTGAGTTGGTCTGCATAGGGAATAGGAGCCACACTGGGGCAGAGATTCTGTCAGCTTTGCAGGGGCAGGCTCAGAGGTGGTTGACGCCATGCCATCTTCAGCCAGGAATGGTTGTATGCGACAATGGCACCAACCTTCTCTCCGTCCTCCGACAGAGACACTTGGCCCATGTTCCATGTTTGGCACACGTCTTGAATTTGGTGGTGCAGCGGTTCTTGAGCAGGTATTCAGGCTTACAGGATCTCCTGAGGCAGGCCAGAAAAGTCTGTGGTCATTTGCACCGGTTATACAATGCCAGGGCTCAGCTGGCTGACATTCAAAGGGAATGCAACCTGCCCACCAACCGCCTCAATTGTGACATGCCCACCAGGTGGAGCTCAACCTTGGCAATGCTGCAGCGGCTGCACACACAGCAGAGGGCCATCAATGAGTACCTGTGCGAGTATGGCACCAGGACAGGGTCAGGGGAGCTTGGCTTCTTTTCACCACACCAGTGGCTACTGATCAAGGATGCATGCACTGTCCTGTCTCTATTTGAGGAGGCCACAAGGATGATGAGCGGCGACAATGCATGCTTTAGCGACAATGTCCCTCTAGTCTTCCTGTTGGAGCACACGCTTTGCGGAATCATGGACAGGGCACTTGAGGCAGAACAGCGGGAGGAAGAGGAGGGTTTCCTTACCTCTCAAGGCCCCCTTTATCCAGATAGCATTCCTGCGTATGTAACTGATTGAATTTGCTATGGATGTGGGATCCATTTTGGCACCACCACCATCACCACCAAAGGCCCACTTTTCCTGCGCCCACCAAGAGCAACTGTGAGGGCTTACAGTGTTCTGGTACCACCACCACCAAAGGCCCAATTTTTCGGCCCATGTTTAACAGGGGCATGTAATTACAATTTTTAATATATAGTATTTCACAACAGGGCCCGTTCCTGCACCCAACACGATTAACTGTGAGGGCTTACAGTGTTGTGGTACCACCAACACCTAAGGCCCAATTTAGTTAAATTAGCGTATATAGCTCAGGCCGTATAGTATATATACTGCTGTTAAAAGTATATAGTGCCTGGGGGCCTGGGGGACCCCCATGCCATCTTTTTAAAATTTTGGTGTATGGGTTCCCCTTAATATCCATACCAGTCCCAAAGGGCCTGGTAATGGACTGGGGGGGACCCATGCCATTTTTTTCAATGATTTTCATCTATATTGCCGGGACCCGACAATAGTTAATCGTGTTGGTTTCTGAGCGGTTTAGTTATGGTCACAAGGTTACGTCTCCTTTGTATATTGTGGGCTGATTGGTCAGAAAAGAAGGATAAACCTTGCATGCATTTGGGGAGGTGTTCAGCCTTTGTTGTGATGTACATTCATTTTTCTTTTACCCTTTAATAGTGAATTATAGCGATGGTGTTCCTGGGTAGCTTTGCAGAGATATGTTGGGGTTTAGGAAGTTTATGTATTCGGTCTATGACCAGATCTTCCAAGGTTAAGTTGGGGAGGGTTTCTTTCATTATGGTGGTTAAGAAAGCTATTAGTTCTGATGGTTTGACTGTTTTTGGGATCCCTCGTATTTTAATATTGTTCCTTCTGGAGCGGTCTTCTAGGTCAGCAACTTTTGCTTTTAGCCAATCTATATCATGCTCATGCTCGTCATGCGAATCGACCATGGTATTAAAAGGGTTAGTGAGTTCCCCCATTTTACCTATGTGGGTTAGTCTTTCACTAACTTCAGAGACTTCTGACTTGCATGGCTTCATAAGCTGCAGCATGTCTGTGTGAATAGCACTGAGGGACACCAGCATGTCTTCTAGCATAGAGTCCATGACAGGCTGGTTATTTGTTGGAAAAGCAGCTATGGCATCATAAAACTCTAATGTGTCATCCAGTGCATTACAAGTGTCTTTTTCCTCACTAGCAGCAGCGGTTTGCTGTGACAATCTCTGCTTAGCTTTGACAAGGCTATTGGAGCTAGGGGAGGATTGTGAGCTTGTTTGTCCCTGGCTGTGCTGCGTGTGGTGGTTGCTCTCTGTCCCCCAGCAGTGATTAGTTTTATGGGAGTGAGCAGAGAGGGACCCCGGCAGGTTGCTGATGCCATCTTGGCAGCTCGGGCAGCTGGCTGGAGTGAAAAAATCTGTCATCTTACCGGGCTTATTTCTCCCTTTCCTCTTCCTTGGCATGCTCTGTGAGTGGCCTGACTTACAGACATGTGCCCTCTGTAGCTGTGTGAAGCTTCAGAAGATCTGCATGGCAAGGAGCTGTGGTCTCACACGGCCATACTCCTCGCTCACCAGCTCTGCCCCTCGTCTCTCTTTTTCTTTTCAATGTTTTTTATTGAAATGGTAAGAAAAAAGTACAAAGCAGAGAGTACAAAAACCACACATCTTAAAAATCACACATCTCAACAATAAACATGTTGCTTGTAAGGCAAAGCCTCAAGAACAAAAGTAAGAAGGATGTGTCTTATTGAGAGGGCCCTGCAAATTAGACATGTGAATGAAAAAACTAGTTTTGTTTAGTTTCGTTTCGATTCGTTATTTACATAAATTTGTTTAGTTACATTTGCTTAATCCATTTCGTTTTTGGAATTCGTTTTCAACCTAATTCAAATTTTCTGAATTTGAAGTTTTCAAATTCAAAACGTTTTTGAATTTGAATAGTTTTCGATTTGGTTTCCAATTTCCAAAGAGAATAAAATAGAATAGAAAATAAAGGATGGGGGCGGAGCCGGCAGCCGGAGCTGATGGACGTGTGAGAGGAGAGCTCTGCCACAGCAGGACGTATAGAGCGGCTCACAGCACACCATCACAGCCTAAAAATACATCCTCAGAAAGGGGAGATCGAGGGGCACACAGCAGTCATCATGAGCAAGAGAAAGGAGAGAGAGGGACCCAAGAAATTGACGGATTTCTTCCCCCCTGTGGCCGGCCGAGAAATCCAAGATGGCGCCCACGCCGGGAGCCATGCTTCAGCATCCCCTGCAAGCTCATCATGCAATCCATCGCCATCCTCGGGTGAGTCAGGCCTCACAGGCCATCCACTGCCATACTCCCCTTTTGCAAGCCCCGTCAAACAAAAAAGGAGGATCGGAGAGGAGGGAGAGGCCCCAGATGATGCAGGGTGGACGGGGAAGGGATGGAGGAATCCTCCTCATATGGACAACATTTAGATGAATCCCCCACATCAGGGCAGCCCATCATAGATACTACTATCAAGGAGATGCTGCAAACACTGCGGGGGGCCCTCCAGCAGGACATGGCAGCTTTCATGCATTCCACAAAAGCAGAAATGTCAGCAGTCAGTAATAGATTAAAATATGTTGAACGCAAAATGGAGGAATTTACTTTGGCGCATAATGAGCTAGTTGATGCCCACTTTGATGTTGAGGATGAGCTCAAAGCTATGCATCTCAAAATGGTGGATATTGAGGACAGGGCCCGCTGGAACAATATCAAATTTAGGGGGTCCCTGAATCAATCAAGCCAGCGGAACTTACTGCATACCTCCAAAAGCTCATGACCACAGCCCTCCCATCTCTGGGGCCTGCAGACATAATAATAGACAGAGCCCATAGACTGCCTAAACCGTCATTCCTGTCTGATCAGATCCCCAGGGATGTCATAGCAAGAATACACTTTTATCACGTAAAGGACCAGCTGATGCGATATGCCAGAGAGCATCCTGCACTCCCTGATCCTTTTGCTGGAATCGCACTCTATGCAGATTTGTCGCAAGCTACAATAATGCCCTGTACACATGATCGGACATTGATCGGACATTCCGACAACAAAATCCATGGATTTTTTCCAACGGATGTTGGCTGAAACTTGTCTTGCATACACACGGTCACACAAAGTTGACGGAAAATCTGATCGTTCTGAACGTGTGACGTAAAACACATACGTCGGGACTATAAACGGGGCAGTACCCAATAGCTTTCATCTCTTAATTTATTCTGAGCATGCATGGCACTTTGTGCGTCGGATTTGTGTACACACAATCGGAATGTAACCGATCGGATTTTGTTGTTGGAAAATTTTATAGCCTGCTCTCAAACTTTGTGTGTCGGAAATTCCAACGGAAAAAGTCAGATGGAGCCCACACACGATCTTAATTTCTGACAACACAATCAGATCGCACTTTTTCCGTCTGAAAATCCGACCGTGTGTACAGGGCATTACGGCAAGGCAAAATTTGGTCCCAATTAGGAAGATCCCGCGTAATCACAAAATCCTCTACAAATGGGGCTTCCCAGCCAAACTGCTGTTGGAGATGCATAACGAATCGCACGTGATCACCTCACTAGAAAAAAGAATGGAACTCCTCAGAAAATGGCGTCTACTACCTTTGAATGGTGAAGCTGCGGACCCTGATCCCCTTCTGGGCAATCGCTATAATAATCACCAAAAACAGAAGGGGGAAATAAGCAAATAACCTACTCCTGATTACTTTCTTTGTGGTAAATCTACTTGACTTCCACCTTTCTCAGGTTCATTGTACCCCCGGTGCCTTCCCATATACTCACAAGTCTACGTGATGGTTCAAAAATCACCTGCTGTTCAGCTAATTAGAGACCTAGTGTTTCCCCCTACTACATTTACAGGATGACTCCTGTAACCTATGTTTACAGAGAACACTGCTTGAATCTTCCCAGTTGTTGAACAACCCGGTTTGGTTTATTGTTTTTGTTCCTTTGTATTTCTTGATGTCTGTGACACTAAAATTACCTCAGGACCAACACATATCCAGCAAGAAATCTATAACACTTTTTCTACCAAGTTCTACCACTAGATGGCAGCAGTTCGCTTTCTATTACTGGAATGAACCTTAAGCTAATGTCACAAAATGTGAGAGGCTTGAACAGTCCCTATAAATGTAGAGCCCTATGGAAGTCAGCTATGGACATAAAATGTGACATCCTGTGTGCACAAGAGACACATTTCTCTAGCAGCAAACCCCCAAAGTGCACGCACAACAAATTCCCACAAGTATTCACTGCGAATGACAACTCCAAGAAAAATGGCGTATTAATTGCTATTAGGGACACTGTAACTTTTTCTTTATTGCAGGACCATGTTGACCCCCAAGGACGCTTCATCATTTTGGTTGCCGAACTAAACCATACTACTTACACACTAGTGAATCTATATGCACCTAATGTCAAACCGTTGAAATTCATCCGCAAAGTTGTAAAACTTGCTAAATCCATGCAAAAAGGTAACTTAATTATATGCAGGGATTTCAATATGGTTCTAAACGGGTAACTTGACTCCTCCTCGGTGGCTCTCAGGCAGAGGCCCTCTTTAGGTCCTTTCTGCCATGAAGAGAGAATGTTTGATCCCTGGCGCTGCCTTAGGGCCACAGAGAGGGACTACATGTATTATTCTATGGTGTACAATAGCTATTCTAGAATTGATTTTTTTCTTACTAACATGTATACTTTGCAAAATGTAAACAAAGCTGATATCCCTAACATCACATGGTCGGACCATGCTCCAATAACTATTGAGGTTGTGGATACAGACAAAATCTCTCACAAACCTTTGTGGCACAACAAAACTTTCCTCCTATCGCACCCCCAAATCAGGGAAATTGAAAGAATACTTCTCCTTCAACGCCAATGGAGAATGTTCTCCTTCAATGACATGGTGTGTGCATAAAGCATTTGCTAGGGGTACACTTATCCAAATAGCTTCCAGGGAGAAGAAGAAAAAATCACAACGCATGACACAACTTCATAAGTCCATTACAGAACTAGAGGCCCAACACATAAATGCCAGCACCACACCCAGCATTTTGAACCGCCTTGCCCAATGTCGCAAAGAATTACGACAAGAACTTAGAGCTGACTACGATGTGTATTTCAAAAGGATGAAACTATCCTTCTACTCCCAAAACAATAGGGCAAGTAAACTCCTAGCTTCCCAAATCAAAAGAAAGCAAGCTAAATCCATCCTCACCCACATTCAACACCACAACTCCAATACCATACTTCACAACCCTAAAGACATAGCCAATGCCTTTAGGGATTATTATGAATCACTCTACAACCTCAACAATGATCCACACACCCACCAATCCAACAAGGAGGTTGACTAATTCCTTCAAGGGGTTTGTCTGCCATCTATAGATGTAACCACACTTCAAAAACTGAACTCCCCTATCACTTGCACAAAAGTTGAGACAGTTATTGGATCCCTTCCCATGCATAAATCAACAGGGGCGGATGGTTTCTAGGCTGAATACTATAAGGCATTTGCTTCCCTTCTAGCCCCAAAGTTGATAGAGGTTTTTAATGCAGCAGCTTCTTCCGGTTCCTTCCCAAAAGAAATGCTTCAGGCTATCATAGTTACACTACCCAAACCAGGCAAGGATACAACTCACCCCCAAAACTTTAGGCCAATTTCACTACTGAACTCAGACTTAAAAATCTATGCCAAGATCTTAGCCAACAGACTAATGGAAATTACACCCTCCCTCATAGGCCTGGACCAAGTAGGCTTTGTAAAAAGCAGACGAGCTCCAGACGGGACCAGGAGGATGCTAAATATTCTGTTTCGTAGAAATCAACCAAAAACCCAGCACTTTTCTAGCTCTGGATATGGAAAAGGCCTTTGATATGGTACATTGGGGCTACCTATCAAAGACCTTACACAAGTTTGAAATATCTGGCCTGATTCATTCAGCAATCATGTCCCTCTATTCGCACCCCACAGCTCGAGTCTATACATCTAGCCTACTCTTTGACCCCTTTACACTATCTAATGGCACGCGCCAAGGATGCCCCCTCTCTCCAGTTATATTCTCAGTCATTATAGAACCACTAGCGGAAAGTATCAGATCCAATGAACTTATAGATGGTATAACAATAGGTTCCGAACACCACAAAAAAGGACTCTTTGCTGACAATATCATTCTGACTGTGTCTAACCCAGAATCTTCCATAATAGAAATTACAAAAGATACTACTCAAATTTGGACAGGTCTCCTTCTATAAAGTCAACACAAATAAATGCTTTGCCCTGACTCTTAATGTGCCCTCAGAGAACAAAACCAAAATCAAAAAATGATCCCCCTGCAATTGGGACTCTCCCTCAATTACTTACCTTGGGGTGCAGCTAACCTCCGCCTCCACTAAAACATATTCCTGCAACTATCCTCCATTATTAACAAAACTTGAAGAAGAAATGAACCAAATCGGTAAACTGCACTTATCCTGGATAGGGAGAATAGCTGCATACCAAATGCAAATATTGCCCAAATTATTATACCACTTCAGAGCATTGCCCATCCCTATTCCCCAAAAATTCTTCTCCCAATTAACGAATAGTTTGAGGAAATATAGTTGGGAAGGTAAAAAACCTAGAATTGCATTAGCGCAATTATATAAACCCAAACACCTTGGGGCGTAGGCCTCCCCAACGCACAAACATACTACTGAGCAGCGATATTGGACCAAATGCGTTATTGGTTCTCTTGCCAAATGGATGATAGGTGGTCAGACATAGAACGCAAAATCACTCCAGGACATGACCCCCCAGCATTGGCGATAGCCACCTGCATACACCATAAACCATACACTCCTCCTTACCCTACAGTACAAGCCACTATAGCAGCATGGGCCTTCATGATCCACCAGAAGTTTGTCGATATTCCAATGTACAAACTAAAAACCCTAGCGGCCTATGAATACCTAATCCCTAATCTTTCGACCCAATCTTGGAAGAAAAGAGGTGTACATTTCTCTATGTCAGAAATGGCTGAACAAGGGTGTTGGACAGATACCAATTGTTCCAAATAAAACACTATAATACAACCAACACACCTAGACCAATAGAAATACCTCAAATCCTATAGGACGACTTGATTACCAAGTATCGAGCAAAACACAAGGGGATATCCCTATTATTTAGATTTGCTACTCCCCTATACATGCACAATAAACTACCTAATATGTTAAAATGGGAACAAGAACTACAAAAGGAATTCTCTATGTACCAATGGCATTTAGCTGTAAAATATAATGGCAGATCCTCAGCATGTGTAGACCACTGGGAGAATGCTCAAAAAATTCTACATAGATTGTATCTAATGCCTCTACGCCTTCAAAAAATGGATCCAAATTCCCCACCACTTTGCTGGTGAAACTGTCAGTCTACTGGCAACCTACTACACATATTGTGGAACTGCAGGATGCTAAAAACCTTTTGGAAGGAAGTATCTTCCCTTGTTCAAGACAGTACAGGTACTACATATACACTAGACCCTGCACTTGCCCTTCTAAGCATTGATATTGAAAAATTCCCCCCACTAATGAGGAAAATGTTTGTACATATACTATTTGCATCATGCATCTCATTGGCGAAAGAATGGCACTCACAAACACCTCCAAAAATTGAGGAGGTGATTTCTAGAGTTAATGCTCAATATATAATGGAAACTACTGGCATACAAACAAAGAAGAGCTCCAGCTTTCCATAGATTCTGGGAAAATTGGATAACTTCAAAATATGCATCTCCACATTTGTGATTTGTGATTATTGCTTTACGTTTAATATTTGCTGATACTTATTACATACTTCCGGTCGTCAAGTGGTAAGAACTAACAATTGGTGTGGTCATAATAGGAGTTTCATTAATGACACTTTGAATTCATAACCATTTCTCGACCAGCATATGTGTACTAATAGGCATTAGGAGTATTTCAATGTTTGTTTACTGTTTAACCACTTGACGACCGCCTCACGCCGATGTACGTCGGCAAGGTGGCACGGACAGGCAAAATCACGTACATGTACGTGATTTGCCTTCCGCGGGTGGGGGGTCCGATCGGACCCGCTCCCGGTGCCCGAGGCGGTCGTCTTTTGTCCAGCGGCGATCAGAGGTGAGGGGGAGACCATCCGTTCGTGGCCCCCCCCTCGCGATCGCCGCCGGCCAATCGAATCATTCCTTTGCTGCTGTATGCTAAACAGCAGCAAAGGAAATGATGTCACCTCTCCTCGGCTCGGTAATTTCCGTTCCGGCCCGAGGAGAGAAGACATGTGAGTGAGTGCACAACACACACACACACAGTAGAACATGCCAGGCACACAAAACACCCCGACCCCCCCCCCCGATCCCCCCCCGATCACCCCCCCCCTGTCACAAACTGACACCAGCAGTTTTTTTTTTTTTTTTCTGATTACTGCATAGTGTCAGTTTGTGACAGTTACAGTGTTGGGACAGTTACTGTTACCCCCCTTTAGGTCTAGGGTACCCCCCTAACCCCCCTAATAAAGTTTGAACCCCTTAATCACCCCCTGTCACCAGTGTCACTAAGCGATCATTTTTCTGATCGCTGTATTAGTGTCGCTGGTGACGCTAGTTAGGGAGGTAAATATTTAGGTTCACCGTCAGCGTTTTATAGCGTCAGGGACCCCCATATACTACCGAATAAATGTTTTAACCCCTTGATGGCCCCTAGTTAACCCTTTCACCACTGATCACCGTATAAGTGTTACGGGTGACGCTGGTTAGTTTGTTTATTTTTTATAGTGTCAGGGCACCCGCCGTTTATTACCGAATAAAGGTTTAGCCCCCTGATCGCCCAGCGGTGATATGCGTCGCCCCAGGCAGCGTCAGATTAGCGCCAGTACCGCTAACACCCACGCACGCAGCATACACCTCCCTTAGTGGTATAGTATCTGTACGGATCAATATCTGATCAGATCAGATCTATACTAGCGTCCCCAGCAGTTTAGGGTTCCCAAAAACACAGTGTTAGCGGGATCAGCCCAGATACCTGCTAGCACCTGCTTTTTGCCCCTCCGCCCAGCCCAGCCCACCCAAGTGCAGTATCGATCGATCACTGTCACAAAACACTAAACGCATAACTGCAGCGTTCGCAGAGTCAGGCCTGATCCCTGCGATCGCTAACAGTTTTCTTGGTAGTATTTTGGTGAACTGGCAAGCACCAGCCCCAGGCAGCGTCAGGTTAGCGCCAGTAGCGCTAACACCCACGCACGCAGCATACGCCTCCCTTAGTGATATAGTATCTGTACGGATCAATATCTGATCCGATCAGATCTATACTAGCGTCCCCAGCAGTTTAGGGTTCCCAAAAACGCAGTGTTAGCGGAATCAGCCCAGATACCTGCTAGCACCTGCGTTTTGCCCCTCCGCCCGGCCCAGCCCAGCCCACCCAAGTGCAGTATCGATCGATCACTGACACTTACAAAACACTAAATGCATAACTGCAGCGTTCGCAGAGTCAGGCCTGATCCCTGCGATCGCTAACAGTTTTTTTGGTAGCGTTTTGGTGAACTGGCAAGCACCAGCGCCCTAGTACACCCTGGTCGTAGTCAAACCAGCACTGCAGTAACACTTGGTGACGTGGCGAGTCCCATAAGTGCAGTTCAAGCTGGTGAGGTGGCAAGCAGAAGTAGTGTCCCGCTGCCACCAAAAAGACAAACACAGGCCCGTCGTGCCCATAATGCCCTTCCTGCTGCATTCGCCAATCCTAATTGGGAACCCACCGCTTCTGCAGCGCCCGTACTTCCCCCATTCACATCCCCAACCAAATGCAGTCGGCTGCATGAGAGGCATTTTCTTTATGTCCTCCCGAGTACCCCTACCCAGCGAACCCCCCCAAAAAAGATGTTGTGTCTGCAGCAAGCGCGGATATAGGCATGACACCCACTATTATTGTTCCTCCTGTCCTGACAATCCTGGTCTTTGCATTGGTGAATGTTTTGAACGCTACTATGCACTAGTTGAGTATTAGCGTAGGGTACAGCATTCCACAGACTAGGCACACTTTCACAGGGTCTCCCAAGATGCCATCGCATTTTGAGAGACCCGAACCTTGAACTGGTTACAGTTATAAAAGTTAGTTACAAAAAAAGTGTAAAAAAAATAAAATATATATATATAAAATAAAAAAAAAGTTGTCGTTTTATTGTTCTCTCTCTCTCTCTATTCTCTCTATTGTTCTGCTCTTTTTTACTGTATTCTATTCTGCAATGTTTTATTGTTATTATGTTTTATCATGTTTGCTTTTCAGGTATGCAATTTTTTATACTTTACCGTTTACTGTGCTTTATTGTTAACCATTTTTTTGTCTTCAGGTACGCCATTCACGACTTTGAATGGTTATACCAGAATGATGCCTGCAGGTTTAGGTATCATCTTGGTATCATTCTTTTCAGCCAGCGGTCGGCTTTCATGTAAAAGCAATCCTAGTGGCTAATTAGCATCTAGACTGCTTTTACAAGCCGTGGGAGGGACTGTCTTCCGTGTTTTTCTCTGGCTCTCCTGTCTCAACAGGGAACCTGAAAATGCAGCCGGTGATTCAGCCTGCTGACCATAGAGCTGATCAGAGACCAGAGTGGCTCCAAACATCTCTATGGCCTAAGAAACCGGAAGCTACGAGCATTTTATGACTTAGATTTCGCTGGATGTAAATAGCGCCATTGGGAAATTGGGGAAGCATTTTATCACACCGATCTTGGTGTGGTCAGATGCTTTGAGGACAGAGGAGAGATCTAGGGTCTAATAGACCCCAATTTTTTCAAAAAAGAGTACCTGTCACTACCTATTGCTATCATAGGGGATATTTACATTCCCCGAGATAACAATAAAAATGATTAAAAAAAAAAAAAAAATGAAAGGAACAGTTTAAAAATAAGATAAAAAAGCAAAAAAATAATAAAGAAAAAAAAAAAAAAAGCACCCCTGTCGCCCCCTGCTCTCGCGCTAAGGCGAACGCAAGCGGCGGTCTGTCGTCAAACGTAAACAGCAATTGCACCATGCATGTGAGGTATCACCGCGAAGGTTAGATCGAGGGCAGTAATTTTTGCAGTAGACCTCCTCTGTAAATCTAAAGTGGTAACCTGTAAAGGCTTTTAAAGGCTTTTAAAAATGTATTTATTTTGTTGCCACTGCACGTTTGTGCGCAATTGTAAAGCATGTCATGTTTGGTATCCATGTACTTGGCCTAAGATCATCTTTTTTATTTCATCAAACATTTGGGCAATATAGTGTGTTTTAGTGCATTAAAATTTAAAAAAGTGTGTTTTTTCCCCAAAAAATGCGTTTGAAAAATCGCTGCGCAAATACTGTGTGAAAAAAAAATGAAACACCCACCATTTTAATCTGTAGGGCATTTGCTTTAAAAAAATATATAATGTTTGGGGGTTCAAAGTAATTTTCTTGCAAAAAAAAAAACTTTTTCATGTAAACAATAAGTGTCAGAAAGGGCTTTGTCTTCAAGTGGTTAGAAGAGTGGGTAATGTGTGACATAAGCTTCTAAATGTTGTGCATAAAATGCCAGGACAGTTCAAAACCCCCCCAAATGACCCCATTTTGGAAAGTAGACACCCCAAGCTATTTGCTGAGAGGCATGTCGAGTCCATGGAATATTTTATATTGCGACACAAGTTGCGGGAAAGAGACAAATTTTTTTTTTTTTTGCACAAAATTGTCACTAAATGATATATTGCTCAAACATGCCATGGGAATATGTGAAATTACACCCCAAAATACATTCTGCTGCTTCTCCTGAGTACGGGGATACCACATGTGTGAGACTTTTTGGGAGCCTAGCCGCGTACGGAACCCCGAAAACCAAGCACCGCCTTCAGGCTTTCTAAGGGCGTGAATTTTTGATTTCTCTCTTGACTGCCTATCACAGTTTCGGAGGCCATGGAATGCCCAGGTGGCACAAACCCCCCCCCAAATGACCCCATTTTGGAAAGTAGACACCCAAAGCTATTTGCTGAGAGGTATAGTGAGTATTTTGCAGACCTCACTTTTTGTCACAAAGTTTTGAAAATTGAAAAAAGAAAAAAAATTTTTTTTTTTCTCGTCTTTCTTTATTTTCAAAAACAAATGAGAGCTGCAAAATACTCACCATGCCTCTGAGCAAATAGCTTGGGGTGTCTACTTTCCAAAATGGGGTCATTTGGGGTGGTTTTGTGCCACCTGGGCATTCCATGGCCTCCGAAACTGTGATAGGCAGTGAAGAGTGAAATCAAAAATTTTCACCCTTAGAAATCCTGAAGGCGGTGATTGGTTTTCGGGGTCCCGTGCACGGCTAGGCTCCCAAAAAGTCCCACACATGTGGTATCCCCGTACTCAGGAGAAGTAGCTAAATGTATTTTGGGGTGCAATTCTACATATGCCCATGGCCTGTGTGAGCAATATATCATTTAGTGACAACTTTGTGCAAAAAAAATAAATAAATAAATGTGTCACTTTCCCGCAACTTGTGTCAATATATAAAATATTCCATGGACTCAATATGCCTCTCAGCAAATAGCTTGGGGTGTCTACTTTCCAAAATGGGGTCATTTGGGGGGGATTTTGTGCCACCTGGGCATTCCATGGCCTCCGAAACTGTGATAGGCAGTGAAGAGTGAAATCATAAATTTACACCCTTAGAAATCCTGAAGGCGGTGATTGGTTTTCGGGGCCCCGTACGCGGCTAGGCTCCCAAAAAGTCCCACACATGTGGTATCCCCATACTCAGGAGAAGCAGCAGAATGTATTTTGGGGTGCAATTCCACATAGGCCCATGGCCTGTGTGAGCAATATATCATTTAGTGACAACTTTTTGTAAATATATATTTTTTTTTTGTCATTATTCAATCACTTGGGACAAAAAAATAAATATTCAATGGGTTCAACATGCCTCTCAGCAATTTCCTTGGGGTGTCTACTTTCCAAAATGGGGTCATTTGGGGGGGTTTTGTACTGCCCTGCCATTTTAGCACCTCAAGAAATGACATAGGCAGTCATAAACTAAAAGCTGTGTAAATTACAGAAAATGTACCCTAGTTTGTAGACGCTATAGCTTTTGCGCAAACCAATAAATATACGCTTATTGACATTTTTTTTACCAAAGACATGTGGCCGAATACATTTTGGCCT
Organism: Lithobates septentrionalis; assembly: GCA_037952835.1. NCBI lineage: Eukaryota > Metazoa > Chordata > Amphibia > Anura > Ranidae > Lithobates > Lithobates septentrionalis. Next base: position 5,290,629 of record JBBDGP010001113.1, read on the forward strand.
AAATGTATGACTAAAATTGAGTTTATTGGATTTTTTTTATAACAAAAAGTAGAAAATATCATTTTTTTTCAAAATTTTCGGTCTTTTTCCGTTTATAGCGCAAAAAATAAAAACCAGTTAAAGCGACGCAGTGCCAAATTGGATAAAGACCTCTGGTCCTTAGGCAGCATAATGGTCCGGGGCTCAAGTGGTTAAAAGAAATGCAGGTACTAAACTTACTGTGCATCTCAACTCCAGGGACCCTCATCGAGGTCCAAGGAGGGCTACTCTCTAACTGTTCCTATGCAGAGCCTGATCACAGTGTGTACCCGGATGGGGTGACAGGCTTTACCTCCTGTTGAGGTCGTGTGATATATTACTATAGGTAGTTCACAGAAGCAAAACATTTTTTACATGTAAGTTTGATATTTGATACACGTTTTGTTAATATATTGTGATATATACAAAGCTTTAAATTTTTCTTGTAAACTGTAAAATTCAATAAAAATCTATGGTTTAAAAAAAAAGAAAATAAAGGAATAGAATAGAAAAAAAATAGAATAGAATAGAAAAGAATATAACAAAAAATAAAATATTAGAATACAATAGAGTAATACAGAACAAAATAGACTAGAAAATAAAGGAACAGGATAGAATTGAATAGAAATGCACAGAATAGAATACAAAAAGAATAGAATAAAATAGAAAGAATATGACCATCTTCTGAAATTCAAATAGAAAAAATAGAATAGAAAAGATTAGAATTTAAAAAAAGAATAAAATAGAATAGAATAGAAAGAATATAACCATTTCTCAAAATTTAAATAGAATCAATTTGAGTTTGAATAAAATAGAAAATAATAGATTAGAATAGAATAGAAAACAACAGAATAGTATTAAAAAATCAACAGAATAGAATAGGAAGAATATAACCATCTTCATATTTTAATCTATTCTTTTCTATTCTATTAAAATTTGAATTGATTTTATTTGAATTTTGGGAAATGGTTATATTCTTTCTATTCTATTCTATTGTTTTTTTACTGCTATTCTTTTTCTATTTGTTTATTCTATTATTTTCTATTCTATTATTTTATTTCTAATCTATTCTTTTCTATTCTATTACAATCTTTTCTTTTTAAATTCAAATTTATTCTATTGGAAGATGGTTCTATATGAATTATTTTTCTATTTGTTTATATTATTCTATTCTATTCTGTTTTTTCTATACTATTCTGTTATTTTCTATTCTAATCTATTCTTTTCTATTCTATTCAAATTCAAATTGATTCTATTTGAATTTTGGGAAATGGTTTTATTCTTTCTATTCCATTATAGTCTATTCTATTTTTTTTTCCCTATACTATTATTTTTTGATCTATTCTTTTATTTTCTTATATATTCAAATTCAAATTTATTCTATTTGAAATTCGAATTTCAGAAGATGGTTATATTCTTTCTATTTAATTATACTGTTTTTTTATTCTAGTCTATTCTTCTTCTTTTTTTAAATGTTTTATTGAAAATAGAAGAACAGTACATTGAAATAACCTTTGTAAAGTACCTTGTCAAAGACTGAGGAGCGTATTGTACATATGATGTAACAAGTCAGGCAAAATATAACATCTTACACAACAAACAGTCTTCAGGACTAACCAAATATAACAGCTAAGGGAAGGACCCATCCGTGGTACTACCCATAAGAGTGTGTGAAAAGATAAAGCCTATTACTCGTGATAAGCTACACCATGGTGGGGTCATTGACAGTTTACTGTTAAATTGTTTTATGTGGACTGGGTCCTAGAGGGATTGTTTGCCTATTCTACGGGTTGCTAACTCAGAGCTACTTATTGATGTAAGGGAAATAAGGAAAGCCAGGGGTTGTATAAAAGAGAAAGGGCTTTAAGGGTGAGGGGAAGGTGAAAAGAGAGGATTGGTGGAAGGGAAGGAGATAGGGAAGGTGTTACCTCCTCAGTCTCCATCAGAGGTATAGTCATCTCACTTAGTCTACGGTAAAAATGTGTAGTAAGGCATTTATGATCTATGGTCATAGCATATATCATCAAATGGTGTTTCTTCATGGTGAAGGTCCTCCCAGACTCATACCTTGGGTAGGGGAGGGAGGCCTCTCATCATAACTCAAATAATAATTATAAACTTTATTTTATATAGCGCCTTCAAAGGTGGCTTCTCAAAGTGCTTTACAAGGAAAACACAAGAAATACACAGAATAACATAACATAAGGGAAACGGGACAATTAATTGAAAGCTTGTATAAAGAAAAACAATTTTAGGTTTGATTTTAATGAGTTTAGAGAAGACGACTCTCTGATGTTCTTAGAAAGTGAGTGTAGGTAAGAAGGGGGACACACAGTGAACCAGAGTCTGAGGAGCGGAGGTTAAGGGGGGAGTAAGTTAAAAAAAGTTCAGAGAGATATCAGGGTGCCAAGCTATGAAGAGCCTTATATGGGTCGGGGACACACTGGACAACTTTGCTGCCATTGTGCTCTTGCTGGGTATCCAGTGCGCTCCTGTTCCTTTAAGGGGGCTAGGGAAGCCTCCAGGCTCACCTGTCCCACACCTATCCATTCCATGGATGTGCTTTCACTGTGGAGACACTTATACATTTTGTAGTGTTAGGACTGCAAGCAACACAGGGTGCCATGACGAGGCCTTGCAGCTTTCACATGCGTTTGCAAATGTGTGCTATCTAAACCCCTGCTTTTAACAAACGGTTAGACAGGCTAATTTGGTTGGTTGGCAGACTGGTTGGTGATTTGAGCTATGGAATTGTTTTTGTCTTATATAAAGAGCTTTATTGGTGACTAAGAGGATCTTAACCACTTGCCAACCGACTCACGCTGATATACAGTGGCAAAGTGGTTAGTTCCCGCGAATCGCCATATGGGCACGTCTGTACCTTTAAGGGCGATAGCCGCAGTGCGTGCACCAGCTGCATGGCGGTGAACCCGATCGCATGTACGAGAGCAGGAACAGGGATTTGTGTGTGTATACACACACAAATCCCTGTTCTGTCAGGAGAGAAGAAACATATTGTTTGTTCCTACTAAGTAGGAACAATGATATGTCTCTTCCTCTAGTCAGTCCTATCCCCTCACAGTTAGAACACACCCAGGGAACACACATTTAACCCCTTGATTGCCCCCTAGTCTTAACCTCTTCCATTCCAGTGACATTTACACAGTAATCAGTGCATTTTTTATAGCAGTGATCGCTGTAGAAATGTCAATGGTCCCAAAAATGTGTCAAAAGTGTCGGATCTGTTGCAATGTCATAGTATTGCTAAAAATCGCAGATCACCGCCATTACTAGTAAAAAAATAATAATAAAAATGCCATAAAATTGCCATAAAAATGCCGTAAATCTTTCCCATAGATTGTAGGTGCTATAACTTTTGCGCAAACCAATCATTATACGATTATTGTGATTTATTTTACCAAAAATATGTACAAGAATATATATTGGCCTAAACTGAGGAACAAATTTGTTTTTTAAAAACATTTTAGGGGATATTTATTATATCAAAAACTAAAAAATATTGTTTTTTTTTTCAAAATTGACGCTTTTTTTTGTTTATAGCGCAAAAAATAAAAAACACAGAGGTGATCAAATACCAGCAAAAGAAATTGTCAGTTAAAGTGATGCAACGCTGTATCGCAAAAAATGGCCTGGTCATTAAGCAGCCAAATCTTCCAGTCTGTAAGTGGTTAAAGCCTATGCGAAACCTGATGGGTAGTCAGTGCAAGGACTCCAGGATAGGGGTAATATGTTCACTTGTACCAGATCTATTTAGGATTCTGGCTGCAGAATTTTAAACATATTGAAGTTATAGTGGATTTAGGTACACCAGCGAGTAGAGCATTGCAGTAGTCAAGTCGAGAGAACATAAATGTATGGATTAGCTTTTCAGCTACAGTGTATGACAGCATAGGATGCAGCCAAGCAATGTTTCTCAAGTGGAAAAAAGATGTTCTGACAACATTATGTACAAGTGGCTCAACGGTTAAACTAGCAATTATTGATTAGGGGATCATGCACATTGATATACCATTTCATTTGGGGGTTGGTATGGTCTAATCCCATCTGTTCTGTTCTGTTCTTTTATTTCCTATTCTATTTTGTTCTGTTTTACTCTATTATATTCCATTTTTTTTTATTTTCTGTTATATTCTTTTCTATTCTATTTAATATTTTTCTATTCTATTCCTTTATTTTCTATTTTATTCTCTTTGAAAAGTGGAAAACAAATCGAAAAATATTTTAATTCAAAAACTATTCAAATTTGAAAACTATTTGAATTTGATTTGAAAACGAAACAAAAAATGATTCCACTTTCAATTTGCAACGAAACAAACTGCACATGTCTACTGCAAATCAAGCATAGACAGAAACAATGCTTATAATAGCATACATTTAGCATCAGGACAATATGGCCCAGGTGCCGTGATAGAACATATTAGATTCGAGGATAAAATATAAAAGAGAAAGGAGGGCTGGAACGAGTTGACCCGAAAGAGAAAAGAGTGAGACATAGAGAGGAACAAATGGTATAAAATGCACTACACTTTTATACATCTAAATGTGCTGAATATATCCAAAAACAAAACAGCCTAAAATAGTAATGAAGATATTAAATAAATAAAATATTTGATACAAATACCATTCAAGTAAAATGTGCCAAAAAGTGCCAGTGCCAGAATTAAAGTGCAATCTGTGACACCATAAGAAAAATTCCATTAAACATTTAAACAAGAAAGTCCATTGTGATAAACAAGTGCAAGGTTTTCATAGAAAAATGTTTGATGTATAGATCAATCACATCCTCTAATCATTGATGCCAGTGCTCTTTAAGTGACAGTGCAGTGCTATTCCACTTCAATTCACTCCATGTGCACTATGTTCCAACCCCAGTTGGCCCAGACTCACCAAATGTAGTTGACCTCTTATGGCTTATGCCAAATGGGAACAAAGGAAAGCTTTCCACAGCTCTGCTGTGCGTGGCTAGGTGTCCTTAATGCTGTTGCTTTTTACACAGGCCAGTTGGAGCTCAACATGTGTATAAAGCAGAGAGGGATATCATTGTGCAAAAACGTCTTTATAAAACACATCAACACATAATAAAAAGATACTCACATTGTTGAGTGCCTCCCCGCCGCCCAGGGATAATTATTATAACTTCCTCTGGCCGCGACTCTGAAGGTGAAAGCCAATACTATCCGTATATGGAGAGCCGAGAGAACTGCCCTTTAAACCATTTTTTCGCTTACAAATCAATGTGTCTGCATTGAGAGAGTGCAGCTGCCCTAAACTTGTTGCTAATCTGCATTGCACAGGTGTTATAATATTAGCTTGATAGAGAGGAACAAGATAAGTCAGTTGACTAATGGCAGGCATACACGGTTAGAAAATTGACCATTCGCTCGACCACCGACCATCGAAACAGCGCTCAGTGGTCGAAATTGGTGACAACATTAACCAATCAAAGAAAATCTTTAAAAGAGCAATCGATTTCATACGTAGTGTTGATGTCTCACGTACAAATGAGGTTGTCTACTAGTTCTGCTCATGCGTGATAATGTTCAAGAGATGTTTTACGGGCAACCTTCACAACAACGAATAGAATATTATTAGTTCGCAAACAATTCAACACAAGTTTTCCATTTTTTCAATCAGTCATTTTGGTTCACAATATGGATATCGGGCATTACTTTCTGTGCATCAACGCGTTAAAAATCGGCCGATCGTTCAAAGAATGGAAATTTTCGCCTGATTTTCTTATTGTGTATTGCTGCCATTAGTTAGGAGAGTATTGATTATGAGACCAGGAATCGAGGATACAGGGGGGCTTTGACATGTAATGCCCAAGGTTTTCAATTTGTTTCGAACACCCAGATTTTGTCTTGTAAAATACAAGCAAGTTTTTCCTGGGACAAGATATTTATTGTTTTGCTTCAGATAGTGAAACCTTTGTTTTTTTCAAGGCCCTAGTGAGTTTAATTTTAGCACCCAAGAGCATGTAGAAAATGAGAGCCTGAGTAAACATACTAAAACATGTAAACTAAACATAGGGGTGTTTTCAACTTTTTGATTTAAGAGGGCTACTTTGGGATCTTGTGGAATAGCAACTCCTGTGACTTTATGTAGCAATTGGAAAAATGTATTCCAAAAGTTTCTAACAGGAGGACAAGACCACCATATATGGAACATGGAACCCAGGAGGTTGCATCCCCGGAAGCACATGGGGAAGAGTGTGGATAAATCTTGGCTAATCTGGTGGGAACCTGATACCATCTTGTAAAAAATGTAACGCTTGGTTCTATTAGAAATACTTTTGTAAGAGTGTTGGAAACACTGATACCACTCGTCGGGGTCCCACTCTACCTTCAGATCAGATTCCCAGCTCCAAGCATAGGAAGGTTTGTCTAGGGTTTTAGCCAGGGAGGAGTATATGATGGAGATGGGCTTCTCTTCTCTTTTCAAGAGGAGATCAAAATTTGTTTGTACACTTACATTTGTATCTTCCTTGTAGTTTTTCTCCAGGAGATCATATTTATTGTTATTTTGTATTCTGATATCTCATGGTCTATGTTACTGTTGTTATTAACGAGTCGGTTGCAACAATCCCATGCACCGACTACTGGTTCTTTTAAAACATTGACTAAATAAAAATACATTTAATTTTAAACTTTTTTTTTTTTTAATTTCCATAATCTTTATTGTTTTCTTTTTCCACATTATACAAAATTTAAAAAAAAAAACAAGCATACCAGTTTTGAATATATCTACTGTACATCCATTAATAAACACATATTGCAATCGCAAACAAGGTATACTCTACTTATTTTCTCCTCCTGTATTTTCCCCGCCCTCCTCCCACCCTATCCCCCCTTCCCGCCCCTCCCCCCCTAACATGTCTCACTATTTCATTACTTAATTAAGCTACCAAAAGGCTGTTTCTCTTATCTTTCCCTCACATTGGGTATCCCAATTCTTCTAACCAAGGATTCCATAATCTTTTGAATTCTTTCAGGTTCTTTCTCTTTGTGTATACTACTTTTTCCTTCCACATTGTTTCTATTACCGTATTAATCCAATCTTCCTTCGTGGGTGGAGATCTTGCCTGCCATCTTAAAGCTATTAACTTCCTTGCTTGGAATAGGCATCTTCTTACTATTTTAATTTTAAAATTTCCTCTACTTATATTTCCCTCTACCCCCAAGATGCAAAGTTTTGGCTCTATTTTAAGTTCTAAAACGAGGATCTTATTTAACGTTTCCACCACTTCATTCCAATAGCGGAATAGCTTTGGGCATTTCCATATCATGTGAATTAGATCCCCCGATTCCTGACATCTAGGGCATTTGTCATCTTTCCTCCCTCCAAACCTGAATAACCTTTTAGGGGTGTAGTATGTCCTATGTAGTAGCATTAATTGTGAAACTTTCTGAGCTGGTGAAACTGAAACCTCGTGCCCTCCCGCCAATATTTCTTTCCATTGTTCGTCTGAAATTCGTCCCAGATCTTCTTCCCATTTAGTTCTACATTTCAATTTTCCTGGAGTCTCTATAATGCTTTTACATATCTCTGGGTACATTTCGGCTATGGTCCCCCCGTGTCCACCCTGCATATCTAATTTTTGGAATATAGTAGACCTGTTCCAAGCTGGCCCTTGTTCTCCAAACTGACTGCTCAAGGCATGTTTGATTTGTTGGTAGCTAAAATATGAATGGTTTGGAATACCAAATTCCTCCTTGAGTGCTCCAAATGTTTTTAGGGTATTTTGATTGTACAACTGAGATAGTTTATCTATCCCTCTCATTTCCCATGATTTTATTTTCCCTATTTCTTTTAATTCCTCTAAGTTCTTATTATTCCACAGTGGGGTACCTTTCATCAGACCTCCCATTCCCTTCATGGCCTTACATGTGTTCCATACTTTTTTCATCAACTTTATTGTTGGGGGTTTATGCATAAAGGAGTTCGCCTCAAGAACTTCCGTCACTGTCCCATGGGGTGCTCCCATAATCATCAGATCTCTTCTATTGTGGCCGTTAAGACCGGAGCTTCTCACTAGATGCTGCATCTGTGCCGCCAAAAAATAGCCCCTTGGATGCGGCACCGCTAATCCCCCTTCTTGCGATGGCAGTTGTAGGGTTTGTAGTCTTATCCTAGAGGGCCCCCCTTTCCATATGAGCTCTCTCAGTAGTGTATCAATTTTTTTAAACCAGCTCCGGCTTATCCATATTGGAGAGTTATGCATGACGTACAGTAACTGGGGGAGCCACAACATTTTAATCAAGTTGCATCTCCCTGCCACTGACAGGGGCAAGCTTCTCCAAATTTCAATCTTGCTTTTAAATTTCCTCAACAGGGGAGTCAAGTTATTAACTAAGTATTCCTCTGGATCTTTTGTTAACTTTATACCTAGGTATTTTGTCGACTCTACTATTTCCATCTGTATATTACTTACTGGACCATTCTCTCCCACAGGGTCTATCGGTAGCACCACCGATTTCTCCTGGTTTATGGACAAGCCCGAGACTCTTCCAAATCTTGAGAATATTTCCAACACCTGGCTAAGGGATCCCTCCAGGTCGCCTAAGAATATGAGAACGTCGTCAGCATACAATGCGATTCGTTCTTCCCCGTCTGCTCTCTGGAATCCTTTTATTATCCTATACTGCCTTATTGATATGGCTAATGGCTCCATTGCCAGGGCAAATATTAGAGGGGACAGGGGGCAGCCTTGCCTTGAGCCTCTTTCTAGTTGGAACTCGGATGAATAGTCACCATTAATCCTTACTTTTGCTTTGGGGTCCTTATAAAGTACTTTTACCCAGCTAATAAAGGAGGGACCAAACCCAAATTCCCTTAGTACCCGCCAGATATACTCCCATTCTACGCTGTCAAACGCTTTTACCACGTCGAGCTGCATAACTGCTCTCAAGCCCGTATTATCTGTGGGTATCTGAAGGTTCAGAAGAACTCTCCTGATGTTCATACTTGTTGCTCTATTTGGAATAAACCCTGTTTGATCTTGGTGAACTACTTTGTGAATGATCTTTCTTAACCTCCCTGCCAGGACCTTTGCTAGTATCTTAACATCTGAGCAGAGTAGGGATATAGGTCTGTAAGATCCTGGTTCCAGTGGGTCCTTCCCCTCCTTATGCAGTACAATAATTATAGCTTCAGTCATTGACAATGGTAATTTCCCCCTCTCCTTCGCCCAGTTAAATACTTTAAGGAGTTCCGGAAGCAGTGTTTCCCCGTAGCTTTTATATATTTCTATTGGTAGCCCATCTGGACCCGGGGACTTATTATTGGCCATCTCTGTTACTGCCATTTTAATTTCTTCCAGTGTAATTGGTCGCTCTAGTTCCTCTTTGTCTGCCTCCTCAATTACTGGTACACTTATCTTACTAAAAAAGGAGTCCATTTCCTCTCCCTCCCTGATCCCTCGGGATTTATATAGATCCATATAGTATTCTTTAAAGGTGTCTATAATTATCTCTCTCTGGGATGATATTTCACCTCTCTTCGTTTTAATTACTGGGATCGTGGAGGGGGGGGAAACTGTTTTTACACAATACTGGCCAGCATCTTCCCTACTTTTTCTCCTTCCCCGTATACAATTTGTCTCTGGAACAGTCTTTTATTTTCTACTTTCCTGAGTATTGCGTCTCTATAACTTTGTTGTTTTTTCTCCCACTCTTTTTGTTTCTCAGGTAAGGGTTCTTTCACGTACTCCTTCTCTGCCTCCATTAACTCTCTCCTAGTTTTATTCTCCCAGTCCCTTGAAGCTCTTTTGATTTTTGACACTCTCTGGATCAATAGACCCCTCAGGTAAGCCTTTAACATATCCCACATCACCCCCTTTGTAACATTGTCCGAGTTGAACCTTATAAATTCGTCCAGCTCAGCTGCCATCCCTTCTGACTCCCCCATAATCTCCAGCCAGACCGGGTTCAGTTTCCATGCTCTACCTTCTTTTTTGTTTCCGGAGTTTACTTCGACTGTCATTAAAGAGTGATCTGACACCCCTCTAGGCTGATACACTATATTTTGTATTACTTGCCCTGCTAGATCATTACCCAGTACTATGTCTATCCTTGATAAGGTAGAGTAGGAACTCGAGTAACATGAGTATTGTAATGTTCCTGGGTTCCGTAGTCTCCAAATGTCGGATAATCCTGCTTCTTGTAGATATTGACACATCCTATTTTCTTGTGCTCCCTGGCTCTGTTTCCCTGGAGGAAATCTGTCTATTTTTTTATCCATAACTACATTCAAGTCTCCAACCACTATAACTGGCAGTTCTGGATTATCCATTATGAATTTCAAGAGGTCATACAGTATCTCCATTCTAAAGGGGGGGGGGGGATATATATATTGGCTAATACCCATTCTTGACCCTCTATTATACAATGCATGAAGATATATCGCCCTTCTTCATCTAGAACGCACTGTCTGCAGGAGAATACCACCCCCCCATCAATTAGTACCGCAACCCCTCTCGAGTATGAGGTGTGCACAGAATGAAACTGGTGTTTATACCTCCTATTCCTCATATGTCCTTTAGTATCTTTTGTTAGGTGCGTCTCCTGCAGGCAGGCTATTCTTACTTTGTATGTATCCAAACTATCAAAAATCGCTGCCCTTTTTACAGGGGTTCCCAGACCCCTAACGTTCCATGATCCGATATTCAACATCATTACTTAACCTGATTTTACTATGTGTAATCCTTACTCGAAAGGGGATTTTAAATTTTACCAGTCTTACATAAGGAGTACAATAAAGAGCAAAAAAAAAACAGCAAAACATTATAACCCATTAATTTATGCAACGTATTTGCCCTTTGTGTTTTACTGTTCAAACCCTTCCTATCACTATTAATAAAATAACTAACAGTTACTCTAACTCCACCTTTAACCAAATGTTTTAAACTCATATCTCAATTCTTTGACCTATACTCATCCTAGCTATACTGTGCCTGGTGTGTCGTCCTGTGAGCAAATGTAGTAAATAGTGTACAAAACCTTTCCTTGCATTCTTATGCATTATATACTCCCTTGTTTTGTGTACTACCCCCCTCCCACCCACCCCCCCTCCCCTCCCACCAAAAATCCTCCCCCCACCCCCCCACTCCATTCTAGGTTACCCTTAGAGGCTTTTTTAGTGACCGTCCCATACCCTCCCTTTGTTCCAAAACCAACTCTACACGCACCCCTACCTTCCTTACTCTTATCCTCCACCCATTTCCACCCTTCCTCCATTCACGTTCAAACTTATTTTCTGATTCAATCCAACCATGTGTGTTCCCCACCTCACTCCCCTCCCCCCATAATGGTTTCAATTTTATTTATATATAACTTATATTTACATGTATATATTTATTCCCCTATTCTATTCTCTTTCTGCTCTACTCCCTTTTTATTTCAGTGGTAACTGGTCCTTCTTTTCCTCCAACCACGACAGTGCCTTCTCGGGGGAGTCAAAAATCTGACTTCCTCCGAGTGTATTCACTCGTAGTCTGGCAGGATAAAGAAGCGCATATGTTACATCATACCCTTGGAGGTTACGTTTAATTTTGGAAAATTCCGCTCTGCGCTTTTGCAGTCCCGGGGAGAAATCAGGATATATTGAGATTCTCGCTCCATTGTAGAATATATTCCCTTTTTCTCTGGCCCTGCGTAAGAGGTTTATTTTATCCCTATGATTTAAAAATTTCAGTAATAGTGCTCTTGGGGGATTTCCTTGTTGAGGGGGCCTAAACGGGACTCTATGCGCTCTTTCAATAGAGAACTGCTGCGAGAACGTCTCTCTTCCGTAGGTTTCAGTCAGCCACCTTTCAAGAAAGCCTATTGGATCTGCACCTTCGCTCTTCTCTGGCAGGCCCACTACCCTCACATTGTCTCTGCGCAGTCTATTTTCCATCTCGTCCATTTTTTCCGTGAGCCTATTTAACTGTTCTTCCTGGGTCTTGGTTCTTTGTTTCATGGGGTATAGTTCATCTTCTATAAGGCTTATTCTCCCTTCTATTTCTGTTACTCTCTCCGCTGTTTTTTTCAAATCATGGCGTACTAGGGCGATTTCCTCTTTGATGTCTTGCATCTGTCCTGACATTTCACCCAAGGATTGTTTACAGGCGTTAATTGCCAGGAGGATGTCTTTCAGGGATGGCTCCCCCTCTGGAACTTGGCTCTGGATGTTAGCTGTTTCCATTTTCCCTGCTCCTCCTGCTCCTTTAACAGGTGGATTCTTTGCTGTAGTTCCGCTGGCAAATGCATTTGAGCCCCCCTGACTCTTTCTGTCTGTCGTTATCTTGCTATGTACTAGCTGCCCCCCTTTCGTTGGAGTATGGTCTGTTATGTTGATCATCTTCTCCAGTTTAGCGGTTGCTGCAACCGCCGCCGCTGTTGCTCCTGCTACTGTGGACGATATCCCTTTGTCTTTAGCCGACCGCAGGGACTGGACCCCCATGCTCTCCTGGCTGACGTGTTCATCTCCTTTCCTCCTGGCGGACATAATACCTTCCCCTTTATCTCTCTTAACTTTATTTATTTATTTTCCTAGGCAGTGTAACGGTTATGGATATAACGGGTCATTGACATAGGCTTGATTTGAGAGGGGGCAAAGAGGAGAAAAGAAGAAAAAAAAAAAAAAAAACACACTTTCCCCCTTCTTTCTTTTATAATAAGGGAGATCCTTTTCCTTATCTTCTCTGTTCTCTGTTCCTGTTCTGTTCTTTATTAGAGAGGTATCTTACAGTAAGCCATTCATAAGGGGTACCTTTCTCCAACCTCAAAGAGAAAGGAGAGAAAAAAAAAAAGACCACCTCTGGCAACCCTATTCAGCCCAGGTGCAGTCCAAACAGTCCTTGTGGATCCCCCTCAGTTAAGTGGCGTTGTGTTTGCAGCCTCTCGTCAGCCTCAAGTAACCCTCTCACTCCACCGTCTAATGCACAAGTCAGTTCAGTACAGTACACCTTCAAATACAGTGAGCCGCTCACTCACCCAGGGTCCGTGGCTTGTTTGGGCACCGCAGCTTCAGGGGGGCTCGATCACCACCGCCACTCAGTCTGGTATGCAGATTCTCTTCACAGGGCTGCTGGCACTCCTAGGGCTGTCGGGGAAGCACTCCTCGCTTCTCACTCATGCTCACTCTCGCTCCCGCCCGTATTCCCGCGAGAGCGCGCCGCCACCTGACCTCTTCTCGGGATCTCTCCGGTCCTCCTTGGGTTTGCGAGGACTTCCGAGGTCGGCGGGGGACGCAGCACACCGCCCCGCTCACACCTAGATGTTGACACAGGTCGCGGGCGGCCGTCAGGTACGAGGGTTCGGGGGCAGCAGCCAAGCTCGGGGGTCCGCGGAGATCAGTACCAGGCACAATCTGGATCGGAGTCAGAGCCGTATCGGGTTCTCACCATATTGTGGGAGTGAGGTGGAGACGCACACACATACTCTCCTCACTAGCTCACTCCATCATCCGTTTCCGGTCCCTTTAATTTTAAACTTATTGTTTTTCTATAATGTTTGGTTGCCTTTAAAGTCCCAATTTTTCTATGGTGGAACTTCAAATGAACATATATTATCGAGATGCCTCCCCATAGATCCATAATATTGGAGCACCACTGTTCGTAGGCAGTGAGTCTTGGGGGTTCTAGTTTGTTGGGCCAGGCAGTGTGTAGGAAGTGAGAGATTTGGGAGAATCTGAATTTCTCTGTTATGGGCATTTCAAGTTTGCTAACACAATACCACAGGGAAAGGGGTTCCATTGAATGGAAGAAGTTGCCTATTCTGAAAAGTCCTTTGTTCAACCGCCATTGAAAGGCTTTTATATTCATGCCTAGGGGAAAGTTTGGATTATGAAATAGATGAGATAAAGGATGAGTTTTGGAGATTTGCAAAGTTAGTTTGTGTATGGTATTGCACATGGCTAGGGATTGTGAGAGAGTAGGTGCCAAAAAACAGGGGTCTCAGTTTGGGAGAACTCCAAATAAGGAAATCGATAGTATGGTGAGGCGCTTCTTGTATTTCCATGGAGACCCAGTCTGGTTTTGGACCCCTGGAGTATACAATGGATGTTTGTGCCATTTGCACTGTTTGATAATACCACCGTAGGTTAGGGAGGCCAAGCCCTCCTTGGCTTTTTAACTGACAGATTATGTTCTTAGAGCAACAATGACCCCTTTTTCCCCAGACAAAGTGGATTATTTTAGATTGGAATTTGAGTAGGAGTTTTTCTTAATTGGGATAGGGAGAGACTGGAAGAGGTACAAGAGACACGGCAGGAGGGTAATTTTATTAGAGTCGATCCTACCTAGCCAGGATAGATCATGTTTTGACCAAAGTGTTAAAGTGGATGTGAAGCCGATTTTTTTTTTAATTAAGGCTTGTACCTTGTACAGTATAGGATTTCATGTCATCTGTGCCCAGTCTTGCCATGAAGAGTTAATCCAGCTCTGAGCAGTCCTCTTATCTTTTTTCAGTGAGATAAAAACGGACAGACAGAGAAATAGGAGTCTGTTAATCCCTCTTTCTGTGAGTGATAGGTGATTTACATATCTCATGCACGAGCCTGAAAGAGACATTCTGTGTACTTCAGATCCCCTCCTCCTTTATTCCCCAGCTCTCCCAAGATTGGCTGCTCCACACCTCAGCATGATTGGGCATGCTGAAGTCATGTGGTGACTTTTCTGGGTTTTGACTGGATGTTAGTGATCATAGCAGACGTTCAGTGTAAGAAATACACAGGAGAAAATGCATGTTGACAAGGGGAGTGTAGAGGTGGGCGGGGAGTCTACTGACATCACGACTCCACCCACCGAACTCCAGACAACAGACCCACCCACAGAATCTGCAGTTTTTCGGGTCTCATGATAGAGGGGAGACATTTGACAGGTAAGGATATATGCAGGAGGCATGTGTATCCTTATAGATAACCACTAAGGCAGTAGTTTAGAAAGGATGAGAGTGGGTTTACATCCACTTTAAGTCCTCCTTTAGTTCCTTGAACATGGGAGGGTAGTTAACGAGGTACAATTTATCTATACTAGGAGGTAAGCTAATTCCCAGATAAGGAATGAAGTTAGAGGACCATGAAAAGGGGAGGTGGGACAGAGATATTTAAGGCTTTTGATTTATATACCTCGACCTGGAGACCAGAGACTGAGCCAAAATCTTGGAGCAATTGGAAGATATTAGGGGTAGATATCAGGGGGAGGTTACAAAAATCAGTAGGTCATCAGAAAATAATGCACATTTATTTTCTTGTGGACCACATTGGACTCCCTTAATATCAGGATGGTTTCTGATAGCGATAGTCAGGGTTTCTATAGCGATAGCGAAAATCAGGACAGTAAGGGGGCAGAACCTGTATTAAGGGATTTAATTACTTCCAGGACCTCCTGAGCCATGAAAGGTTTGTCGAGGAGCGCACTATGACTTAGTGACAATTTGGGGATAGGAATATCGTGAAGGAATTCAGCCAGTTTCGGATGAGTGGATGAAGTATCTGCTTTATATCATTTTGCATAGAATTCATTTAAGGTTTGCATGATTCTAAGAGAATTTTGAGTCAAAGTTCCTAATCTGAAGCAAATTTGGGGAAAAATAAAGGTTAGGGTTTAGGGCTGAGTTTGGTCGCCAATTTGAGCCAATCTTATCTTTTTTGTGATTAGAATTGAGCTTCCGTCAATCTAAGATGTTTCTCTGCCTCTGTAGTCAGGGCTAGGTCAAGGACTAGATGGGCGTTGTCCAGTTGTGCTAAAGTGTCCATAGTGGGGTTTCGCTTGTGACATTTGCTCGGAGAGTTCAAGCCCTTAGTTCAGAGAGTTCAAGTCCTATTAATTTCAGTTCTGCATTCTCATTTTAGTTGGGAGGAGACCCCAACTGTGCATGTTTGCACAGCCTCAGTGAACACCCTTAAAGAGCAATTTGGTGGGCTGAGGGAGGATGTTTCCCTGTTGAGGGAAGACTTGCAAAAGATTAGAGAACGCACAACTGCTGTGGAAAGCAGGGTGAGCGACATTGAAGATAAACTCCCGTCAGTTGCTCGGGAGGTCCATGCTGCCTACCAGCTGGCCAAAGACACTAATAATAGAGCAGACGGCATGGAAAATCACCTGCGACGTAACAATATCCGTATAGTAGGATTGCCAGAGAAAACAGAAGGGACAGATTTTTGTGGAGAGCTGGCTGATCGAGATATTTGGGAAGGAAACCTTTTCCCTATTCTTTACAGTGGAGCGGTGCACCGCACACCAGGCTGCCCACCCTAGACCCATTTTGGCCTGGCTCTTGCATTACAGAGACAGACAAGCGGTACTAAGGCACGTATGAGAGAAGGCCAACGTTTAGGTGAATGAGGTTAGAGTGTAATTTTACCCAGACTTCTCTGCAGAAGTACAGAAACGCAGAGCCAAATTCTCGGATGTGAAGAGGCGTTTGAGGACTCTGCAGCTACCCTATGCCATGCTGTACCCCGCCAAGCTAAGAGTTACAGCCAACAGACAGGCCCACTTCTTTGAATCCGCTCAGGATGCAGCCATGTGGCTGGACCAAAACGAACAGGCCCTACGCCACCATGACAGAGATGAAGAAGGGGATAGACCTGCCTAATGCACCTGCTACTGAGGACACTCGGAGACCCACACAAGTGCCTTACAGAAAGTTTGTTTGAAGCTCACTTATTGCCCCCTTGATGGAGCTGTTATTCCCCCTTGATCCTACACTTACCTGTTCTTTCCCTTTTTACAAGTCCATTTATTTTTCTACTCCTTCTGGATCTCATTCCTATGTCAGGAAGTTTATACATATGGGGAATTTCCTTGCCTTATGCTGCTGGGAGTCGTGATATTACCACACGAACCGTGAGCTATCTTGTGAAGTTGGCAAGAAAAAAATGCGTTCTCTCTATGTGAGAGGTAAATCACGAACACCATGTTGGATTCTGTTTCAAGTTCAACTGCAACGGTTTGTCCTGTTGACGGTCTGGTTCTTTGTTTTTTTATATTTACTTTACTTATACCGAAAGCTGCGCATGCATTATACTGAATTCTGGAACTGCTGCTCTGCAACCACTGATGTAACCGAGATGAAGTGCCTCTGGCTCATGCTTAAATCTCCTAACTGGAGACTGTACTGGCTTTTATTACCCCCATCTAGCCCCCCAAGAGGGGGCCCCCTGAACCTACTCAGCCCTATGGGCCCAGATATGTAGTAGACTGTACCGGAATCATACTCCTCACGAAAGTCATGTATTATTTTTCCCAATGGCTGAATTACCAATAATTTCCTGGAATGTGAGTGGCTTAGGCTCCTCACTTAAACATATGATGATATCCACTTGTTTGAAAAAGTATCACCCTATGATTTTATGTATGCAGGAAACACATTTAACTAATGAAACTAATGAAATATGCTTGGGTGATAAAGGCCTACAATTCTACTCACACCTCCTACTCAAGGGGTGTGAGTGTAATGATACATGGATCAGTGGACTTCCAAGAATATGATGTTTGTATAGATGCTGAGGGAAGGTTTGTTTTCTTGCACTGTCGGCTAGGAAAGGTGCAGTGTATCCTGGCCTGTGTATATGTACCCCCGCCGTTTACTGTGGAGGTGCTCCGGCTATTGGTAGCCTACTTGGAGAGCCAACCGGATTTGCCGCTGCTGGTGATGGGGGATTTTAATTGCTGGTTGAGTCCCTCCATGGACAGACACCCAAGTTTGGGGGTCTCTGCCACATCGAGGGACTCTCCATTGCTAAGACTGCTTAATGAGGTGGGTAGGGTTGATATATGGAGACACAAAAATCCTTCAGAAAAACAAGTCCCCTGCTTCTCCAAAACGCACGGGACGCTATCCAGAATTGATCTTGCTGTAGGTAACCTTGCCATGCTCCCATCCATCTCGGAAGTGAAATATAAGTCCCGTAGTGTGTCGGATCACTCACATTTGGTGATTAGCCTAATTATATCCACACTATCCAAGCTTCCTAGAGCTCCATGGAGGTTCAATGCCTTTTGGCTGAAATTATTTTTGACTCACGATGAGATGGAATGGAGCATGAGAGAATTCCTGGACGGCTGGGAATTTGCTGAATCCCCAGTGGCACAGTGGGATGCCTTTAAGGCCTATATTAGGGGATTGCTTATATCAGAAATTGGAAAGGTGGGGCGCATGTGCGGCAGCAACTAAAATGAATGCTTAGTCCGGGAGCTCTGTCCCACCCCAGCAGCTCGGGCCTCCACAGCAGCATTTCAGCCGGCGATCAATGCCTGGATCCACCCCCCATAAGCGGAGGAAACCCCGGGGACACCCCTGATGTACTCAGGAGCGGTGAGGCGAAACCTGAAGCCTGCGTTTGAAGCAGCCCGGTCTCGGACCAGGACAGCCAAGATGGCGGATGTTCCTAACTGCTCTGCACCTGCTTGCCTTCCCAGTGCACAGCCCATGGCTTCTCCCTCCATGTTGCAGCAAGATTTCACAGCAGGTAACCCTCTCTTGGACCCAGCCTCCCCAGCATCCACTGAGTCCCTTATAGAGCACTCCCTGGCAGGACTGGACTTCTCCCCCATGGGGGCCACCCCCCCCAGACCCACCAGCCACTACAGCCCGGGGACACAGGCCGACTTCAGCCAGTTAATGTGGCAAACCTGTTTGCCAAGTTTGCAGACCGTCTGGATAGAGGCCTGCATAACAGAGCTAATAAGCTTACAAGTGACATTAAAGCAGATCTCCAGAGCATAGGAACCCACATGGAAATAATAGAGACTAATCTAGAAACCACCATTTCCAGAACGAACCAAAACACTGCTTGTATACAGCTTTTGCAGGAACAATTATTGACTGCCAATGCTAAAATTGATGACCTCAAAAACAGGAATAGGAGGTACAATTTCAGAGTCAGGGTGCTCCCTGAATCTTATAAGGATATCCCTGAAACCATAAGATCTTTCATTAAGGACTTACTCCCCGATATGCCACAGCACAGACTGGAGCTGGATCGGGCCCACAGAGCTCTCAGACCCCCAAGAGTTGATGGCCTCCCCCGTGATGTAGTGGTGAAACCACATTTCTACTCTGTCAAGGAGGAGGTGATGCTAAAATCCAGAGCCATGTCTAAAATTGTGTTTCAGGGTCATCAACTGCAAATTTTCACAGATTTATCCCCAACCACCATCCAAAAAAGGAGAGCCCTAAAGCCATTACTTCAAATCCTGGTGGACAAAGAAATTAAATACTGGTGGCTCTTTCCATTTCAACTCAAACTACTCTTCAAAGGCAAAGCATACACCTTCAGATCCCTACAGGAAGGAGAAAAGCTTCTGCTGCAACTAGGTCTCATCAGCCAAGACCCAAACATTCCACAGTGGGATCGCAATACTCAGCAAATAGACTCCCAACCAGTCCCCTGAATCCGGTCTGGAAAAAGGCCAGATCCAAGAAGTCCAAGGAAACCATTCCTCCCTGACCCTCAAAATATGAACTTCCTCGGTTTTCCCTTTTCGCCTTTTATCCTTCCCAGCTGCTAACTGGGAGGACTTGAACTCCCCATTTGTGTCTCGCGAGATGAGTATCCTTTCGGGGTACCTGTGCGCCTCTGCCGAGGCGGTCTCAGGGGGCACACGACCCGGGGAGGAAACTGATTCAAATTTTATTTTGTCCACATAACCTGGGTTGCTCCTGTGTTTTCTCTCTGCGAGGGGGCGGGGGTGGGGGGAGCAATTCATAGCTCCTAACCAACCCAGGGGAACTTCCTATTATCCACAAAATGTTTTGGGGTACCTTGCCCCTTAAGACCCCTGCCCTCTTGCTGTTCCCTTCCCTCTCGCCTCTCCACCCCTTGCCTTTAGGACCCGTTAGTCCTTAAAGATCCAGGTTAACACTTATCTTACTAATAGATGTATATCTTCTGTTATTGTTTACTGTTGGATACTGCACATTCACCTCCAGGTGTGCCTTAGCTCCAAAGCATGTCATGTGGGGTGACTTTGTAACTGCAAGGCCCAGTGCCCCTTTTTTGTTATACACAAACCATTGCATGAGGCCCCTCTGCTGGGGTGGTGTTCATACACCCCTCTATCTCAAGCAGAACAGGTACCTTACCCTTCTCTAGACAGGACTAATCCCTGTTTTCTAGAGGGATTTCAGTATAAATCACTCTTACTGATGGAGAATTCTGTCCCCTCTACTCTACGAGAGACTCTTTTGTCCTCTGTCTTTCTTTTCTGTCTTTCTTTCCTCCCTTATCGACCATATATTAATTATCATTTCATTGCAGGAGTCGACTGAGGGGTGACCCCTGATACCTACAAGCACTCTCAAAGGTTCTCTTCTGGGGTGTGGGCTGCCTTGGGTTCCGTGGACACCTATCGGTAAGTGCTGCTAATTACCTAGAGTGGATCCCACCTCTGCCTGATGGCTAACGACCCTCCAGTAAAAATACCCATTAAGATAGTATCCCATAATACTCAAGCTTTGAACTCCCCAGCTAAAAGAGGTAAAGTCTTCCAATTCCTTCATGTTCAAAAGGTGGACGTGATCCTCCTACAGGAAACGCATTTCCCTAAACGATTCTGCTCATCCTTTATTCACTCCAAATTCCCCTTCTTTGCACTGGCCAATGCGGATGACAAAACGAAAGGAGTGGGCATTTTCTTCTCCAAAAGGTGAAAATTTACCCTCAAGTCTGAATTCAGGGACCCAGACGGAAGATATATCCTCATAGTGGGGGAACTGGATGACCAACTTTATTCATTAATTTCATACTATGCCCCCAACAAAGGTCAATTAGCCTTCTTTCAAAACCTGATGAAATCCCTAACACCATTGTTGGAGGGCACAGTGCTCCAGCCTCCATCCCACTGATGACCAGGGCTTTCGTCAAAGATGTGGTCTGATCGGATCACTCCATGGTGGTCCTGACACTTCGACGCCTGGGGGTCATAAACCCTGCAGGCGTTGGAGACTTATTGAGTCCATTCTGAGTGATCCGATCAGAGCAACAGAAATCGAAAATAACATCCGAAATTATTTCCTTACTAATGACATACCAGAAACTAGCCCCTCATGCCTCTGGGCGGCTCACAAGGCCGTCATTAGAGGTCATCTGATTCAAATAGCCTCTCAGATTAATAAGATTAACAAAGCGGACACAGACAAATTAGATCAGGAGTATACAACCTTAACTATAAAACATAAGGCCAACCCAAGAGCTGCTCCCACAACTAGGCTGGATGCAGTTAGCACGGCGCTAAACCTTGCCCTAACCACAAAGGCTGAAAAATGGCTGAGGTGGAGTAGATCCCGGTTCTATTGTCATGGCGACAAAATCGGTTCTATGCTCGCAGGCAGGCTTTCACTGAAATTTAAATCCCCGGCCCTTCCCAAAATTAAAATTCAGGGCGGCACTCTGTCTCAGAACCCTCAACGCATCATGGGGGAATTTCAAAACTTCTATAAATCCCTATACAGTGGTGCGAACGGGCCTTCTCAAAAGGCGGTAGATAATTTCCTTGACAACATCCAGATCCCCAAACCAGAAGACAGACACCGCCTGAAACTAGATGCCCCTATCTCCGCAGAGGAAATGTACGCGGTTATAAAAAATGTGAAATTGCATTCGCCGCTTGGCCCAGATGGCTTCTCAGTGCCCTGCTACAAATCATTCTCTCCCACACTCGCCCCCTACATGGCTCGCTTTTTTAATGCTCTTAGACAGGGGGGCCAATTAGATACCTCACTTAACATGGCCTTTATCACATTCCTCCCCAAACCAAACAAAGAAGCCACAGTTAGCAACTATAGGCCAATATCTCTCATTAACAATGACTTAAAGATTCTGACTAAAATACTTGCAGACCGCCTAGCATCCTTCATTAAATTATACATTAACAAAGACCAAGCAGGCTTTATCCCGGAGACCCGACGTGCGATTGACATAATATCCCTTCTCAATTCAAACTGGGACAAAGGCTCTCCCAGGCAGGGTTGTCTGCTCTCTATGAACCTCCAAAAAGCTTTTGATTCTGTTCATTGGCAGTACATCTTTTCCACGTTAAAACTATGGGGATTTGGGGACTCATTCCTTAATGTTTTGCATGCCCTTTATTCATCCTCCTCGGCTCAAGTGCGTCTGCAGGGATTTTACATAGAATCTTTCCCCATATCCAGAGGCACAAGACAGGGTGCCCCTGGACAACGTAAGTGATTATGAAACGCATAGGGCGCAGCGACGCGCTGACGTCACCTCGTGCTCCATTCGTACATCCAGAAGGATGGGTTGTCTGTTTGTGCTCCGGCCGGCGCACCAGACTTCATGCCTTTTTTTACTGCATCATTGTAAGTGCATTACTTTTTTTAATAATAAACAATTGTTAGGTTTTACACTATATGGAGCGTTTATTTCTTCTATGTACCACGATATCCACACATTGGTCTGATTGGTTGTGAGGTGGTCTTCCAGAACCTGTGATCGTGCCTGCTGTCTTGTGGAGCCAAGTTGAGGTCCATTTTATGCATTCCTTGATCCTCTGTTATGGGGGGGTCATGGTGTTCTAGTAAGGGTGCATTCCTGCTGAATTGGCGGTGGATTCAACACAGCTTTTTGCTCACAGATTTTGAGGATGGCTTATTCACAATTTATGGATTTTATTTCACAGTGCACCGGTGTATTTTCATTTAATTTTTATGTTTTGATTTTCAAGATCAATTTATTTTTGTGCACTTATTGACTTTTCATTTTTGATGTTTACTCTCACCAATTTATCCTATGTGGACTTATTTTTGGTTATCATTTAATCAGTTGTTTGTGGATTCTTATTTATTTATTAATTTGATTCTTTATCACATTCTTATTGGTGATCATCCCTACACAGGAATGTTCTATTTTTGGTCAGAAACTTATGGGTAGCGCAATTTTATATTCTTTCCACAAGACAGGGTTGCCCACTCTCCCCATTGATTTTTGCCATAGCAACCGAATCTTTGGCGATAGCCATCAGAAACAATTTGAACATTCAAGGCATTCAATGCGGCTCCCGTTGTCACAAATGCGCATTATTCGCAGATGACATGTTACTATTTGTTTCATCCCCACTAACCTCCCTTCCCAACATATGTCATCTCTTGGATGAATTTGGGGCAGCCTCTGGCCTTAGGGTCAATTACAATAAATCCCAAACACTTAATATTAACATCCCAGACTCTCTCCTGGCCAGGCTTAGGGAGAGCTTTCGGTTCACAGGGAATGACTCAACAATTACCTATTTGGGGATCAAACTGACCTCCAAGATTGAGCTCCTCCACCAAGCAAACTACCCACCACTTTACAAAAAACTGGAGGAAAACCTCTCCCGGTGGTCCAGGCTTTCCCTATCCTGGCTGGGCAGAATTAATATGATCAAGATGACCCTACCCCCCCACATCCTATACTACTTTAGAGCCCTCCCGATTCCTATTGGCAAGATTTGCCTAAAAAGCTTCCAAACCAAGCTCATCAAATTTGTATGGGGCAAGGGGAGACACAGATTTTTCAAAGCAGTCCTGTTCAGATCTAGGGTGGAAGGGGGATTGGGACTTTCCAATCTACTCTGGTACTTCCAGGCAGCCCAACCGGCTCAGCTATCTGCGGTGTATTCTCGCTGGGAACAACCCAACTGGATACACATCGAGAGGCAGGCAGTTCCTCTTCACACACTGGACTATCTCCTCTGGAGCCCTAAGAGGCTGAGACCTCCAATCCTATCCCCAACACTTTCACACTCATTCACTCTTTGGGATGGCCTGAGAAGCAACAACCAACTGACCTCCCCCACAGAACCGCTACAACACTTATTCCGAAACCCAGCATTCTCTCCGGATCTTAAAGTGGAGGGCCACCCTAAAAAAAAAAATTGCATGAAAAATCCTAAAAACTAAAAAAAAAAAATTTGAAAAAAAAAAATAAACTTACCTAAACCCTTGTTGCTAGGCAGTCTTCCTAATCTGCCTCTTCCTATCCCGCAGCTTGTTCTGCTCCTCGGTAAGCGGCCCCGTTACCTTCTGGGAACTGTGTGTGTTCCCAGAACACCACGGGGCCATTCACAGAGCGCTGCGCCACTCGTGCATGCGCAGGAGGAAACTGGCAGTGAAGCCGCAAGGCTCCACTGCCTGTTTCCCTTACTTAGGATGGTGGTTCCGGGACCCGAGAGCCGAGGGACGGGTCAACCTCGGGCAGCCAACATCGTGGGCACCCAGGGCAGGTAAGTACTTATTTAAAGTCTGCAGCTATAGTGTTTGTAGCTACTGACTTTTAATTTTTTTTTTCAGGGACGGAATCCAGCTTTAACATAACAGCCTTCAAGTGGTGGCTCAACAAAGGGCTTTACAGAATAGGACACTTCCTCAGACCTCTTGGCCCACTCTCTAAAGCATACTGTGTCAGTAACCTAGATATGCCAGCATCAGAATTCTTCAGATTCTCCCAGATCTCAAACTTCTTACACAAACTGTGCAAAACACTTCTGAACGGGCCTCAAATAACTGCATATGAAATATGGTGTGGTGGTCAAGCCAATGAGCAGAGGGGGAAATCTTGGTGGTTTATAAAGCACTGTCTTCCATGCAGTCCAAGACACCTTACATGCTGGCCTGGGAGGACGACTTGTCCCAACACTGGAAACTGGAAACATGGCACAAGAATTTCTCCCAATCTTACAAAGACATTCTCAATTCCGGCCTCATGGAAGCTAGTGTAAAAGTGTTAACTAGATGGTATCTAGTCCCTTCGAAGCTGGCCAGAATATTTCCTTCGGCATCCCCCCTCTGTTTTCGGGGACGTGACTTCTTCAGAAGAAGTTCCTCTGAAGAAGTCACGTGACGTGACGATATGCATTAGGATTGGAGCACGGGACGCTGCCACAGACAAACAACAGGAGACGAGCTCGGCGCTCGTAGTTACTACACACTGCAGCATTGTTTTAAATGTAAGTTGATTGGACTTGTTTTATTAAATAAATATACCTTTTATATGGGATCACGCTATGTGCGTCTCTTTCCCCCTCACACTGTACATCACTACTCTACCTGACGAACACTGAGGAGAGAGGCACGGGGACATATTCCAGTTTCCAGGCACGGGGACAGATTCCAGATTGGTGACACTCCTGGAGGCATACGAGCTCGGCGCTCGTGGATTGATGCCCACACTCACTTCATGAAAGTGAGTGCAACCTCCCCCTGTGTGTGTCTTGCCCCCCCTCCACTGTGGTCGTTGCAGAGTTATTTTACATGCTGTGTACTTTTTATATTTTATATTTCGCTTGGCATGTTCATCATTGTCACTGTCTGTATACACGGAACGTCTACACCTGCGGGTCATTTGCAACACAGGCTGTACACCTTACAGCTGTAAGGTAAGCGGCTTGCAAACACGGAGGTGTCCTCACTGAAGATCCCCCTTCCCTTCACGATTGGACTTGTTTTGTGTTTCTCATCACGTGTTTTTGCTTTTTGGACTGGATGATAGAACTAATATTCATGTTTGTCCTAGGGATTTGTCACTTGTAGTTCACCAGGATCTGGCACGTTTTTGCTAATGGGGCACTAGCCCACATATATTTTTCTTGCATTATATATATATATATATATATATATATATATATATATATATATATATATATATTTTGCATTGTGTCATTATTCACCCTATTTGTGTTATTATATGCATTTTTGTTTTTCTATGTTTAAGCAGTCACTGTTTTGCGATTACCTTTATATATTAGGCTTTGTCTGCCCGCAACATGTCATGTTGATCAGCTACGTTGCACTGCACTGCATCCCCACCATGTTCTTTTAGCATGTAGGATCTATTCATGCATTGGCCCGTTTCTGCTTTTTTAGTTCACTTTGCCACTTTAGTCATCTTTGTAGCTTCCCTCCCCCCCCCCCTTCATCACAGCGCAACTACCATCTTCCCCCACTTTAATCTCTGTCCAAATGTCCCCCCTCATATCGCTCCTTAACTTTCCAGTAAAAGAGGCCTCCAGGGATACACAACGCCTCATTTTTTTTATAGTCCTAGGAGCCAAGCTTACACTGGCAAAAGCTTGGAGAAAAACATCTGTTTCAACACTTCTAGCAAACAGAAAGATCTCCTGGATTATGAACCAAGAGAAGATGGCAAGTGTAATCCTGGATCGCTCTGATAAATTCAAACAAATTTGGGAGCCCTGGGCAACCTATGTAGGAGTTACCCTGTAACAATGACCTTGAGAGTATCTTCTTCTAGCTCATCCCCCCCCCCTAGTCGACTCCTTCTCTTCTCCTCCAACTTCCATTTAATTTCTTTCTTCCTCCTTCTTTCCCTTTCTCCTACTGTTCTCGATTAGTTATTGGGCCTCGGCCTTTATCCCAATGGGCCTAGCTAAAGCCAGGGTGAATCATCACCTCAGTTCTGGTTACAACTTATATCTATATTTTCAGAAGTTTCCTGTTGACCCAATACCTCGCTATATGTCCCAATTTTACACATCAAGGTTTACTCAGTAGCCTCTTTTGTACCAGACTCAATGTATCTCTTTTGTTCAGGGGACATTTGACATGTTGTCTGCTGTCACTCAATATTTTGGGTCTAGTTGAAGTTTTTTTTTATTTATTTACAAGAAAGAACAATTTCCAGACTCTCCTCGGGCGGGAGGTTCTGGGGGGTGGGGCGCTTTGCCACAGTGTGATCCCTATCGGGGTGGCGGAGCCTTCCCCTCCCTCCCCCCTGGTCAATTCACATGAAAATGTCATTGTTTGCTGGACACTGAGAACGCAATAGACATCCGGAAACTCTGCCCAACTTGCACTGCAGGTTTTGATTTATACATGTGTACACAATTTACATAACCCTTATTGACTTATTTGTTACACATAGGACCAGATTGGTTGAAGCAGGGTCACTAGCCCTCTATGTATCTTTGCTTAAGGATGTTTTGTTTTATTTTCTTTTATGTTAAAAAATAAAATATATTGAAACTAAGAAATTGGAAAGGTAAAGAAAAACTCATCTGGGCACAGAGAGGAACTCGAGAAGCAGGTGCAGGAACTGGAGGAGAATTATGTACATACCCAGACAGACTCGGCCAGAGAAGCATGGCAGTCGGCCCAGTCTGCTTATGAGCATCTGCTATCCTCCAAGGCAGAGAAGAAACAATTTTTCTCCAAGTTGGCATTTTTTGAGGAAGAAGAAGAAAGCACAGGGCGTCTTTCAGCCAGGAAAGCTAATTCCCAACAACGCTCCCCCACTATAGGAGCTATTAAAACACGGAAGGGCAGGATAGTGAGCTCCCCTGATCTAATTCTATCGGAGTTAGCCAGATTTTATGAGAACCTGTATCTTCCAATGGGGCAATACACCCCGGAAGAACTTACAGAATACCTACAAGGCATCAACTTCCCACA
The DNA here is from genome assembly GCA_037952835.1 of Lithobates septentrionalis. Lineage (NCBI taxonomy): Eukaryota > Metazoa > Chordata > Amphibia > Anura > Ranidae > Lithobates > Lithobates septentrionalis. The sequence goes on from JBBDGP010001113.1 coordinate 5,318,060, forward strand.
ACTCTCGAATGACCAAAGGAGGGCCCTAGATGCTCCACTCGCTTTAGAAGAGCTAAAGACGGTGCTGGCAGCACTCCCTAACTGTAAGGCCCCTGGGGCGGACGGGATACCCATGGAAGTGTACAAGCACTATGCGGAAATACTCTTACCAAGACTTCTTACAATGTTTAATGCAGCCAGGGAACAGCAGGCCCTGCCTCCCTCTATGTCCATGGCAAACATTGACCTAATATTGAAACCTGGAAAAGACCCTATAGACCCAGGCTCATATAGGCCCATATCTGTCATGGATCTGCCACCTAAGGGTTAACTTAGCCCAGGCTAATTTCAGTTATTGGCAACAGGCTGCCTTATTTAAACACCTCAGCAGCACTGTGTCCTTGCTGTCTGATCTGCAGCTCTGTGTATGTGTTTCCTGAGGGTCTGATATCTGCTCCTGTTTGACCCGGCTTGTTTTGAGACTGTTCCTGTTATCCGCCTGCATCTGACCCTTGGCTTGTTTGACGATTCCTTCTGCCTGCTCCTCTTGTACCTCTGTTGCCAGCCTGATTATTGACCTGGCCTGCCTGACGTTCTAAGACTCTCCTCCAGTCTGCTATACTTACCTACTGCAGCCATCCAGCTTCAGTCCCGGTTTGCTTACCTGTCTGCTGATCCATCCAGTCTGCTCACCTGTCTGCTGATCCATCCAGTCTGTTTACCTGTCTGATGATCCATCCAGTCTGCTCACCTGTCTGCTGATCCATCCAGTCTGCTTACCTGTCTGCTGATCCATCCAGTCTGCTCACCTGTCTGCTGATCCATCCAGTCTGCTCACCTGTCTGCTTAACCATTCAGTCTGCTCACCTGTCTGCTGATCCATCCAGCCTGCTGGTCCTGTTTGCTCTTCCGGTGTCAGGAAAGGTCTCCTCCGCTGGTGATATCGATCATTTGGCATGCAGTACTGAGGTCCACCAGCAGGTGTCTCCTGGCAGTTCGGAGCTGTCAGAAGAGCTCTTTCCTGCAAGTATTCTATCACCTTTGGGCCACAGTACTGGCATCCACCAGCGGAGAAATCCTGGCAGTATGGAGCAGGTATTTCCCTCTGCAGACAGGTGTCACCTGACTTTAATTAGCAGAACTGTAGTATAAATACCCAGCAATTGCACACTTATGTTGCCCTGGTATTGTTCCTTGAGCCCTGACCTGTATCCTGTTACTCTGACTCCTGACTCCTGACTCCTGACTCCTGACTCCTGATTCCTGATTCCAGATCTTGAACCTGAACCTAAACCTGAAGCCTGAACTTGAAGCCTGATTCCTGGAACCTGTTGATCCTGTTTCCTGTCTGTTACCTGAACCCTGGACCCTGGACTCTGAGCCTTGTACCTGACCCGTCCCTCCTGTGATCCATCCATCCTCTCTTGTCCTGTTTATCTCCCTTCCCAGCTACTGATTCCCTGTTTATGACCCCGGCCTGGCTTAACTACGATTCTGGTACTCCCTCTTGCTACATATGCTGGTTGGTTTTATATCACTGATTGTTTGGTTGTTCACTCTGTATTGGTGGTGTGTTCACATATGCATTTTCCTTAATAAACTTACTTTCACCTATTTATGTCTGGTTCACTCTGTCGCAGTCACACAGTTCTGGTCACATCTGGTTTATGACAGAATACCAGGGCCATCCCTGACCAGAAGTGGCTGCACAGGGGAACCATTTTGATTCAGTTGGTTGCAAGCACGAATGCCGATAAGGTTATTTATTTTTCTCTGCTGGCATCTGAAAGTAGTGATTATTGCCGCCAGGCTTTGAAAGGATGGTCTAGTGACCAGTTGTTTGCCACTATACGTTTGGCTCACTCCCTGGTCGATCAGGGTTATATATTGTTTGGGGAGGTGCAGCCTTTGATCAAGATATGTACTGAGCTGGCCCTGCCCTGTATTCCACAGGGCCGTGATAATTTCACTCCTCCTTTTGATATGAATCAGGTTGTATCCCTAGTATGGCTTTTTGAAGATGATCCAGCCAATTTTTGTGAGCACTACTCAGCCTGTTCCCCACAGGTGATTGCTGAGTGCATTGTGTCTGCTAAGTCTTTTGTTAGACAGGGAGATTTAAAAGCACAGTTTGTACAACCTATACTTTCAGCATGGTCTGACATGGTGCAAGCAGCTCCAGCCAAACAGACCACCTCTGCCACCAAACACCAGCCTACCCAAATGTATGTTTCCCCATCACCCATGTCAACCGCAGTTGCAGCTCAGTATACGCTGCTCCCAACTAGGGATGAGCTTCGCGTTCGAGTCGAACCCATGTTTGATTCAAACATCAGCTGTTCGATCGTTCGCCGAATTGCGAACGTCATGGGGAGAAAATGCTCCCCACACCGGGGTACTCACATGGCACTGGTGCGTCAGTGCAAGATACTATAACGGCTTTCTATGCAAAATCACTGGATGTTTGGTGCAGTATGCTGTGCTGAGACAGCGCTGGTGTAAAGTCTGTGTCAGTCTCTCAATCCTGGCCCCTCCCCTACGCGTCTTCGACACAGGGATCACGTATCATCATCAGGGGAATATCCCTGTGTCGAAGACGCGTAGGGGAGGGGCCAGGACGGAGAGACTGACACAGACTTTACACCAGCGCTGTCTCAGCACAGCATACCGCACCAAACATCCAGTGATTTTGCATAGAAAGCCGTTATAGTATGGTGCACTGACGCACCAGTGCCATGTGAGTACCCCGGTGTGGGGAGCATTTTCTTTTAATAAAAGTATTTTGACTATATTACACTATATAGTTTCCTTTTCATTTTATGTATGGAGCCACATTGTTTCCAGCTGGAGGAGTGCAGCTAACACTGAGACTGTGCCCAGGGGAGGCTCCAAAGCATATTTGGACCCAGGGTAGAAGCTGAGTCACACGCTCTGAGGTGGGCACATTAGCTTAAGGGGTTCACGAAGGAGCACAGGAGCATGTTTTGCAGCACTCAGGATATCTTCGGCATGATGTTGGATTGTTGTCAAAGCTGAACACCACCTGCACGCATTGTTTTATTATCACTGCTGGACATTATTTGCACTCACTATTTAGAGTGCCAAAGAGAACTTTTTTTCATTATTTATTATTTATTAATTTTTTCATTTAAAAAAGCAGGATACTGTATATTGAGCACTAAGCACTTTTTATGTTGATTAAGACACTATGTATGGTGTAACAAGCACTATTAAGCACTAATTTATGGTGTAACAAGCACTTGTTTTTTCACACCTTGTTAATTTATTCAACATTCATATTATTTGTATTTAATATTATCGCACTAGTAAGCATAGAGTTGGTTATTATTAATTTTGTTTTTGAGGTCACCTAAGCGCAGCGCATAACTTGTAAATTTATCCTATGCACGTTATATGAAGCGGGATTAGCGCATGCAGCTGGAGGTAGCACAAGCAAGGCATAAGATCATTGTGGCTCACAGAATTTTTCCAATTTGATACCTGTAGAAGGTTGGTGGTGTTTTCCTGATCCTATCACTACCGCAGGCAGCTAAATAAGCTACAAGTTATTTTTTGGCGAGCTCTGCACAGTGTTCACCTAAAGCTACCTGTCGAAGGTTGGTGGTGTTTTCCTGATCCTATCACTACCGCAGGCAGCTAAATAAGCTACAAGTTAGTGTAGTGCGAGCTCTGCACAGTGTTCACCTAAAGCTAACTGTAGAAGGTTGGTGGTGTTTTCCTGATCCTATTACTACCGCAGGCAGCGGCAAGGCTTAAGATCATTGTGGCTCACAGAATTTTTCCAATTTGATACCTGTAGAAGGTTGGTGGTGTTTTTCTGATCCTATTACTACCACAGGCAGCTAAATAAGCTACAAGTTATTTTTTTGGCGAGCTCTGCACAGTGTTCACCTAAAGCTACCTGTAGAAGGTTGGTGGTGTTCTCATACTACAGGCAGGCAGTTGATTTTGCTAGCTGCAGTATCAGTACATACATATATATATATATATATATATATATATATATATATATATATATATATATATATATATATATATATATATATATATATATATATATATATATCCCAGCTTAGTGCAGCTACAGGCCATTAGTATGTCTGGAAGGCCAACAAGGAGAGGCAGACAGTCGCAAGCCAATAAAAGAAGGCAAGCAAGCTCTGTGTCTAGAGGCAACAATGCTGGTCGTGGAGACGGTGCATCCTCATCAGCATGTGGCCGTGGGACACGTTTGGTCTTTTTTTCGGCAGCTGGCCGTGTTGAGCCGCAACATGCGGAAGACTTGGTCGAGGGGATGACCAAGACTTCCTCATCCTCCTCATCCTCTCTCACCCATGCTCAGGGTAATTTGTCTGGCAAAGCAGCGGCCTCTTCCCTCGGCTCAATGTCATCAGTGACTCCTTCCCTAGCCCCACCATGTCCTCCTGAGGAGTCCCCTCGAACTGTTTGACCAAAGTGTTGGGTATATGCTCCAGGAGGATGCCCAGCGTTTGGAAGGCTCTGATGATGATACTGAGCTAGATGAAGGCAGCAACGTAAGCACGGACAGAGGGGGTGCCCAAGAAGGACAGCAATCTGGCAGTCATGCTCCCCCTGCTGCAGCATACTGCCAGGTTTGCTCCAGTGATGAGGAGGGAGGGGATGATGAGGTCACTGACTCAACGTGGGTGCCTGATAGGAGAGAGGAGGAGGAGGAGGAGGCGGCACATCACCAACGAGGCAGGATGCCCTCCAGGGGCCAGCCTAAGGGCAGCACACTGACTGCATCACACCCCAAAGCTCTGCATGTGCAGGGCGCTGCAGTCTCTGCGCGTTATTCAAAAAGTTCTTTGGTGTGGGCCTTTTTTGAGACGAGTGCATCAGATCGCACTGCTGCTATTTGCAACATATGTCTTAAGCGTATCTCGCGTGGCCAAAACATCTCCCGCTTGGGCACCACATGCTTGACCAGACATATGTTGACCTGCCGTGCAGTTCGTTGGCAAGCGTATTTAAAAGACCCACACCAAAGAACAAAGAGGATCTCTCCTTGCTCCTCATCAGCTGAGATCTCCAACCCCACTATACCTTCAGTCCTCTCTGAGACCTGCACTGAGAGGAATGAAGGTGTAGAATTAGGTGTGTCACAGCCAAGTACTTGTGGGCAATCTGCTTTCGGTACACCAACGTCAGATTGTACCAGGCAAATTTCCCTGCCCCAGCTGCTGCACCGCCGAAAGAAGTTCACTCCCAGCCATCCACATGCCCAGCGGTTGAATGCTAGCTTGACAAAATTGCTAGCACTTCAACTGCTGCCTTTTCAGTTGGTAGACTCTGTCCCCTTCCGTGAGTTTGTGGAATGTGCGGTTCCTCAGTGGCAGGTACCCAAACGCCACTTTTTCTCACGGAAGGCGATTCCGGCTCTCTACCGGCATGTGGAAGGCAATGTCTTGGCCTCGCTGGACAGGGCGGTCAGCGGTAAGGTGCATATTACCGTGGACTCATGGCCCAGCAGGCATGGACAGGGATGTTACTTAAGTTTCACCGCGCATTGGGTGACTCTGCTGGCAGCTGGGAAGGATGCAGGACAAGGTGCAGTAGTGTTGGAGGTTGTTCCGCCACCACGCCTCCAAAATGCCACTACTAATGATTGTGACACACCTCTCTCCTCCACCCCCTCCTCTTCTTCTTCCTCCATGGCCTCTTCCTGTGCTTTGTCCTCACAACCAGCGGTGCTCCGTAGCCGTTCAAGGGGCTACGCAAGTATGCAGGCCAAAAGATGGCATGCGGTGCTTGAGCTGGTGTGCTTGGGGGACAGGAGCCACACTGGGGCAGAGGTTCTGTCAGCTCTGCAGGGGCAGGTTCAGAGGTGGTTCATGCCACGCCAACTTAAGGCAGGAATAATGGTTTGCGACAATGGTACCAACCTCCTCTCTGCCCTCCGACAGGGACAAATGACCCATGTGCCCTGTTTGGCTCATGTCCTTAACTTGGTGGTGCAGTGGTTCTTGGGCAGGTACCCGGGCTTACAGGATGTCCTGAGGCAGGCCAGGAAAGTCTGGGTGCGTTTCCACCGGTCATATAATGCCAGTGCTCGGCTGGCAGACCTCCAAAAGGAGTTTAACCTGCCCAAGAACCGCCTAGTCTGTGACATGCCCACCAGGTGGAACTCAACGTTGGCCATGCTGCACACACAGCAGAGGGCCATCAATGAGTACCTGTGCGACTATGGCACCAGGACAGGGTCAGGGGAGCATGCTTTTTTTTCCCCACGCCAGTGGGCCATGATCAGGGATGCATGCACTGTTCTGTCACCATTTGAGGAGGCCACAAGGATGGTGAGCAGTGACAGTGCATGCATCAATGACACTGTTCCCCTTGTCCACCTGTTGGAGCACACGCTGCGTGGAATAATGGACAGGGCACTTGAGACAGAACAGAGGCAGGAAGAGGAGGACTTCCTTAGCTCTCAAGGCCCCCTTTATCCAGACAGTGTTCCTGTGCGCCCGCCGATCACACAGGAAGAGGAGGAGGAGGAGGAGGAGGAGGAGGATTGTGTCAGTATGGAGGTGGAGCCTGGCACTCAGCATCAGCAGCAGTCTTTAAAGGGATCAGTCCCAAGAAACACATTGACTTGTACGTGGCTGGGAGGAGGTGGCTGCGGACCATGTCGTCCTTAGTGACCCAGAGGACTCCGGACCGAATGCCTCAGCAAACCTATGCTGCATGGCCTCCCTGATCCTGAAAAGCCTGCGTAAGGATCCTCGTATTCGTGGTATCAAGGAGAAGGACCAATACCGGCTGGCAACCCTCCTTGATCCACGTTACAAGGGTAAGGTTGCGGACCTTATCTTGCCATCGCAGAGGATGAAACATCTTCGGGAGGCCTTGCAGAAAGGTCTGTGCAATGCGTTCCCAGAGACTGGGAGATTACAAACTCCTGTTTCTGGACAACGGGTTGCTGAGGCTTCGGTCAGTCAAAGAAGGAGCGGTGGAGAAGGCGGCCGTCTGACCGATGCATTCAGACAATTTTTTGGTCCGCAGCCCCAAGGTATGATCGGTTCCAGCAACCATTGCCAGCGTCTGTTTTACATGGTGCAGGAATACCCAGGGGCAAGATCTGACTTGGACACCTTTCCCACCGAAAATCCTCTGGGTTACTGGGTCTTGAGGATGGATCACTGGCCAGAGCTTGCACAGTATGCAATTGAGCTACTGGCCTGTCCTGCATCCAGCGTTCTTTCAGAATGCACATTCAGTGCTGCTGGAGGCTTTGTAACCGATCACAAGGTGCGTCTGTCCACCGACTCGGTCGATCGACTGACCTTCATAAAAATGAATCAGTCTTGGATCACCACCAGCTACCAAGCACCTGATGCTGATGTAACCGAATAATTGTTTTTGAAATCTCAGATCCCTTCAAAGACTGCCTATGCTGATGCTGAGTGACTATCCTGAGTAATTACCCTCTTCCTCCTCAATGATCACGCTGATTGTAAGAACATTTTTGGTTCTGGGTGCCACCGCCAGTGCCTAAGGCCCAATGTTTCAGCCCCTGTTTAACAGGGGCGTGTAATTACAATTTTTGATGCAATACTTTGCAGCGGGGCTCGTTTCTGCATTCCAACTAGAGTATCTGTGAGGGGTTGCAGTGTTGTGGCACCAGCACCAGTGCCTAAGGCCCAATTTTTCAGCCCCTGTTTAACAGGGGCGTGTAATTACAATTTTTGATGCAATACTTTGCAGCAGGGCTCGTTTCTGCGTTCCAAATAGAGTATCTGTGAGGGGTTGCAGTGTTGTGGCACCAGCACCAGTGCCTAAGGCCCAATGTTTCAGCCCCTGTTTAACAGGGGCGTGTAATTACAATTTTTTAAGCAATACTTTGCAGCAGGGCTCGTTTCTGCATTCCAACTAGAGTATCTGTGAGGGGTTGCAGTGTTGTGGCACCAGCACCAGTGCCTAAGGCCCAATTTTTCAGCCCCTGTTTAACAGGGGCGTGTAATTACAATTTTTGATGCAATACTTTGCAGCAGGGCTCGTTTCTGCGTTCCAAATAGAGTATCTGTGAGGGGTTGCAGTGTTGTGGCACCACCACCACCAAAGGCACAATTTTTCTGCCCCTGTTCAACAGGGGCATGTAATTACAATTCTTGATCTAATATTTCACAGCAGGGCCCTGTGAGGGCTTACAGTGTTGTGGCCACAACAACACCTAAGGCCCAAATTTCTGCTGAGTATATAGGCAGGCCCTTACTTTCAAACATCCAACTTACAAACGACTCCTACTTGCAAACAGAAGGAGACAACAGGAAGTGAGATGAAATCTACCCCTAGGAAGGGAAATTCTCTCCTGTAAGAGTTAATATGGGAAAAACGTTTCTCCTTTCCACTGATGCTTTATCACCAATCCTTGTTTCACTAAGAACATAAAATTTTCAAAAAACATTTGTCATTGGGACAAAAAATGAGGTGAAATCTTCTGAAGAGGAGCACAGACAGCAAAACAAATGTCACAGGGGTGATAACCCTTCCCTATGTTTTCCAAAAAGCTTAAAATAGATTTTTTGGCTGGAGCTAAACACGTTAAAAATGTACCAGTTCAAAATTACAAACAGATTCTACATAACAACAAACCTAAAGTCCCTGTCTTGTTTGCACCGCCTGTATACTGCTGTTCAGAGTATATAGGGCCTGCTGGCCCCACACCTTTCCTTTTTTTAATTTAGGTGCGGGGTTCCCCTTAATATCCATAGAAGACCCAAAGGGCCTGGTAATGGACTGGGGGGTACGCATGCTGTTTGTCTCACTGATTTTCATCCATATTGTCAGGACCCGACATTACATTAAAGCCGCAAGCAGTTTTAAATGACTTTTTTTCCTTTAAAAATGACATTTTGTGCAGGGACTGTTCTAAGCACGGGAAACACGCGCCACTTTACAGGCATACTATAGACACCCCCCAGGTACGATATTTAAAGGAATATTTCACTTTTTTTTAACTTTAAGCATCATTAAAATCACTGCTCCCGAAAAAACGCCAGTTTTTAAAAGTTTTTTTTGCATTGATACATGTCCCCTGGGGCAGGACCCGGGTCCCCAAACCCTTTTTAGGACAATACCATGCAAATTAGCCTTTAAAATGAGCACTTTTGATTTTGAACGTTCGAGTCCCATAGACGTCATTGGGGTTCTAAAGTTCGTGCAAATTTTCGGTCCGTTTGCAGGTTCTGGTGCGAACCGAACCGGGGGCTGTTCGGCTCATCCCTACTCCCAACCAAATACTCATATCCGGTCTCCTCTCCCTGTACCTATCCCTGTACCTATCCTGCATTCAACCCACCTGCCTCTTCTCAGCTGCCTACAAACAGGAACTTCCCCCAGCTACTGTTACCTCTTCTCTACCATATCCCAATCCTCCTTTCCAGTCTGCTGCACCCCTCACCTACAGAGCTTCAGTGGCTAAGCCAAAGAAAAAATTAAAGTTTTTTCCAACCAAGACGATCCTGCCAGTAACCCAACCTACCTCCGCACCAGCTAATCCAACCCAGTCTGACATCCCAGTGCCTGCCTTCCAGCCTGAAGTCTCGGTGCCTGCCTTCCAGCCTGAAGTCTTGGTGCCTGCCTTCCAGCCTGAAGTCTCGGTGCCTGCCTTCCAGCCTGATGTATCGGTGCATGCCTTCCAGCCTGATGTACCTGCCTTCCAGCCTGACGTGCCTACCTTCCATTCAGATGTGTCCGCCTTCCAGCCTGATGTCTCGGTGCCTTCCTTCCAGCCTGATGTATCGGTGCCTGCCTTCCAGTCGGATGTCTCGGTGCCTGCCTTCCAGCTTGATGTCTCCACTTTCCAGTCTGATGTCTTGATGCCTGCCTTCCAGCCCAGTCTCGGTGCCTGCCTTCCAGCCTGATGTACCTGCCTTCCAGCCTGACGTGCCTTCCTTCCAGTCAGATGTGCCTGCCTTTCAGCCCGATGTATCGGTGCCTGCCTTCCAGCCTGAAGTCTCGTGCCTGCCTTCCAGCCTGAAGTCTCGGTGCCTGCCTTCCAGCCTGATGTACCTGCCTTCCAGCCTGACATGCCTACCTTCCAGTCAGATGTGTCCGCCTTCCAGCCTGATGTCTCGTGCCTGCCTTCCAGCCTGATGTCTCGGTGCCTGCCTTCCAGCCTGATGTCTCAGTGCCTGCCTTCCAGCCGGATGTCCCAGTGCCTGCCTTCCAGCTTGATGTCTCCACTTTCCAGTCTGATGTCTCGATGCCTGCCTTCCAGCCCAAAGACTCGGTGCCTGCCTTCCAGCCTGATGTACCTGCCTTCCAGCCTGACGTGCCTACCTTCCAGTCAGATGTGCCTGCCTTCCAGCCCGATGTATCAGTGCCTGCCTTCCAGCCAGACGTCTCGTTGCCTGCCTTCCAGCTTGATGTCTCCACTTTCCAGTCTGATGTGCCCGCTTTCCAGTCTGATGTCTTGATGCCTGCCTTTCAGCCCAAAGTCCCAGTGCCTGCCTTCCAGTCTGATGTGCCTACCTTCCAGTCTGATGTGTCCACTTTCCAGTCTGATGTACCCGCTTTCCAGTCTGATGTCTTGATGCCTGCCTTCCAGCCCAAAGTCTCGGTGCCAGTGTTCCAGCCAGAGGTGCCAGTGTTCCAGCCGGAGGTGCCAGTGCCTACTTTCCAGCTTGATGAGCCTGCTCTCCAGCCTGATGAGCCCGCTTTCCAGCCTGAAGTGCCCCTGCCTGCTGCCCAGCTTGAAGTGCCTGTGCCTGCTACCCAGCTTGAAGTGCCTGTGCCTGCTACCCAGCTTGAAGTGCCTGCTGCCCAGCTTGATGTGTCCACTCTCCAGCCTGATGGGCCTGCTTCCCAGCCTGAAGTGCCCGTGCCTGCTGCCCAGTCTGAAGTGCCTGCTGCCCAGCTTGAAGTGCCTGCTGCCCAGCTTGAAGTACCTGCTGCTCCGCTTGAAGTACCTGCTGCTCCGCTTAATGTGCCCGTGCCTGTTGCCCAGCTTGATGTGCCTGCTGCCCAGCTTGATGTAGATGTGCCTGCTCCCCGGCCTAAAGTGCCCGTGCCTGCTGCCCGGCCTAAAGTGCCCGTGCCTGCTGCTCAGCCTGAAGTGCCCGTGCCTGCTGCTCAGCCTGAAGTGCCCGTGCCTGCTGCCCAGCCTGAAGTGCCCGTGCCTGCTGCCCAGCCTGAAGTGCCTGCTGCCCAGCCTGAAGTGCCCGTGCCTGCTGCCCAGCCTGAAGTGCCCGTGCCTGCTGCCCAGCTTGAAGTGCCCATGCCTGCTGCCCAGCTTGAAGTGCCTGTGCCTGCTGCCCAGCTTGAAGTGCCCGCGGCCCAGCCTGAAGTGTTCCTGTTCGCTGCCCAGCCTGAAGTATTCCTGTCCACTGCCCAGCCGGGAGTGTTGCTGTCCGCTGCCCAGCCGGAAGTGTTGCTGTCCGCTGCCCAGCCGGAAGTGTTGCTGTCCGCTGTCCACTACCCAGCCGGGAGTGTTGTTGTCCGCTGCCCAGCCGGGAGTGTTGTTGTCCGCTGCCCAGCCGGGAGTGTTCCTGTCCGCTGCCCAGCCTGGAGTGTTCCTGTCCGCTGCCCAGCCTGGAGTGTTCCTGTCCGCTGCCCAGCCTGGTGTGTTCCTGTCCGCTACCCAGCCTGATGTGCCACTTCTTGCTGCCCAGCTTGAGGTGCCCGCTGCCTAGCCGGACATCATGGACTTTCCCCAGCAACGGTTAGTTGGAGCGTCTGGAGGTCGCTCCTTCGAGGGGGGTACTGTCAGGAAAGGTCTCCTCCGCTGGTGATATCGATCATTCGGCATGCAGTACTGAGGTCCACCAGCAGGTGTCTCCTGGCAGTTCGAAGCTGTCAGAAGAGCTCTTTCCTGCAAGTATTCTATCACCTTTGGGCCGCAGTACTGGCGTCCACCAGCGGAGGAATCCTGGCAGTATGGAGCAGGTATTCCCCTCTGCAGACATTTGTCACCTGACTTTAATTAGCAGAACTGTAGTATAAATACCCGGCAATTGCACACTTATGTTGCCCTGGTATTGTTCCTTGAGTCCTGACCTGTATCCTGTTACTCTGATTCCTGAACCTGAAGCCTGAACTTGAAGCCTGATTCCTGGAACCTGTTGATCCTGTTTCCTGTCCGTTACCTGAACCCTGGACCCTGGACTCTGAGCCTTGTACCTGACCCGTCCCTCCTGTGATCCATTCATCCTCTCTTGTCCTGTTTATCTCCCTTCCCAGCTACTGATTCTCTGACGAAAGATGGCGCCGCCCGCGTGCGTTGCACGCCTCTCTCTGGAAAATCTAATGGAGCGCAAGCATGCGCGTCACTATGGCAGCAAAATATATTATGCTTGCAGTCCATACGTCCGCCGACGTCTACATGGAGCTAAGACGTAGCGCCAATTTGAGACGTAGTGACGTCAAGACGTTGCGTGTCGGACCTCGTTCTGGCTGCATAGTGGAACGCATCAAAACACGGAAGTAGTGGTGCTCCATAGTAGCTATACGCTGCAGGCCTAAATATAGGGCATGAAGCGAAAAAATGGAAAAGGGAAGAGTCTTGTAATGGGATCACATTATATATAAATAAAACTTTTTTACTGGTGTATATATACATGTATCATCAGTATAAATATGAATTTAACTCTTGGTGGTATAACCCTCCAATATATGGGTTATGTATAAATATGAAAAAAGCAGTGAAAAAATAGGATTATAGAGCCACAATTTCACATGGGGGTCTGAAGTTGCCCAGCCCAATCTATAGCATGTATGACCAATATTCATCTCAATCTAGGCATAGATAGAGATAATTAGTACATAACTCAATATAGTATATAACATCTCATAGTAAGGGAAGGGAACTTAATTAATAGCATAAAAAATGGCATAAAAAAGGAGTAAGGCATAACAAATATCTAGGATTGATTAATGAAGGCGTTAATGTCCCACTCGACATTGAGCACACATATATGTTTTATACACTCTGTTTTGGTGGTGTGTTCACATATGCATTTTCCTTAATAAACTTACTTTCACCTATTTATGTCTGGTTCACTCTGTCGCAGTCACACAGTTCTGGTCACATCTGGTTTATGACAGCCGGCCATCTGACCCATCTGCTGTTGATCCTATCAGGCACTCATACCATTCTACACTCCCGTGCCACCTGTCTGCTCTACCAGGGGCTGCAAATCAGATACGTAAGGGAGGCCTTCCTCTGCACTATCGGGCTCATCAGTCAGCTACGTGAGAACTTGACAGTATCAGACAGCCATGTCTGAGCTCGAGCGAGGAACCTCCCTCATGGAAGAACTGTGCCGACACCTGGCGGGTTTGACACAAGCTGTTAAAGATCTACAAGAGGGATATACTCGGCTGGAAGAACGAGTTCAAATTCTGTCATCTCCCGCCAACCCTTAAAGCGCTACCTCAGCTGGTATCTCATCCGCACCTTCAGTAGTGATGTTACCACCAGAACCAAGGGTACCCACGCCCGAAAGATTTGCGGGTAAACGTAGCAAATACAGAGCCTTTCGTAATGCTTGTGAACTCTATTTTGCCCTACAACCCCACACCTTTTCTCTGGAAGCAACTAAAGTGGGCTTTGTTATCTCCCTGTTGACCGATTAACCCCAAGTCTGGGCACATCGCCTTCTGGAACAAATCGTCAAACAACCTCACCACATTCTTTGTCGCTATGTCACAACTTTATGAGGACCCCCAGCAGACTGCCACTGCTGAGGCCGCTATACATGAACTTCAGCAAGGCCGCAGAGTGGCAGAGGACTACGTGGCCGAGTTCAGGCGTTGGAGTTCTAATACCAATTGGAACGATGCAGCCCTTCGTTACCAATTTCAGATGGGACAATCTGATCCTCTAAAGGATGAACTGGCATGAGTAGGGATACCCCAATCTCTGGACGAACTTATTATTTTGTCAATTCAGATTGACCGACGCCTAAGGGAACGTTGTTCCGAAAGATCCATAGGCCAATATCGGCCAACTTGGATGCTACCTAAAGTTCCCAGTTTATCCAGCCAGGCTCCTTCCGCTCCAGTTGCTCCGGCTCCGGATTCCTCCGAGCCCATGCAGTTGGGTTTGTTTCGTCCCTCTCTCACCACAGAGGAACGACAGCTCAGGCGAATCAATAACCTCTGTATGTACTGTGGGGGACCCGGGTATTATGTGAGGTCTTGTCCTGCAAAGATGCTGTAATGGAAATTTGTAAGTTCTGTATATAATTGTATTGTATTTTGTATGTATCGCACACTGCCCTCACTGTGCACACAGCACTAATAATGTTTTCAGTACATGTTTACATTCTTTTGAGTCCTGATTAGAATTAGCCTGCCTATGTAACGCCCCTTGTTACCATAAACGTACAATTGTAATATTAATGTGATACCTACGTAATCATGTGCATAAAAACCTTCAATTGCGTCATAATAAAGCAGAACAGTTATTTGGAAAGATGCTGAGCGTATCTTTTGTGTCTGTTCCCTACTGCAGTAGTTATTATTAATTTGGAACCACTAATCAATATGAGGATAGGAGTTGCCTATCATCAATTTAACCGAGTCAATGCGTAAGTGCCTTTCAATCTCTTCAATGCATGTTCCTGTCTTACCTAACCAAGCCTTACACTTTGCTATCCCCATCATGTTACAGCTCCCAGGAAAGAGTATCCAGGTATCTGTCAATTGATTCCGGAGACTGCAGCTGTTTCATAGACTTGACGTTTGCAGCCAAACACCTCATTCCACTCCAACTAGCCGTACATCTTGCTGATGGCTCTGTCATTAAATCTGGTTGGGTCACACAGGAGACTGTCCCTTTGCTGGCTATGATTGCTTCCCATCACCAAGAGTTTTTATGCCTGGATGCCATTTCATCACCTCTGTTCCCCATCATCTTAGGTATGCCCTGGCTGCAGGCCCATAATCCCCACATCAACTGGGCCACTGGAGAAATCAAATTTCCTTCAAGTTATTGCCAGCAACATTGCCTGCAAGAGGCCTCAGTCAACCCTTCACCCTTACTCTGTCTTGACACACATCCTGAATTACACCAATCAATCCCAGTGGCATACCACGATTTTCTGGACGTGTTCAGTAAGAAGGGTGCAGAGACCCTTCCTCCCCATAGATCCTATGACTGCCCTATTGAACTGTTACCAGGGGCTGAGGTCCCCTTCGGAAGGATTTTCCCTTTAACCGAGCTTGAGTTGGGCACGCTGAAGGATTATATTGATGACAACCTTAAAAAAGGATTTATGGCGTGGCCTCGGCATGGACAGATAAGGAGGTGAAGTGGCTGAGCTCCCGGTCTGAGGTGACCTGCCAGCATTACATATCAGTGCCTACCCCGCATTAAAGGCTCCTCCAGCCCCAGTGGCGACGGGGAACACAGCGGACTGTTTTCCTCATCAATTATCCCCGCCATGGAACGGTATTTGCGTCCAGTTACACAGACGGCCTCGACCCCGGCCAGAAACAAGATGGCGCCGGCCGTCTGTAGCCATGCTGCTTCGGATCCCGCGGCACCACAGAGAAGAGAACATGAAGAGGACAACGATATGCCGCCGTTCTCCCCTCCTAGTGACCTTTCTCCATGCCTGCCCCGATCCTTCATTATGTCCCCTAATGCAGGGAATGGGAAATTCAACGAGGACATGTGCAATTCGCTGGCAGCGGAGGTTTCCCCACAGAGCCTAAACAACGGCTATAACAGCCCAACGGACGCCCGAGTGCATGGTCCCACCGCACAGGTACAGTGAGTACTACTCCAAAAGCCACCCCACAGAATACCCTCCCCTCTACACACATGACAGAGCAGACTTTGTGGACATTACTGCAGCAGCTACCCACAAAAGCTGACTTTGAAGCCTTAGCAAATAGGGTAGAATTTGCTCTAAGGGGAGAATTGCAAGTGCTGAAGCAGGAAGTGTCTGAGGTAGGTGACAGGGTGACAGCGCTGGAACAGGATAAAGGAGCAATGGCACTTACAGTAAACCATCTTCAAACTGCCCACACTGACCTGTCTGACCAAGTCATACAGCTTCACCTACTTCTTGATGACCTTGAAAACCGCAGTCGCAGACAGAACATTTGGCTCCGAGGCATCCCAGAGACGGTGACACAGGCGGATATTCATTTGCAAGTTACCGCCATCTTTAACAGATATCTCAACCGCCCCCCAGACACTGAAATTTCCATTGATAGAGTGCACCGTATTCTTGGCCCTAGACCTACCTCTCAAGACAGACCCAGAGATCTACTCTGCCGTCTGCATGATTACAAGCTTAAGGAAGAAATTGTGCAATAAGCATGGAGAGTAGGAATTCTGGAATTTGACGGGGTTCCCATCCAACTCCTGCCAGACGTCTCCAGAAAGACCCTACTAATGCGCAGAGCCCTGAAGCCCTTACTAGAAAGAACCATGGAGCTAGGAATGTCCTACACATGGGGCCACCCATTTCACCTGAAAGTACGCAAAGGAAATCGCTCCTATTCACTGCGTCATCCCTCGGAACTACCTGACCTATTCAACTTTGTAGAGATGGAGCCCTTACCAGTTCCCAACTGGCTCATTATTGATGTCCCAATTGATCCACTAGGCGGTGCGCCTCAAGGCAGACCTCAACGAGCCCGAGACAATCGCCAATCCCGCAGAAACAGACAACGGGCTCCACAAAACGCAAAGCGTCGCTGAAGACTGATCACCATCATCGCGCGGTTTCCCTGGACAAGGTTTAATAGACACTAACTGAAAAGTTTCATTCCCCCACACATAGCATTTGGAGACTCTTCTGAGGAACTTGCCAGAACTCCCCCCCCCTTTTTTTTTTGTATGGGACCCTACATGTGGACTCATCCTCGGTTCCAGCCAGTTCATTGGGAGGATAAGCATGGTCACTACCATTGTTATCGTCCTAGGGGCTCATGGGGTCTCACGTGTGGGGGACAGTGGATGCGGGTACCCCTATCTGAAAGTGGCCACCCCCCACACCCCTCATCACCCATAGGAGGGCAAAGGCTATACTAGCTTAGGGATCCTGAGTTATTGGCTGCTTTCTCTTCCAAACACCCTCCTTGTCACATGTATGCGATAACTAGTGGTCCCGGAGCACATAATTGATCCCCGACAGAAATATCCACAAACCGAAGCAGAATGCCCCCCCCTACATATGTGAGACCTCCAGGTAGCTACTCCCCGGATGGGCTTGTATTTGAAGAGGTGTACTACATAGCCAGAGTCAATGCACCCGAGTGTAGGTGCCGCACTGTAAGGGTAGCGCACCACAGTCGGAATACCGGGCCGTAGTTGGCCTTACCCTAATGGAATCCTCTGGCTCTCATTGACTTCCAAGCTAGGGTTGCCTCCTGAGGGTAATGCTAGACAGTTTAAATTGTATTTATTTTTGTATTACTGTTTTTTTTTTTTTTTTTTTTAGAACAGAATTGGTGGAGGGGGGGAGTTTTTATGGTACCCAGTGATGCCGCCAAGGCTGGTTTGCTTAAAGACTTACGCTCTAAGGTGATGAATTGTATCACGCTCAAGCATTCCTTGGTCCCTACTAATTTCACCAAGAGTTTAGGGCACAGGCTGGCTTGGTTATGCCCCTAGGGAGGCCTCCGCGATCTCACCCGTGGGGGGCAAACACTAGCGCAACATGGTCTCCTCACAACCCCTAGCCTCACAGGGCCTATTCCACAATGGAACTCCCAATTAATAGTTGACTCTCCCCCTGAGAGATGTATATTGCACCCCCTATCCTTGTCATTCATAGGGAAGGGAATTGTCCCCAAGACATACAGTCAGACCCTGACAGGGTCACCGACGTGTATGAGCGGACGGGCCCCCCTCACATGTGTGAGATCGTGGAGGGGCCACCCTTGTCTGGGCTCAGAAAGAGAGAAAAAAAAAAGAAATTAGGCGCAATTGCACCATCCTGTCAATTGTCCAGTCTGTAATGACCTATAAAATGTTATGTTATGTTGTTGTTGGATTAATGGAGCAAGGTTGGCGTTGCCGGAAGGAGCGCTCTGGCCCTCATGGGATTTTATCCAGAAGCGCCCCTGGAGGGCAACGCTAATCCCTCATATTTTTACTGCCATTGTTATTGCTCCTAGAGTGAATGTTACGGACAGACATCTAATTAACTGCCTATCCCTGTGAGGCGAGTGGATCCCCGGCTTTGACATTAAGATTGATCTGTTCTTACGCTGGGAGAAATGTTACACACAAGTTGTGTTTCCCTGTTTATTCTTTAGATTACATTTTTTTTGTTTGTTATTTTTGCAATCAGGCTGGTGGGGTCCCCTCGGACCGGGGCTCCCCGTCTGGAAGTGCCTTACCGCTACCCACTCTAGGTCTTCTCTGCCCTGGTGGCGGTAGAACTGCTTACGTGAGCATTAGCTTGGTTTACCCTTTCCCCTATTTTTTCTTTTCCTGACTCACTCCTTTTTTCCTCTATCCTGATATCACCTACTTTCGGCTAAACTAAGCCGCTGCCTCCACCCCCCCACACTTTTTTTTTTCTTTTTCCTTTTTTCCCCTCTCTGCCCTTTTTGTTTTGTTTCCCACCACTACCCAGGGGTTGCATCGGGGGCCTGTCGGCGACACACCAGCAATGGCGGTGAAGTTAATTTCCTGGAATATCAAGGGGCTGAGTTCGCCAGAGAAGCGGACTAGTTGCCCCAAGGAACTTTGGAGATTAAGAGCGCAAGTAGTCTTTCTTCAAGAGACTCACTTTAGAGCAGATAAGATCCCTAAACTACACGACAATAATTTCCCGACGGTCTATAACAACCCGTCCCCATCTTCCAAATCCAAGGGGACTAGTATTCTGATTGCCAAGTCACTCCCATGGCAGATAACAGACGTCCATAGGGATCTGGAGGGCAGATTCCTCCTGCTGAAAGGGAAAATTTACTCCCACACTTTCACATTGGTGAACGTATTCCTGCCCAATACCAATCAAGTAACAGCTCTCAAATCTTTTCTCACTACTCTTGATTCCTTCACGGAAGGGACCATTATCTTAGGAGGGGACTTTAACCTGACCATGGACCCCCGCAAAGACTCCTCAGCGAGACTGCCCTCCTACCCTAGAGTGTCCAGACTACGCCTCAAAGACCTTCTCCACACACACCAATTAGTTGACATTTGGAGGATCTTTCATCCTCAAGAGAGGGACTACACCTACTACTCACCCCCACATGGCTCCTACTCCAGAATAGACTTTTTTTCTAGTCAAACATTCCACCATCTCTCTAATCTCTGGAGCTGAAATAGGCAATATCGCAATCTCAGATCATGCTCCGATTATATTGGAACTCACCCCCCGACAACAACAATCTAGCACACCAATATGGCGGCTAAATGAATCTCTGTTAAAAGACCCGTAAATCACAGTGGCCATACAGCGCGAACTTAGCGATTACTTTGCCACAAACTTGGGATCCGTAGACAACCCCCTTTCCCTGTGGGCCGCACACAAGTGTGTTCTCCGAGGGATCCTCAATAAACATGGGCACGCGTCCAAACAACGCAGGACGAAAACACTAGCTGATCTGCTAGATAAACTACACACTCTAGAACGAGCGCATAAACTTAATCAAGACCCCGCACTGGAAACGGAACTTATGAAAGTGCGGGAATTGATTAGGGAGCACTCCCTTTACGAGGCCAAACATGTGCTTCTAAGGGTCCACCGCTCTTACTATGAATATGGTAATAAGTGCAGCCGTATGTTAGCTAGAGCACTGAAAGCCCAAAACAGTAAATCATTTGTCTCGGCTCTGACCTCCTCTTCCGGCGCTAAAATACATTCCACCCCAGAGATAGCTGAGGCATTCCGCAAGTTTTATTCAGATTTATACAACTTGAGATCTATCCCCTCAGCTTCACAACACTCCAGTATACTCTCTGAAATGAAAACTTACCTACAAGAGGCTCAACTTCCTAGGCTTATGCAGGAGGAAGCTGAGGCTTTATCTCAGCCGCTATCGGCCGAAGAATTTGCAATGGCCATTACGGCCACTCAGCCTGGGAAAGCACCAGGACCGGACGGCTTTACGCTTGCATACTATAGAACATTCCAATCAATACTCTCGCCACACTTCTAAAACGCCTTTAACGCAATCACAGATGGCCATAATACCCCTCCCGAGTTACTCAGTGCTAACATCTCTGTCATCCCGAAACCAGGCAAGGATCCACTACAGTGCGCCAACTATCGTCCCATTTCGCTTTTGAACTGCGATGTTAAATTATTCACCAAAATCATTGCAACCAGACTAAATGTCATCATGCAGCGTATTGTACCCCTCGATCAGGTAGGGTTCATCCAATCCAGGGAAGCTAGGGACAATACTATTAGAACCCTAGACATCATTGTATCAGCCGAGAAACTTAATTCTCCTCTGCTCCTTCTATCTACGGATGCCGAAAAGGCCTTCGACAGAGTCAACTGGGCCTTTCTTTTTGAAACTCTCAAATGTTTTGGGATGCCCACTCCAATCTTGTCCTGGGTAGCTGCATTATATGCTAACCCAACGGCCATTATTAGAGTCAACGGATACAACTCTGACTCCCTCGCGATCTCTAATGGCACCAGACAGGGATGTCCCCTATCCCCACTCCTCTTTATACTCACACTAGAGCCATTTCTTCAACACATATGTAACAACCAAAATGTGAAGGGAGTACAAACCAGGGCACACCACCACATATGCCGATGACCTCCTTTTTTATATCATGGAACCCCTAACATCTCTGCCTTCCCTACTACGAGAACTGAGAACCTATGGTGCCTTATCAAACTTCAAGGTAAACCTCCAAAAGTCTGAGGCACTTAATGTCTCCATCCCAGACCCTATCCTGAAGAACCTACAACCTAACTTTCCCTTTAGATGGGCGACTCACAGTATCCAGTACTTAGGGACGAAAATACCGGCGAATCTAAATTCCATATTTAAACTCAATTTTCAGCCACTATTGTCTGCATTATCCACAGACATGGCAAGATGGAATGGTCTAGCTCTATCGTGGTTCGGCCAATGTAACGTACTCAAAATGAATGTGATGCCCAGACTTTTATATTTGTTACAAGCCCTGCCCATCAAGATACCCCAAGCTTACTTTCACTCAGTCAGAGCCGCCTTTGCTAACTTTGTCTGGCAGGGGAAACCCCCCCGACTTGCTAGAGCACTGTTGCTCCGGCCTATACTATACAGCTGTACATATGAACAGGGTAGTAGACTGGTGTAGGCATAGCGCCACCAAACTATGGGTTGGTCTGGAACAAGATGCTGCACAGGTACCCATACAGGGCCTGCCTTGGGCAGGGAAAAGCCACGCTCTCTCATCACCCCTTAATTGGACCCACTTTGAGCGAATCAGAGAGGTTTTATAAGCTTTCTTTGCTCAACAGTTTTCCGTCCCCAATGACACTGATAATAGGACATCCCAAGTTGGAACCAGGATTGTCAGACCCAGCATTTTCTGCACATTCACCACAGAAGATCCTACGTGCGTCATATCTCCTCTGCACGAATGGCTGGATTCCGGGCAGAACATTGTTCACGGGCTCAGGATCACAGTTTCTGAACGAATGGCGGGTACACCAATTATCACACTTTCTGAACTCATTCCCCAAACCACACCTCTTTCAGAGGCCTCTCAGCCCATTCAAGGAACTTTGCTTGGGGGATGGCCTTATACGGAAATCCCTGTCCCTTTCCTACGAAGCTCTACTAGATCTCCATGCGCAATCAGAACCTCCCTTTCTTTCCAAATGGGAAAAAGACCTGCAGGTCACTTTTACGAACCAACAAAAAGATAGGATACTATATTTCGCTCATAAATCATCGTTATGTAGTAAGTATCAGGAAACCACTTACAAAATCATGACACGGTGGTATAGAACCCCATCCGTACTAGCCAAACTATTCCCACAATTGAGTGATTGATGCTGGAGATGTGATTCCCACAGAGGCACACTTTTACATATCTTCTGGGAATGCCCTAGCATCCAGCCATTCTGGCAGCAAGTCCTCCAATTGATTCACAAATTTACGGATATCTCGGTGTCCGGAGACCCTGCAGCAGTTCTTCTCAATCTGACCCCTCTTTCCCGGAAAAAATATAACAAATCATTACTTAAACATTTACTCAATGCAGCGAGAGCATGCATTCCAGCCATGTGGAAACAACAGTCTCCTCCTACTATCGCCCAATGGTTCGCCAGAGTGAAAGATATAGAATGCATGGAGCTTCTGACCTCTGCTCTTCGGGACAAATCAGAAGAACTCAAAACCAGATGGTTCTACTGGGATCAGTTCTGCTTCTCTGGTGAATATTCTCAATACTTATGAACCAATTTTTTGCCTATAAAGGACGGTATGGTGTGTGGCTGGCAGGACACTGTTCATGTCCTCTCACCCCCCCTCCCTTTTTTCTTTTTTTTTCTTTTTTTTCTTCTTCTCTTTTCCTCTCTCTCTTCTCTTTCCCTCTTCACCATTTCACCCTTTCCTTCTCTTCTCCATTTCTCTCTTTTTTAAAAAAAAAATTTGATGCACACTGTTATGGCCGAATTCCGTTTGCGTTATAGGCCATCATCATTAGTTGCTATTTTCACATAGGTACCGAATTCCTTATCGTTGGCACAAAACTGCCTTGTCTCAGTCTCATGAGCAGATATTGTCAGATTGTGGTAGTTACGCTGAATGTTATTACCCATACTGTGATATAGCATGGCCGATTAACTATCTATATGTAATTGTCTTCTCGTGTGCATCTGTCAATAAAAAGATAATTTAAAAAAAAAGGATTTATTCGCCCATCTACTTCTCCGGCTGGCGCAGGCATCTTCTTTGTTGAAAAAAAGGACCATTCACTACGCCCCTGCGTAGACTATTGAGAATTGAACAAGATTACTGTCAAAAACCGTTACCCACTGTCTCTTGTGCCCGAACTGTTTCAAAGACTGGGAACCACAGTCATCTTCACTAAACTGGATCTCCGGGGAGCATACAACCTAATCCGTATTCGAGAAGGAGATGAGTGGAAGACGGCTTTTCGTACCTGATTCAGGCACTTCGAATACCTAGTCATGCCTTTTGGGTTATGCAATGCACCAGCTACCCTTCAGCACTTTGTCAATGACATTTTTCATGACTATCTGGACTTGTACATCATTGTGTACCTGGATGACATCCTGATTTTCTCCTCCACAGTAGATGACCACCGTAGGCATGTCCGAAATGTGCTAACCCGAGTCCGGCAGCATGGCCTCTACGCCAAACCGGAGAAGTGAGAATTTGAACTTCAGTGTATCCAGTTCTTATGTCTGATAATCTCTGTTGAAGGCATCAAGATGGACCCCCAGAAAGTCACCGGCCAGCTCCTGTGGACAAGAAGGGGGTTCAGTGCTTCATTGGGTTTGCCAACTTCTACCGGAAGTTTATTGGGGGGTTCTCTGCTATTATTGCCCCCATTACTGAACTAACTAAACAAGGAACCCGATTCCTCTGGTCTCCCAAAGCGCAATCGGCATTTGAAGCCCTCAAAAAACTGTTCACTTCAGCCTCCATCTTGAAGCACCCTGACCCTGCCTTACCGTTTGTTCTTGAAGTTGATGCCTCGGAAGTTGCAGTAGGGGCTGTGCTGTCTCAACGGCAAGGAGCTAAAGCCCTACTCTACCCAGTTGCTCTCTTTTCCCGCAAATTATCTACAGCGGAAAGAGATTATGATGTGGGAGACCGTGAGCTTTTGGCCACCAAGGCTGCATTAGAAGAATGGCTTTACTTACTTGAAGGTGCAGCACATCCCATTCTGGTCTATATGGACCACAAGAATTTAGAATATCTGAGAACAGCAAAGACATTAAAACCAGGGCAGGCAAGGTGGGCACTTTTTTTCTGTAGATTCTCATTCCATATAACGTACAGGACAGGGTCGAAGAATACAAAACCAGATGCACTCTCACGTATGTTCAACGACTGTGAGAGGTTCACACTTCCAGACACCATCCTTCCCTCAGGAAACTTTTCTCATACTACAGGAGAATCTGCTATCCCGAATCAAACAGGCTTCTGCTGAGGTTGCTTTGTCTTCTGAAACCAGCTTACAGGCAAAGGATAGCCTACTGTGGCATGAAGGTAAAATTGTTGTACCTAAGGACTTAAGGGTGGCATTATTGGAGCTCTGTCATGACCACAAGCTGGCTGGGCACTTCGGTTCCCTGAAGATGGCCGAACTGGTACAACACACGTTCTGGTGGCCTCAGGTGGTAGATGACTGTAAG
Organism: Lithobates septentrionalis; assembly: GCA_037952835.1. Lineage (NCBI taxonomy): Eukaryota > Metazoa > Chordata > Amphibia > Anura > Ranidae > Lithobates > Lithobates septentrionalis. Next base: position 5,342,338 of record JBBDGP010001113.1, read on the forward strand.
AGTTATGTGGAGTCTTGTACTACTTGCTCCCAAAGCAAGAACAGCAAGGTAAAAGCCTGGGGTTTACTGAAGCCATTGCCCTTTCCAGAGAGACCCTGGAAAATGATCTCAAAGGACTTCATTGTGGAACTCCCTCCGACAGGGGGTTTTTCTACCATCTTCGTGGTGGTGGACAGGCTGTCCAAAATGGCCCATTTTTTGCCCATGAAAGGAACACCCTCGGCTGTGGAAACTGCAAAAATATTCATCAAAGAAATTGTAAGGCTCCATGGAGTCCCAGCCAACATTGTGTCCGACCGGGGTGTCCAGTTCACCTCCAAGTTCTAGAAAGCTCTGTGTGGGTCCCTTGAGATCGAATTGGCCTTCTCCTCCACGTACCACCCTCAGATGAACACGCAAACGGAATGAACCAATCAGACCCTGGAGCAGTACCTCCATTGCTTTTCTTCGTTCTCACAAGATGACTGGGTCGCTTTACTCCCCATTGCCGAGTTTGCTTATAATAACTCTTCCCATTCTGCCATTAAACAAACTCCATTTTTTGCTAATTACGGCTTTCACCCGTCCTTCCTGCCTAGTACCATACCTGAATGCTCAATCCCTGCAGTCTCTGAAGTGATAGATTTCTTCTCTAAAAACAACAAACTATTACAAGAGACCATGACCAAAACACAAGAGTACAATAAAAAGATCTTTGACAGGAAAGAACGAGGAGAACTAATTCTGGAACCTGGCAACCAGGTATGTTGTCTACAGTGAACTTGAAAATGTCTTGCCCCTCAAGAAAATTGGGCCCTAAGTTTGTGGGCCCCTTCCCTGTAAAGAGAAAGATCAATGACGTAGCTTATGAGCTGGAATTACCCGATTCACTTAAAGTTCACCCCGTCTTCCATGTGACTCTTTTGAAACCTGCTGTTCCGAATCCCTTCCCTGAACAAAGTACTGGTCCACCGGAGCCTGTAATAGTCAATGGAGAGGAGGAATTTGAGGTGGAGGCAATCCTGGATTGAAGAAGGAGGTACAATCAGGTTCAGTATCTAATTAAATGGAAGGGGTATGGGCCGGAAAATTACTCTTGGGAGCCTGAAAGCAATATTCATGCTAAAGAACTAATGCAATCCTTCAAGAGATCCCATGATGTGAAGTTGGCCCAATTGGGCATCCGGAGGCTGCCCTTTAGGAGGGGCAGTGTCATGGATCTGCCACCTAAGGGTTAACTTAGTCCAGGCTGATTTCAATGATTGGCAACAGGCTGCCTTATTTAAACACCTCAGCAGCACTGTGTCCTTGCTGTCTGATCTGCAGCTCTGTGTATGTGTTTCCTGAAGATCTGATATCTGCTCCTGTTTGACCTGGCTTGTTTTGAGACTGTTCCTGTTATCCGCCTGCATGTGACCCTTGGCTTGTTTGACGATTCCTTCCGCCTGCTCATCTTGTACCTCTGTTGCCAGCCTGATTATCACCCCGGCCTGCCTGACGTTCCAAGACTCTCCTCCAGTCTGCTATACTTACCTACTGAAGCCATCCAGCTTCAGTCCCGGTTTGCTTACCTGTCTGCTGATCCATCCAGTCTGCTCACCTGTCTGCTGATCCATCCAGTCTGTTTACCTGTCTGATGATCCATCCAGTCTGCTCACCTGTCTGCTGATCCATCCAGTCTGCTCACCTGTCTGCTGATCCATCCAGTCTGCTCACCTGTCTGATGATCCATCCAGTCTGCTCACCTGTCTGCTGATCCATTCAGTCTGCTCACCTGTCTGCTGATCCATCCAGCCTGCTGGTCCTGTCTGCTGTGCCGGCCTCCTGACCCATCTGCTGTTGATCCTGCCAGGCACTCATACCATTCTGCACTCCCGTGCCACCTGTCTGCTCTACCAGGGACCGTGAGTCAGATACGTAAGGGAGGCCTTCCCCTGCACTATCGGTCTCATCAGTCAGGTACGTGAGAACTTGACAATATCCCTGATACAGAATGATATTACGCTCTTGGCCAAAATCCTGGCGATTAGGTTGAACGGTGCTATCATGGATATTGTGCATCCGGATCAGGCTGGATTCATGCCCAACAAGTCGACGGCAGTAAACCTAAGGAGGCTTTACCTAAATATGCAGTCCCTGGGTGGGACAAGGGGCCTTGCTCTCACTGGACGCTATGAAGGCCTTTCGATTATCATTGAGTGGGAATACCTGTGGGAGATCCATAGACGCTTTGGATTTGGAGACACATACATCTCATGGGTGTGTCTGCTATATCATAACCCACAGGAAGCTATACAGCTGTCTGGGGCTATGTCACATGCCTTCACTCTAGGTAGGGGCACGAGACAGGGGTGCCCCTTGTCACCCCTGCACTTTGCATTAGCCATTAAACCCCTAGCGATTAAAGTAACAGCCAACCCGGGCATTGACGGTTTTAGATATGGGGACAAGCAGGAGAAACTGATGTTATACACAGATGACACTATGATCCTACTTGGAGATGTGGATGGCTCCCTTACAAAAGCCATGTCTACCATAGTAGAGTTCGGCAGGTGCTCAGGGCTACAGATTAACTGGACCAAATCCTCCCTGTTGCTCATTGACGAAGGGGGGGTGCCCCCTACCACTAATACTCTACCCCTAACTACCTCATTCAGATACTTGGGGATCCAAGTGACACCTAAAATCCGGGACTATGGGAGATTAAACATATCCCCGCTGCTACAAAAGTTCAGGGAACAGATGAAAACATGGAATTCACTTTATCTGTCGGTGGCAGGTAGAGTGAACCTGATTAAAATGATCCTCATGCTATATATACTACCCAAAGCACCAATGGTAGTGACCCTAAAGATGTTAAGAATTGTCAATTCCCCATTTAGAACTCTCATATGGAAGAACCGCTCCCCCAGAGGTAAACTCGAACATCTTCAACTCCCTAAAGATGAGGGAGGGCTCGCCAGGGGCTGGTCCAATGACACATACCCCGAACAAGCCAAACTACAGCATGGAGCACTATGGAAGAGATCTGGGGTGGTGTATCTTAGACAGATCTTTCACAATAGGAAACTGCATACATTTGAAACCCTACAGGGACTATTTGGATTACCACAATCCATGCGATTTCTCTATATGCAATTAAAGCACGCTGTAATGGCCCCGAGCAGATCCTCGGAGTGGTCCCCTTCACCAACCCCATTGTTTAATCTGATCGAAAGAGCTGTCAACACTAAGGGATTTATATCACAATGCTATAGTATGCTACTACAGAGCTTTTTAAGTTAGCACCCCCTGCGAATGCTGACCAAGTGGGAGGGAGATGTGGGCCCGATGGACGGATATCAGTGGGAGGAGGTCCTGCAGGCAGCGCCCACATGCTCTTTGAATGTATTGCAAAGATTAACGCAACTATATATTTTGTTAAGAGTATATTATACCCCCCATAGGATGTATATTATGGGTCTTTGGCCCACCCCACTGTGTACCAGATCCAGATGCAAAAGAGATCTACTGTGGAGGTGCCCGAAACTCCACCCCTACTGGAAAGGGGTGGTGGACACCATAAACAGGGTATTTCAGGTCTCTATGCCTACAAATCCAAAACACTGTTTACTTAATGTACTAGATGAGTTGGAATGGGAGGAATGCACTAGAGTGGCAGTTACTAGATCCCTATTCCTGGCGCATAAGCTAATAATGACGCACTGGATATTGCAAGACCCACCTGCTTTTAAATGCTATGGGAGAAATGCTCCGGAAAGAAAAAGTAATTTATCAACATAGAGGATGCTCCCAAAAGTTTTAGAAACTTTGGGGACCATGGCTGAATGTACCAGGACTTGCCCCGGTGGATCTGGTCATGGGTAGATTGTTGGGCATAGGCATCTGATGTGTTCCAATGACAAACCAATGGATCAACTCTCTGGGCAATAGTACCTTAAACCAAATTGGGGAAAGGGTAATGACCGGACAGTCAAGAAATGTATAGATAACTGTACAATACACGTGTGTCAGGGAAAAAGCCAGAATCAACCCTGTCAGTTTCGCCGTTCCCCTGCGCACATGCACAGCAGAACGGCGCTTTGGTGCATGCCCGTTTGTGTCTCAGCTGAATGGCGCGCGCATGCACACTAGCGCACGCATAACGTGAATCCCCTGCTGGCCTATAAAAGCTGCCTGACTGTTCAAACAAATTGCTGGTTTATCTCTCAGCTTGCTTGTGAATTTGTTCCTGTTTCCTGTTTATCAATTGCCTGTTATGACCCGGATAGCCTTGACCTACTCTGATTCTCCCCTGGACCTGACTTCTGGCTTGTTTAATGGACTCTGCTTATCTCTGGTGTTTGACCCTCAGCCTGTACCTGGATTTTGCCTCCAGTCTCCTGTACCTTGACCCTCAGCCTGTGACCCGGATTGCCTCCTGTCTCCAGTGCCTTGACCCTCTGCCTGTTTACGGATTATCTGCTGTCTCCTGTGTTTGACCCCCGACCTGCTCTTGGATTACCTCTGGACTCTGTATCTTGGCTCCCGCCCTGTTTATGCACTTGTCTCTGTTGCTGGTCCCCCAGTCTGTCCTGGACTCTATTTCCCTGCCTACCCGCTGGGTCCAACACCTGCCAGCCCTTGCATGGCTATCAAGTTCCTCGCTGACTATGATGCAAGATCTGCCTGTCCTGCTGGTAGCTAGTGCCTCTTTGTGCGATTCACCCTCTGTACCATCTCCAGGGGGTGGAGTGCGCTTAGTCGCAAGAGTGAACCACTCTCTGCATCTTGGCCTCGGTGAGTACCCATTTCTGACAACGTGATGCTAAGAGGTGTGCAGAGGGCAAATTAAGCAAAGTTACTGTATCTGATACTTGATTGTGTACTTGATTTTATATGAAGCTTCGGTATGTATGTATATGTTTACTTCAATAAAATGTTCTTTGGATAAAAAAAAAAAAAAGAGTACCTCTAGAAGGTTACGGGGTAAAGGCACCAACACCACCCAAAGACCAATTTTTCTGTAACTGTTTGACAGGGGCATCAAATTTAAAGTTTTTACAGCAGGCCTATTCTTGCTTTTATCAAGAGTACCTCTAGAAGGTTATAGGGTAAAGGCACCAACGACACCCAAAGACCAATTTTTCCACAACTGTTTGACAGGGTTCATCAAATTTCAATTTTTTACAGCAAGACCTATTCTTGCTTTGATCAAGAAAACCTCTAGAAGGTTATGGGGTGATAACACTAAGAACACCCAAAGACCAATTTTTCCGCAACTGTATGATGGAGCGTTAAATTTTAGTTTTTTACTGCAAGGCCAATTATTGCTTTCAACAAGAGTACCTCTAGAAGGTTACGGGATGAAAGCACCGCTAACACCAAAATACAATTTTTTACACAATTGTTTGACAGGGTGTCAAATTTCAATTTTGTACAGCAAGGCCAATTATTGCTTTGATCAAGAGTACCTCTAGAAGGTTACGAGGTGAAGGCACCAAACAGCACCCGAAGACCAATTTTTCTGCACCTGATTGACAGGGGCATCAATATTGATTTTTTTTACAGCAAGACCCATTCTTGCTTTGATCAGGAGTACCTCTGGAAGGTTAGGGAGAGAAGGCACCACCAACACCCAAAGACCAAATTTTCCACAACTATTTGACAGGGGCATCAAATTTCAATTTTTTACTAAAAAGAAAAAAATCTTTGCTTTCATCAAGAGTACCTCTAGAAGGTCACGGGGTGAAGGCACCAACAACTCCAAAAGATAATTTTTTCCGCAACTGTGTGATGGGGCGTCAAATTTCAGTTTTTTACTGCAAGGCCAATTCTTGCTTTCCTCAAGAGTACCTCTAGAAGGTTATAGGGTGAAGGCACCCACAACACCCAAAGACCAATTTTTCTGCAACTGTTACTTCTATCCAAAGTCTGCGAAAGAGACACCAGACTTTAAAAAAAACATTAAATACAAAAAAACGCGCTTAATAGGTGTTATAAACAGTGTATGATAATGTTAGTCCCATACAAAATAGTTCCATATGAAAAAGTCCAAAACAAGAAGAAAGTGAATCTGTCACAAGTCAATGGTGTGAATTTCATCCAAATTATATAGAGGGTGAGATAACATATAACAATTCTATGTGATATTAAGCTTACAAAAAGCAAGCCAAATAAGGGCGAGTGGCTTAAACCCAGCCTGGGCCTTTGGAAGAAACCGATCCAGGTAGATTAAGATGTAATACACTCGTCCCGTATATCCAGTCCACAGAGATTTATCCAAAAATATATAATAAAAATATAGCGTAATACTTACAACGCAAACCACTCAAAAAATAAAATAAAAAAGTGCAACACTCAACATAGGCCCAAAATCATGTGTATTCATATAACATCCAATGTCATTGCAACAACTAGGATTGTTATGTGAGTGTCATGCAATCATGCAAATAATTAAAAAGCAGGTATGTGAACAATACTCAAAATCTGCTTAATAGATATAGGTGGAAAGAGAGCATAGAACAATCACCCAGATAAAAGTATGAAAGATCCCTCTTGGTGCAACAAGCCACAAATACAAACTGCTTACCAGATGGCAAACTAGTGTGAGCATATTCCATACAGCTAATGAACTGTCACCATGTGTAGAGACACCAGATAAGTAACTGCAGCGACCTTAGGGAAATCCTGCTTACCAGATAGCAAAACAAGGTGGGCGGATGTAATGAATCAACAAAACAAACTCCTGACAGGAACGATGTGGATACGTCCTGATCAACTGGACCCGAGCTCAGCGATGCATATATGATAAAGAAGCAGCCAATAGTGTAATACTGTATATTCTTATTTTATTAAAAGTAGAGTAAACACTTACACTTAGAACGAATATTAAAAGCGAAGGATAAACAAACGATGCCAGCCGGCACTCAAACACACTTCCGTCCTCAATGGAACAATGTGGTGACGTCAGCACGTCCCTCCCAGACGCGTTTCGTCATACGTTGAAGTCTTCAATGGGGAAAACAGGCAGCATGCTGATCGACCACGTTATATGCGCACACCAAGCCTCGCTCTGAGTCCCGCTCAAGGAAACACACGGCGCCATCTTGGGTGTGGGCATCAATATTAAATAGCTCTAGGAATGAGGCCTAGTTGGCATCCTACAACGCCACCAGACCCACATCCCTCTAGAATAAATCAAATACAAAAGATGTCCTATCCTAAAAGAGCCCTAAGACTTATGAGCTAGTAAAATTCGTAGAATATTGATACCCGAAGTCATCAGGTTCAATATTGTTTGTGGGAATCAACAATACTCATATATTAATGAAAACAGTCAATCCTCATACATTATTGAAAAACAATCAAAAAACAAACATTATATCCAACGACAATAAATAATGTCAGGTAGAGTCTTGTTATAAAATATAACAAATATTAAAACTAATATATACATGAATATGATCTAGCAAATATACTCAGAAAATATATTAAGAAAATAAAAGGGCTGTTAAGCCGCCTATTTGTTGCGAGTGGGACAAACTGTTCCAATCTAAACAAAATACCTTATATAAAAATAAGAATAAAAAAGGAATAAAAAAAGTGTGAGTTGGCAGCCAGAAATCAATCGATAAATTGAACTTAGCTGGAAAAAAACGTATTAATATTTATGATGAACACCATACCGCAAATCGGACTGAAAAAAATAAAAAAAAAAGAAGCCTCATAGACAGTCCCAATAATAACATCAGGTATGTATATGGATATTCTCCAATTCAAGTATATTCTATTCCCCTCTAAAGGATATTACATATTGATATTTTACTTCAGGAATTGTCAATAAAGGCGTTGACGTCCACATCTATATTTAATCCATGGGGTGTGTAACTTTTTATCCTATGGACCCAAGACATTTCCAATTTGGAAATATCCCGCACCATGGAACTCCCTCGCCAATGAGGTTTTGTACCGGTCAATACCCAAAAAAAGTGTGTTAGAGGGATCTCTATTATGTACCAGACGGTAATGTTTGGAGACCGAATGGTTCTTGAAGCCTGTCAAAATGTTGGTGATATGCTCGTTAAGCCTCACTTGAAGGGGACGTTTGGTCCGTCCCACATATTGCAAGCCACAAGGGCATTGCAACATGTAGACCACCCCAAAGGTGGAACAGGTAATAAATGGGGTGATCGGGTGGGTACGACCAGTCACTGTAGACACAAAAGACTGGGTCCTCCTACTTGAACAGGAGTTAAAAGAACATACCCAACACTTATTGCATTTATAAAAACCAGTCAATTGATCAAAAAAGGTAGTCCTATTCACTGGGGGATCCATTATGTTGGGGGCTTACACAATAAAGAAACGCAATTTTGGAGAGACAAACATGCTTTTTCGGAGGGTCGGGCCTACAGGTGGAAGAATTATGGGTCCCAATCTAATAACCATCCACGTCGGGAATCTAGAAATAATATTCAAACCTCTAAATCCCATACTGTTTCTGTTTCTGATCAAAAAAATTCTTCTCAACGCAGTCAAGCACGTAATAAACAACAACAAAAAAGAGATTGCAGTTTCAGGAACTCTCCTAAACATGATCCTAAGAAACGAGCAATGGACATTGCTCCTATACAACCGGTCTCTCATGATGTCCTCTCTGATCATGCAGTGACTAAAGAACATCCTTTGGATGCAGGTCAGCCAGCTGTTTCTGAACCTAACCCCAGCACCGCATTATCACTGGAACCCCAGAAACATCCTAACCCCCCTTTAGGCCCAACCAAAACAGCCCCACAAAAAGCTTTAAATGTGGTTCGGGGACCCGGGTCCCCACAAACCAAAAAAATAGGCAAGGGCCTGGATCCTTTTGTGGTGCGGATTCAACAAACCACTTAAGTGTAATTAATCTATCTTCTATGCATCTGTCACCAATCGAGATACAACTTCTTTCCCGGGGACTAACTTTTTGCCCAGAACAAAACTTTGATACCTTTGAAATAATCACTGACTTACAATTGTTTGCACGCAAGTTACTACTCAAATACTTGCATGCAAAGGATGACTCTGGAGATGACACTGTGGAGGGATCTCCCCTCAGTATGAAGGAATGTAGGGCTCTACGGGATTTAACCCTTCTTTACCAAGAAAACAATACGGTGGATCTGATAGATCAGATCGATCTGGACGCCTTACTGCAGGAGGCCGATAGATTGATTCCAAATCCCCTAGTGATGTTTACAAAGCCCTCGACGACTTTCCCTTCCTCGAGCATTAATCCCAATGTAGCAATATTCTTAAAGCAGACTATTCGAGATATATGCAAGCTGCCACGAACTAAATCCAATGCCCAGCAATCTTTCATATGACGAGAACCAAGCCCTTCATTGCCTCACTAACAATCCGAAAATAGTGATAAAACCCTCGGACAAAGGGGGCAACGTAGTCGTCATGAATAATGACGACTACGTCTCCATGTGTCTGGAGATCCTTAAGAACAAGGAGTGGTACAAACCAATATCGGTTCTTAGTATCAACCAATACAACTCCAGTTTTTACAACATGGTTGATCGTGCATTCCATGCAGGTGCAATCATCAAAAAATCCTATGAATTTATTAGGATTTCACACCCTAAAGTAGCCACCTTCTATAGCTTACCCAAGATTCATAAAAACTCTGCCAAACTTACAGGACGTCCCATTGTCTCTGGCAATGGGGCTATATCCGAAAACTTAAGTCGAGTTATTGATGCTCACCTGCAACCCCTGGTTCTATCCTTGCCCTCCTTTGTTAGGGACACAATACAATCCCTACAGCTTATCAACGATCTTAAGATACCAGAAAATGCTATCCTGGTGACTATAGATGTTGAGGCACTGTACAGCAGCATTCCCCACTCTTTGGGTTTGGCTGCTGTGCAGAGGGCTTTGCAACAACAATCCCAGTACGATCCGGCATTGATCGGGTTTATTTTGAAGGGCTTGCACTATATACTACATCACAACCATTTCTGTTTTGACAACTCCCACTACCTCCAGGTACAGGGTGTGGCTATGGGGACCTGTTGTGCCCCCTCCTACGCCAACCTGTACCTGGGGGAGTGGGAGAAGTCCCTCCTAGAGGATGAGGGCCTTGTCATATACACCAGCCATATAACCTAATGGCTGAGGTATATTGACGACGTCTTCGTTATCTGGCAGGGACCCGAGGCCAAATTGATTGAGTTTCTGAATCAGATCAATGTTAATGATCGTAATTTGAAATTCACGATGACTCATGATCCCCACAGTGTCACTTTCTTAGATGTCTCCGTCTCCATGAACACTGAAAGAAAGCTATCTAGTACTTTGTTCCGTAAGATAACCGCAGGCAATACGGTCCTCCACTCAGACAGTTTTCACCCGATACCACTGAAGACTTCAATCCCCTACGGACAATATCTGCGCCTCCATCGCAATTGTTCGAATGACAGCCTTTTTAAAAAAGAAGCTGAGGGGCTTCAAAATAGACTGCTCGCCAGGGGATACAGTCGATCTTGCCTTAAAAAGGCGTACAATCAGGCTATAGGTCAATCTAGATCTCAGTTGCTGTTTAGATCCAAGCCCCCCAAAAGCCCCAAATGCAATTTCACTCGTATCATCATGCGCTACTCGCTACAATATAGAACCATCAACAAGATCATAAAGCGTCATTGGAGCATCCTCACAGATGATCCCAAATTGCGTGAGTTTGTCCACAAACAACCCACCATAACCTACAGAAGAGCCACATCACTACGAGACAGGCTTGTCCAGAGTGAATATATCAACGAAAATGGGAGAATGAAACATTGCTCAGTAGCGGGCTCTTTCCCTTGTGGAAATTGCTTTTATTGTTCATTCATCAAAAAAGACAAAACTTTTGTTCTTCCCAACGGAAAGAGATTTATACCCACACAATTTGTTAATTGCCACACACGTTGAGTAGTATACCTCATGGAATGTGAATGTGGCGCCTACTACGTGGGGAAAACCAGGCAGGAATTTGGGAAGCGCATTTCCCAACATATATATTGTATGCAGGTGGGGAACCCATACCTCCCAATTGGGAGGCATGTAATCTCTGTACATAACTATAGGGCCCCAAGAGTTACCTTTGTGGCCCTCTGTAGGATGCACATTCCCATTAGAGGTGGCGATTGGAATAAGGCTCTGCTGCAAAGGGAGCAGAGATGGATATTCCAATTACATGCCACCTCTCCACCAGGCTTGGACGAATCCATCTCGTTCACCCCCTTTCTCCAGGGGTTTTCCTCTGGCAAGACACAATGAAAGAATTAGAGGAATTCCCCACCGTAAATTCCCTGTCTGTCCAGGACCATAGTGCCACCATATATAATTTCCTTTCCCTCCCTTCTATTCCCCTTTTCCCTCCCCTTCCCCTTCCCGTTCCTTTCCCTCCTCCCCCCTTCCCCTCCCCCCACCCCCCCCCTGTTTTTCCTCCCAGCCCTGGCACCAATTCCCCCAATTAGGGCCATTATGCTTCCCACCCCATGGTTTAATTCTGTCTAAGCTACCCCATGATGGGGAGACTGACCACGTTGAAAACACAATATAGGAAAAGTGGTTAAATGCACTTCGCAATTTTCCCATTTTCAACCGAAACACAGCCTTGGAAAATAGCTCATAGTTCTTTTTGATCCCTTTTTGATTTCTTTTTGATTTTGTTTATTTCTTTCCATTATATATAATGTCTATTAAATATTGCTTATTTTATTTTGTATTATTTTGTATTTTTCATCTTGTACATAACATGTATCATGCCAGTGCGTTGATATAAATGTTTTGTTTGTGACAGTGACATGGTACAATACAATGTACATATATTATGGTCAACAATAAAAATTATTCTTACCTTATCCAACATTCCCAGGCAGTATTCATTAATGTTAGGTGGAATTTTAACATTTTTTAATATGATTCATCTGCCATGATTTGGCTCTCTTTTCCCCCTGTGTCCTGTGTATGTGTCCCCCTCTGCCGGTTTCTCTCCTCTGGTGGGGGGCGGTGTTGTGTCACACATGCCTTCCTGGCAGGAGAAGAGGGGAAACGCTTGGGCCCTGCGTCTCCTGAAATGCGTCCACCAGGTGTCAGCACCTGGCATTGGACGCCTCTTCTCTGCCAGCGGCGTCCCGGATCCCTTCCGGACCCCGTGCGCATGCGCGTGTGACGTCACAGCGTCAACGCGATTGCGGCGGAAGCGACGGGTGTCCCCGAGGGTTTATTCTCCTCCGGAACGCCGGGGGCATCGTGCGGTAAGCGCACTTGTGTGCTGCTTCTCCCCATGGTGGGGGGGGGTGGGGGGTGGGGGGAGGAGGGGCAGACGGGCAGACGGGCAGCCCGCACCTGTAGGGGCTTTAGTCAATCAGCACTTCCTTTATAAGAAGCACATAACCACATGGGAGGCTCAGTGATCCTCTCCTGACTCTGCTAAATGCTTGCATGCAGCCATTGGTCTCATGTAATGGTAAGTGCCTTTAAACACTTGGAAATGCTTTCTTTCATGTGTGGTTTATACCACCGCTGCGGAGCACTTCTTTGTAATATTTCTTGTCTTTATTTAAATATATCTGATGCTGATATTATACTTTTCAGAATTTGGGCTAATTAACTTAAGCTCTCCTGGTCTTCAGTATTAGGTAATAATCATTACCATCACCCCATGCACCTTCTATTTTGGTGATCACACTGCATGCACTTTTTTGAAATCCAATCTTCTGTGTGGATTGTATATGGTTTCTGGGCTTCACTACTATCTTTATCTTGTGCCTTTTAACTCTCTTCTTGACTTTTGGCTCTCTCACCTCCTTCACTCTCATTGCTACACCACAATCTTTTTTCTTTTCCAGCCTTGTGGCTGGTCTCCTTCACCTCACACTTTTTTCATACTGGTGTATGGTTTGCATTATAACCTATACCCATACTGTTGCATGGTCTTGCAGGGGCAGTAGGGGACTGTATGTTCTTTCGTCTCACCACATCACTCCTTACCTAGGTCACACATTTCCACACCCCCGTTCCTTCCCTGTTTTCCCATATGTTTTGTTTTCTCACTTTTCCCCGCTTTCACTCCCCTCACATCTTTTGCAATTTCCTTTACTTTCTTCCTCCCTCCCTTTCCCCCCCCCCACCCTCTCTCCCCCCCCTCCCTTCCTTGGTTCCTTCCCTTCACTTTTATTCCTTATGTTTCTCCATTCTGTTCCCTTGCACTTTTGCTCCTGCATGCCCCCACATTTACATTATACTATGCTCTGTATTAGGGGAATTTACATTCCCCTACGAGTATTAATCAATGTTTCTCTGCTCTAAATTGATTGTAGTACCATCGTTACTTCACCCCGGGTGCGGTGAGTGCCTGCCGCCCGCCTCTTCCTGCTTCCCTCCCCTTTGTGTGGGGGGTAACAAATGCACGATTCCTCGTAAGGCATGCCTGGCCCACCGCCCGCTTTTTGAGGAGTTGACCCAGCACTGGGGTAGACACTGGCTCAGGAGGGACCATATATATATATTTTTTTCATCGGGAACACCCAACACTATCGGGAATTCTGTGATTCCCGATAGTGTAACAGTGTATACAAGACCTGTAGATGTACTGTGAGTTATATATGTAAGTTTGCTATTGTCAAACCTTATATTTTGTCTGATACATGATTATATTTCCACAGTTGACAATTGACCTCTGAAGAAGACCCATTCAGGGTCGAAACGCGTCAGGATTTTAATATTTAACATTCTTTTATTGTCCTATACATTGTATTGCACATTGTTCCTGATCACGGGCACTGTCCGCTGTATACTTTTTATATTTTTATTGCATACTGTATTCCAGTTCTTTTTAAAATTGTTTATTTATTAAGTATATTCAAGTATAAAGAAACAGAGTGTTCATTCTCATAGAAAAGACATTGATAGCAGCATGTTTTCAAAGAGGTAAAACATTTTTTGTAGCTTATTGTATATCAAGAAGAAATAACATTGAGTGTCAAATGATTTTCAGACAATACATACACATCATGGTAGAAATAAGAGGGTCAGTTAGTGAAATAAAGTAGTGGCATGGTCTTTATACCTCATTAACTCTGGACTACCTAGGGGTTCTCTATGTTGTATTCAGAGGAGTCCCAGTGTCTCCATATAGCCTCAAATCTGGGAAGGGAATCATCAATTGTGGCTGTGATACGTTCCATCCTGCGAATATCTGTAATGACTGACAAAAATTGTGCAAAAGTAGGGGGGGGTGTTGGCTAACCAGCATTGGGGTATAACTCGTTTAGCCGCTAATAAGATGAAAGCCATCAGTTTCCTAAGCGTTTTTGGCATCTTAGGGAGGGGCAAGCCTAGCAAGAGATGTATAGGTTGGTGGGGTATAGGGAATTCTAGGATTTTTTCCAATAGGGCATGGATCTGTGACCAGTATGGCGTTATCAAGGGACATTCCCAAAATATATGGAAATGGGTGCCCAGAGATGAGCCACATCTCCAGCATTGTCCGGATGTAGTCAGTTTCTGTCTTAAAAGAAACTCCGGGGTTCTATACCAGAACATCAGTATTTTATAGGTTGTTTCTTTCTGAGCCACACATCTAGATGTCTTAGATGCACTTTCCCAGATATTCTTCCATTCACTTAATTGCATAGGTCTGTTTAAAATATGGGACCATTTGCGCATATATGTGTGAGTCTGTTCCGTGACAGGGGAGGCAGCATGCAGTATTTTGTAAATAGTGGATATTAGATGAGAATCATGAGGGCCTCTGGAGCATACCATTTCAAATTCAGTAGGGATAGTTAGGGTCAGTTGTGGTATTTTGGTGGAGAGAAAATGTTGGATTTGTAGAAAGGAGTAGAAGAGGTTTTTTGGGATTTTATATTTGGATTGTAGGTCAGTAAGAGTGAGGAGTTTACGGGTCACTGGGTTAACCAGGTGGCGTAGTTGAAAAATACCGGCTTTTGTCCATTGCAGCATGGCATCATAAGAGAGGCTATCAGGGATTTCCGGATTAAAGGTAATATTTGTTAAAGGAGAGCATGGGGATGAAAGCTTATATTTACCGGAGCAGCTTTTCCATATTGAGAGGGTAAATAGCATCGGGTTTAAGCTGATTTTACGTAACTGAGAGATGAATTTATCCGAGGATGGCCATAACATATAGCATGGATGTGCGGGTACCGTGATGCCCATTTCTATCTCAGACCATCTGTTAGGGGCATATTTAGATGTCCAGGAGGTTATTGTTCTTAGATGGGAGGCGTAGTAATATTTGATTATGTCGGGTGCCCCCAAACCTCCACCGGCTCGGGGTGCAAAGAGCACTGAGCTAGCTATCCTAGGAGATTTATGATTCCAAATAAAATTTAGGAAATTTTGTTGGATTAACTTTAATTGGGACATTGGAACCTTGACTGAAAGGGTCTCAAAGAGATAGAGGAGCTTAGGGAGCACCGACATTTTGAGGACGTTTATCCTTCCAAGAAGGGATAAGGGGAAATTTGTCCATGACTTTAATAATTTGTTGATTTCTATAAACATAGGAGGAAAGTTGGCCTGAAAAAGAGTGGAGTAAGAGGAAGTCAGATAGACCCCAAGGTATTTCAAGGAATGGGTGCACCAACGATATTTGAAATTTTCCTGTAAAGTTGAGAGCATGTGAAAACTAGGTATCCTATATGCTCACGCCCTCTGCACGAGAAATACCTCCACCGCGCCAGTGGCTCCCTAATTAACCTAAAAAATGAACTAAATAAATATATATATACACTTGCGAAAGTGAAAATTCACAACACCAGTGACAGTGATTCAATAGTAAGTGAATTGGTGAACGCAAAGAATATTGAGCTGCCCCCTTAAATGCACAATATAAAACAATAAAGTATTTAATCCTAAATGTCAATTAAAAACCAAGAAATGGTAAACCGACACCGAGGTTAAATGGAAGGCGCTTAAAAAATGTAGACCTTGCAGTGTACACGATTAATGACAATCTCTTAATTGTTAACAGATTACCTAGGTGACAAAATATAAAAATATATACTTTGTAATGTGCAATAGTGGTGATAACCTCTATTCCTAAAACAGTCACCTAAATTAGTAATAGTGATGCCCCCTATTCAGTGAGCAGATCACCTGAGTGTGGCTCACTAAATTAGCAGTGGACCACAAAAAGCTATCTATAAACCTGTGAACCTAAAATAAACATTCATATATATAGCGTGAACATAACAATAAATATACACATATAAATGTGATAGCAGCTAATAAAGTAATAGATGTGACAGCAATTGGTAAAAAACACATACAGGTGTTTCAATTCGTGCTGTAGATAACCATAAGAACTCCAGTAAAATAAACAGTATCCAAACAGGTTGCAAGTGACAAAAAATAGTGACGATAAATGTGAAAAGCAAATGTCCCACACAAATAATTCCTCAGTGATCAGTGTCAAATGATGGATAACTCCGTGCTTCTTTCACCACACCGCCGTGCCAGTGAAACACACTCTCCAGACATGCACTCACCGAAATATTATGCCAGCACTCTCATGCAAGGCAAAACACGCTCTCTTTACCACACTCCAGGGTAAATACTGTATACGAGGTTCAACGATGGTATTCAGTGGGTCCACATAAAAGAGAGTAAATGCTCCAATAGTGTAATTCAGCAACAACAATTTTATTAAAAATCACTGCAATCCTCACACATCGCACTCACATTAGTGTAAAATAAACAAGCATAGAACGTGTATTCAACAGCAAGCCTCAACTTTGTGGATAAAACAATAACCAATGGTCACGGCGGACCCGAGGTGTGCAGCTGCTGGGTATAGTCTCACCCCTCCCTCGGGAAACCTCCGTCCTTCCGAGCGCTCGTAATCCTATCCTCCTGTGTGGCTGACAGCATGTACGTCACAACTCACAGCCACGCCCCGACATGTTTCGTCATGGATCGACTTCTTCATGGGATCCCATGAAGAAGTCGATCCATGACGATGGATCGCTTTTACGATTTTACGATCCATTACGAGCGCTTTTAGTGCGATGTGTGAGGATTGCAGTGATTTTTAATAAAATTGTTGTTGCTGAATTACACTATTGGAGCATTTACTCTCTTTTATGTGGACCCACTAAATACCATTGTTGAACCTCGTATACACTATTTACCCTGGAGTGTGGTAAAGAGAGCGTGTTTTGCCTTGCATGAGAGTGCTGGCATAATATTTCGGTGAATGCATGTCTGGAGAGTGTGTTTCACTGGCACGGCGGTGTGGTGAAAGAAGCACAAAGTTATCCATCATTTGACACTGATCACTGAGGAATTATTTGTGTTGCTTTTCACATTTATCGTCACTATTTTTTGTCACTTGCAACCTGTTTGGATACTGTTTATTTTACTGGAGTTCTTATGGTTATCTACAGCACGAATTGAAACACCTGTATGTGTTTTTTACCAATTGCTGTCACATCTATTACTTTATTAGCTGCTATCACATTTATATGTGTATATTTATTGTTATGTTCACGCTATATATATGAATGTTTATTTTAGGTTCACAGGTTTATAGATACCTTTTTGTGGTCCACTGCTAATTTAGTGAGCCACACTCAGGTGATCTGCTCACTGAATAGGGGGCATCACTATTACTAATTTAGGTGACTGTTTTAGGAATAGAGGTTATCACCACTATTGCACATTACAAAGTATATATTTTTATATTTTGTCACCTAGGTAATCTGTTAACAATTAACAGATTGTCATTAATCGTGTACACTGCAAGGTCTACATTTTTTAAGCGCCTTCCATTTAACCTCGGTGTCGGTTTACCATTTCTTGGTTTTTAACTGACATTTAGGATTAAATACTTTATTGTTTTTAAAGTTGAGAGCATATCTGTGGAAAGATTAATAGGAAGGGCTTCAGTTTTGGTCGGATTTATTTTAAAACCTGAAATGCTGCCAAATTGGTGCAGAATTGCATGGAGAGAGGGGAGTGATATATGGGGATGGGTCAATGTTAGTAGGATATCATCAGCGAATAGGGACAGCTTGTATTCCTGATGTCTCAGCGCCACTCCCCCTATGTCAGGGTGGGAACGAATAGCTTCGGCCAGAGGTTCCAAACTTAAAATGAAAAGTAAGGGGGATAGAGGACATCCCTGACGGGTACCATTACTTAGGGAGAATAGCGGGGAGACATGGGAAGACAACTGTACCTGGGAAGTGGGCGTGGAGTAAAGCGCTTTTAAAGCGTGTATAAAGGGACCTGAAATTCCATATCTAGTCAAAATGGCGAACATAAAAGACCAGTTTAGGCGATCAAATGCCTTCTGAGCATCTAAACTGAGGACTATCGCAGGTTTCTTAGTTTTAGTCAGTAGGTCAATAAGATCGATAGTTCTTCTAGTGTTGTCTCCTGCGTGTCTAGTGGGAACAAAACCGACCTGGTCCTTATGTATGAGTGAGGGAAGAAGTAGGGACAGTCTGTTAGCTAAAATTTTTGTGAAAATCTTATAATCAGAGTTCAGGAGGGCGATGGGGCGATAGTTGTCTGGTAGTGATAAGTCCTTATCCGGTTTCGGAATAACCGTAATAAAGGCATGAAGAAATTGGGAGTGCGGAACTTTTCCTGACATCAGAGAGGTAAATAGACTTATCATATGGGGTATTAGAACTGGTAGGAAGCTTTTAAAGTATGAGTAAGGGAGTCCATCGGGTCCCGGGGACTTGTGGGTCGGAAGCTGGTTAATAACTGCTGTAATTTCTTCGGCAGAAATGGGAGCATTGAGTCCTGAGCGTTTCTCAGGAGAGAGTGTAGGGAGATTTAGAAATTTAATAAAGTCATCAAACTTTTCTTGAGTGAATGCAAAATTTTGGTCTGTTGCTAAGCAGTTATAGAGTTTTTGGTAGTAATCACCAAAGACCTTGGACATGTGTTGGGGGCAATAGGTAGGTTCACCATTGGGTTGTAATAGTAAATCAGGGATTGAGGCTGCAGGTCTAGGCTTTAATTTATTGACTAGCATTCTATGGGGCCTATTAGCAAATTCATAAAACTTTTGTTTGGACCAAAGCAAGGATTTAGCAAATGTATTCAAATCAAGAGATGTAATGCGGTTACGTAGCGATACCACTGATCTAAGGCGTTCCACCGTAGGGGAGCCGACAAGGGATTCCTCCGATTTGGATAAATCATGTAAAAGCGATGACCTTTGGAGAGCTCGATCTTTTTTAAGACGGGAGCTTGAGGAGATGCACTCTCCCCTGAAAAAGGCCTTATGAGCCTCCCATAGGGTGGACGCCTCAGAAACCGAACCTTCGTTAAGTTCAAAAAATTCTGTTAGTTTTTTCTGGAGATGGATATGGATATCAGGTATTTTAAGAAGGGTCTCATTAAGACGCCAGTGGCACGACCTAGATGTAGGTTTGGTTAGGAGAAGGTCAAGGGCTATGGGGGCATGGTCCGACCATGTGATTGTATTTATTTCTGAGTGGACTACATATGATAGTAAGGGTGCTGAGACAAAGAAGTGGTCTAGTCTTGTATATAGCTTGTTGGGGGGTGAATAAAATGTAAATTGTTTGGCTGTAGGATGTTTTACCCTCCAAGTATCAAAGAGGTTGTGAGCTCTGATAAGTTTTCTAAAGGATGTAGCCAACTTTTGAACCTGGGGAGGTGGGGTGTGTAAAGAACATAGCACATATCATGAGGGACTCCATTTTAGTTCTAAGACACCATCTTATGTTTTACAGGAAAATTGAGAAAACTCATATTTGAGTTTCAACTGAAACCCACATAATCTTTAAGCTGTTATCTATAGAAAACCTTCTCAAGGTTACATATACATTTTAGCTAGAATATGGAGTTTGGCCTAGCTCATGTTTGTTCTTGATAAGATAAGTGCTTCCTTCAACACCTGTTAAAGAATATTCTAATAGTAGAAATGATGCAAGATTTTGTTTTATAACACCAGCTAATAGGTAAATATTAACTGAACCTATTTTCATTTCAATGACATGTATAAGGTTAGTAAAACTCCTCCCATCCCTCAAATGACATAAATGCTGTATTTCTGACAAACTCTAATTAGATATCATTAAGTGGCTAAGCAAACCTGTCTCCTGTGTCACTTTATTGATATCTCCAGGCCTGGGGGTCTACGGAGGTCTTCCTGCATTACCTGAACCTATCTGGGTGGTCTTAGAAGCAGAAATCTCCTTACAGAACTGGGGGCTCGTCGTCTGGGAAAAAAGCCAAAAATCATCTGAAGGTAAGTCTTTATTTTGTCTTTATTGAGGAAATATTTCTTGCCTCATCTCTGATTAAAGCTTTTTAGACCCGTAAATTAGTAGGGGATAAGAACCACGCCAGAGGTTAATATTGGAGGGTTTTTGGGAAACCCACAAAGATAAGCAGTACTGCATACACATATATAGAGACATTCCTTTTGGGAAGGGATATGAAGTGGTTAATGAGGAAATAGACTCCGGTGACCCCAAAATCTTTTGCTTTTTCTTATCTATCGCATTAGAAGTTATAAGATAATCTGTCGTGTGTGTGTGGGTCAGAAGACTGGGTGGTAAGAACAGTCGGCTCCCACTGTCAATATGGGTCAGAAACAAGGTAAAGAAGATCCTCCCCCTCTTCCCAATCCAGGAGAAACGTGTAAGGATTTTGTAGCCAGAATTTGTGGTACTAATTATGAATTCATAGTCCCATGGGTTTCAAATTTAGCGGGATGGACCGAAGCCATACACAGTGTAGACCCTTTTCCCCGGGATGGCGCTAATGACGAATTTCACATAGATATGATAAAAGGATTGTGTTTAGGAGATAAGAGAGCTTTCCCTTGGTACCCCGGGGATCCTCAATGGGATATGGATTATATGGAAAAGGGAGGAGAGAACTGGTTAAAATACGCCCCATATTGGTTTCAGAGGGATAATAGGAAACAGAAAAAGCCCACCAAATGTTTAAGTAAGGAAGATTATGACCAGAAACATAGAGAAGAAGCCGATAAAAAGAGATTTGTCCCTGACCCAATAGCCCCACCCCTGCCAATAGTCAGTCATCCTCCACCCGCATATGTACATGTCTATCCGAGTTTAAGAAAGGAAGATATTGATCTTCTGGCTGGACATTATGCAACCAGACAACGGCAGGTCCCCCTCGCTCCACAACCACAACAGCAGATCCCTCCCGCTCCACAACAAGATAGACAGCACCCACAGAGGGCCCGAGTCGAGGTAGGGGAACCAGAAGATGATCAGGGAGCTATAGGAGGGGTAGTTTCACCACCTGGCCAAGAGCAGGAGGAAGAAGACGTTAAAGGGGATAGAATACTTAGTCCCCCTAAAACAAAGAGTGGAACTGTATATAGTAACACTAACCTTCAAGCACCTTTCATGACCATTGGAAATGAATTATTAAAAAAGGTAATAGACATTGAGGACATTGACAGGATAGTAAAACATTGCCCCAAACCCACCGCCTCTGCAGGAGGCACTTTAATTTACTTAAAAAAAGGCCTGTAAGGGTAGAAATTACACACAGGAAGACATGCGTCTTATCATTGATAGTATCATAGGACACACCAGTTCCTGAAGCTGGGCAAATGTTCCAAGTATAAACACTATTGACACTGGAAACGCGGGAGCATATGGGTTAAACACAGTACCAGGTAGGAACACCATGTGGACAGAATTAGAGACTGAAATGATGAGAGTATTTAAAAATAAAAGTTCCCTTCCTACTGCCATAGCATGCAAACAAAAGTCAGGAGAAAATGTAGTTGAATTCTGGAAAAGGTTTCATGAAAATTGGACAACAGAAGCTGGATTAGCTACAACTACTGATGTGGGAGCTTTGTTTATTCAAACTTATATGAATAATCTAAAACCCCAGTTCGCCTTGGTGGTAAAACAGATGATATCTGAATGGACCACACAGACGATTGACCAATTTCAGGAAACTTTAATACAGAAAGAAGCAGCAGGGTGTTTTGATGTAATAAAAGAGAAAGCAGTGAGTACCCTTTATCAGGGTGGAGTGCAAACTCAGCCTCCCCAAGATAATGGTGGACAATGGGGCAGTGGAAACAGAGGCAGAGGAAGAGGAAGAACAAAAGGGAGAGGGCATGGTTTTTCCAGACCTCCCCAGCAGTCCCGCACATGTTGTTTTAACTGTGGACAACAGGGTCACTGGAGAAATCAATGTCCTTATGAATGGAATAACCCAAATACTCAAGATCAAGATCAAACGCATACACAGGGACCCCAATCTAGCCAACCGAATCAAGTTGCCCCAAAGCAACAGGGTCCCCGATTCCCTATACAGTGGAATCAACAGCAACTAAAATGAAGCTGCCCGGAAGGTAGTATCCCAGCATTTCCTTTGATCTCACACTCTTACAATGAACAACCAATTGTGACCCTATATGTCAAAAATAGGCCTGTTCCGTTTTTAACCGATTCAGGGGCAACTCGGAGCACCCTCAGTGAGGACTACTACAGAGGTGAGACTAAAATTGCTGAACCTTCTATGGGAATTAATGGGATACTTACCAAAACATACAAAACACCACCTTTACCAGTAAGTGATGTTGAAAGGGGAGGTGCAACAGTCTTGCATCATTGTTTCAGGATTATACCAAATTGTCCTGTGAATCTCTTGGGTAGAGATCTGATGGGAAGATTGGGTATAACACTGAAAATGACTACTGAAGGAGGGGTCTTCGTACACTCCAAGGTAATACCAATATATTACACTGAGGATAGTGATCTCCCTCCACCAGATGATCCGGTATGGTCAAAAAGCTCCTTGGATGTAGGTCTTATTTCTTGTACCCCATACAAGGCAGCTTTAAAATCATGGGCACAGCCGGTTTATCACAAACAATACCCCATTTCAAAAGAAAAAGAGGAAGGAGTGGCCCCAATGGTGGAAAGGTTCCTGCAGCAAGGAATTCTTAAAGAGACACTGTCACCCTACAACACCCCCATTAACCCAGTAATGAAGCCGGACGGCTCTTACAGGTGTGTACAAGACCTCAGAGCTATAAACAACCTAGTGATACCCATTGCTCCTATAGTGCCTGATGTGCCATCACTCTTAACCTCCATACCATCCGATGCAGAGTATTTTTCGGTCATTGACCTTTGTAATGCATTTTTTTCAGTTTCTGTTGATGAAGAGACACAGCCTATCTTTGCATTCAATTTCAGAAACCGCCAGATGACGTGGTGTAGATTACCCCAGGGCTATGTAGACTCCCCTGTAGTATACACAGTGGCCCTCCAGGCAACCCTGCGGTCTTGGACACCCCGCCATGGTTCTGTCCTACTCCAATATGATGATGATTTGTTGTTGTGTAGTCCAAGCCAGAAAGCATGTAAAAATGATGGTTTAGATCTGTTACATTGGTTAGCAGACAATGGTCACAAGGTTTCTAAGAAAAAGCTACAATGGTGTCAGGAAACTGTTGAATACCTTGGTTTTGTACTCTCCAAAGGAGAAAGGAAAATCAGTCACAAGAGAGCTGCGGCTCTCGTGGGTCTGCCCCGCCCACTTACTAAGAAGGACATGCTATCCTTTCTTGGAATGATTGGTTACTGCCGCCAATGGATACCTGATTGTTCCTACTATGATAATCTCCTGAGGCAAGCTACAGGTACTGACATGCCAAATTGTGTGAAATGGAATGATGAAATGTACAATGCTTTTGTATATCTTAAAACTGCAATGGTCACATCTCCTGGACTTAGACTACCTGAATATGGTAAAATGTTTCACTTGTTTGCAAGGGACAACTGTAAAACAATGGCGGGGGTCCTGGCTCAGGAGCATGGGGGGAAACTCCGCCCAATTGCGTTTTTTTCAAAAGTTGTGCCGATGCCGGTACAGGGAATGCCGGCGTGTCTCAGAGCTCTGGCATCCTGTGTGATGGTGGCGGAAATGGCTACATCATTCACTCTAGGACATGCCACCACACTACACACCACTCACAATGTATCCATTCTACTAAAGAATATCCATACCCAGCACATGTCAGCCCAGAGGCTGAGCGGTTATGAAGTAATTTTACTTTCTAACCCAAAACTTGAGATCAAATATGCCTCTCCCACTTCTGGCCCAGCTCCAATCCTGAATGCCTTGCTAGGCTTGAAAGGTGAAGAAGATGAGGTAGTGCCTCAACATGAATGCATGGACCTCATCCACCAAGACACATCCCCGAGACCAGACATGTCTTCAATTGCTCTCCCTATAGCACAGAATGTCTTTGTGGATGGGTCTTGTTCAAGACCAAATGATAACACATACCATGCAGGGTATGCTGTTGTTCAGCTGTCTGATAAAATACTGGAAGCAAACCCTGTCCCATTCCAATCAGCACAAGCTGCAGAACTTATAGCCCTTACTCGAGCTTGTCAGCTTTTTGAAGGGCAGGATGTAAACATTTACACAGACTCCAAGTACGCGTACGGTGTTGCGCATGATTTTGGAGTCATATGGAAAAGGCGGGGCTATATAGCAGCAGACGGTAAATCCATCTCACATTCCACGCTTGTCACAAGTCTGTTAGAAGCTATACAATTACCAAGGTCCATAGCTATACTACACTGTAGGGCACATACAGGGCAACAGGATGACATAGCCAAAGGCAACGCCTTAGCTTACAAAGCAGCAAAAGAAGCAGCATCCACACAGCCTGCAAACATACACATGCCATTACTCTCACCAGAAATTCCTCTTTTGGATCAAACATTGCGTGATCTCCAAGCATATGCCACAGAACAAGACATCCAGCAATGGAACTCAATAGGTGTGCAGACAAACCCAGAAACTGACCTTGTCTGCCAAGAGGGGAGACCATGTATCCCTGTAGCCAGTGCACCCATTTTTATTTCACAATACCATGGGATAGGTCACAGAGGGTGGAAAGTCACATGTGAACTTTTGGATAAGGATTTTTACATTCCAGGTCTTCCCTCTCTCGTTAAGGCATATGTTTCCAGATGCATCACATGCATTCGGAATAACCCTAGCAACCCTCACAAAGCAAAACACGAACATCTGATATATCCATCTACACCATTCACTCATCTGCAGATAGATTTTACACACATGCCCAAACTAGGTAAAAGACAGGAATATTTGCTAATAATAGTGGACATGTTCTCAAGATGGATAGAATTGTTTGTAACTACAAAGGAAGATGCACAAACAGTAGTGAGGATTCTGATACAAGAAATTATCCCAAGGTGGGGTTGCCCACTACAGATCAACTCTGACAATGGTCCTGCATTTGTGGCCAAAGTTTGTCAAGACCTGGTAAAAACACTGAAAATAGAATGGAAGTTTCATATTCCTTACCACCCCCAGAGTTCAGGTATAGTGGAAAGGATGAACAGAACCATTAAAGATAAGATCAGGAAGGCCACTGGAGGTACGTATGCAAATTGGAAGAAGGTCCTACCAGCTGTATTAGCCGAGGTAAGAATGACACCCTCTAAAAAGACAGGATACTCTCCTTTTGAAGTCTTAATGGGTAGGCCATTCCCCACCCCATGGGCCAGACAGCCACTTATGTTAGAAAGAGGGGACCTAGATCTTATTCAGGAAGAATATGTAAAAAAACTTATTGAAACTTTGGATAAAGTTGAAAGGAATGTTGCTCGCACCTCTCCTTCTTCTTCACAGGAACCTACACACCCTTTCCAGGTGGGTGACACTGTGGTGGTCCAGAGATTGAACCGCACCAAGAAACAAGAGTTTCCCTTCGGACCCCCAACCACAGTGATCGCAGTCACCCGCACAGCTATTTTGGTAGAAGGACAACAGGCCTGGATTCATGCAAGTCGCGTAAAGAAGGTCAACCAGGACCCTAAGAAGCAAGGCAAAGATAAAGCACAGAGAGGTGAAGCAGGTGATATAAATCCTCGAACACTGAGTGAAGCAGGTGGTCAAGACTCTGAACAAGATGACGTCGCTTATTTCACCACGGACTTCTGGGAAGGCCTTGTGCCTCCTATGCTGGGCTGCCCTGATTGTGTTCCTGCCAACTTGGCTGATAACTAACTGTATTTATCATTCTGAAGATTTGGGACTCATAAAGGGTATTTGTGGGGCCTCTAACACTCTACAACAGAATAATACACATGACAGACACAAGAGAAATGAAAACTCAGAAAGTTTTACAGATAAAATGTTATTGTTGAAGTTTAAATATAGCTACGCCCAGAAATCTGGATTTGAAAAATGTTGGATATGTAGTAAACTCCATCCTAGCACTGCTAGAATCCCCTTAATGGCAGTACCTCTAAACTTCACCCCACTCCTTAATGGCACACCTCCTGTCGTCCTTACAGAAGTCATAAGAACACTTTCAAATAATACCCTTACTTTCCAAATTACTGGTAGAAGTCATTCCCCAGACTGGTGTTTTAAGTTGGGAAACTCCACAAATGGAGCTGAAGTTTGCCAACAAGCTAATATTAACTTTTCAATGACTTCAATTGAAAGCCCTTTCTTTCATACTTCAGAACCTGCCCTAAACACCACTCTAATAAACTTTCTTAACTCCAGTTCCACTTCCACAGTAGGACAATTATTTTTCCAGTTTTTCTGATGAAATGATGACAATATTCAACAAACGATCCTTAGCTCTAGGAAACAGTATTTATATTTGTTGTGGAAAAATCTGTCACCCTTGGATCCCCACTGAACCCCAAGGATGGTGTTATCTTGCATCCCTAGTCCCCATCATGGGCGTAGTAGGAGATAGCAAGGGAAGACACCTCCTTGAAGCTAGCATGCATCCTAGGTACCCCCTCAAACACCGCAATAAAAGGGAGTTATTTCTTACAAAAGATATGGCATGGGCTTGGTTCCCCTCATGAACTGGGTGGGGAATAGACTTAATGAAAAGGTTGAATAATTACACTGGAATCATTGATGAAATAATGGAAAAGAATTCTGACGATATTACTAAATTAAATATAGAAACGAGGGCAATTAGAAAACAATTAGAACTACACGAGTTAGCCATAGAAAGCATGAGTGCTGCCTTAACTGGGTTATGTGAAAACACAGAAGATTATGAGTGTTGTACCTGGTTTCATAACACAAGTATGGAGGTACCAGATTATTATGATATAATTGCACAACACCGGAAAGAAGTAAACAAATTACAAGATGAACTGCGCTAGCAACTATATATAAATAAAAATATATACCAGATCAAAATAGACTAAAAACACAAATAATGAATATAGAGGTGTCTCGAATAGTGAATATAAAGGTGTCAGAGAACTGGGCATGCACCCCGCGCAACTCACCCAATTGTTTGTGAGAATGCGCTGGAGTGCACTACCAGAACCACAAGACCTCCAATATAAATGTGATAGATCAATTTGTGTGCATAATTACTGCAGGATGACAGAAGATGACAACGAGAGCGTGCAAAAGTGCACTATCTAGGTGAAAAACCTTCACTACAATAGAAATAGATTGGTGTGCATATTAGACAGGTGCAGCTATAAAATAACAAAAATGGCGGTTTGACATAACACCAGTGCAAGGAAGAGAAATAAAACAAATATGCTCTCAAAAATTCACAATCAAAAATGACTATGGAGCGATCCCCTCAGGAAATGCCAGGTGGGATAATAAAATCATAAAAACGTCAGCAATAACCAAATTGCAAACAGAGAAACGTAGCTGATGGTTAAAAACCCCTTCATGGGAGAAGCAATGGGCGGACTTCCAGCTTTTTCCTCCTTATAATCAAGCAGGGCTGATGGTGTAACGATGTTGAAATTGCTTGGAAGAAACCACAAAGCACACGTTCCACCAAAGGAGACTTTTGCACGCTCTCGTTGTCATCTTCTGTCATCCTGCAGTAATTATGCACACGAATTGATCTATCACATTTATATTGGAGGTCTTGTGGTTCTGGTAGTGCACTCCAGCGCATTCTCACAAACAATTGGGTGAGTTGCGCGGGGTGCATGCCCAGTTCTCTGACACCTTTATATTCACTATTCGAGACACCTCTATATTCATTATTTGTGTTTTTAGTCTATTTTGATCTGGTATATATTTTTATTTATATATAGTTGCTAGCGCAGTTCACCTTGGTTATATATCACTAAAGTACAGTACTTTCATTCTGCAGCTGCAACAAAGCTCTCTTCTTTTCTAGATTTTGAGATCACATATTATATATTTTTGCGAGCGCTGTATTGTATGATTTTATAAATTACAAGATGAAGCTAGAAACATTGCTAAGACATGGGATCCTTTTGCAAACCTAAGTTCTGGGATAGGAATTTTGGCATGGATAAAAAGTGCTGCCATAACTATAATTATGATTGTTCTTTTTGTTTTGTTCCTATATGCCTGTTATAAGCTTATAATGTGTATAATTGTTAAGGCATCCCGAACCCCTGATCCTGCTGCTGCGAATAGGATTTATCTGAGTATGTATTATGATAGAAGAAAATTTACATAACTGTGAAAGATAGTGAGCCATATAAATAATGTCTCAAAGAGGGGATTGTAAAGAACATAGCACATATCATGAGGGACTCCATTTTAGTTCTAAGACACCATCTTATGTTTTACAGGAAAATTGAGAAAACTCATATTTGAGTTTCAACTGAAACCCACATAATCTTTAAGCTGTTATCTATAGAAAACCTTCTCAAGGTTACATATACATTTTAGCTAGAATATGGAGTTTGGCCTAGCTCATGTTTGTTCTTGATAAGATAAGTGCTTCCTTCAACACCTGTTAAAGAATATTCTAATAGTAGAAATGATGCAAGATTTTGTTTTATAACACCAGCTAATAGGTAAATATTAACTGAACCTATTTTCATTTCAATGACATGTATAAGGTTAGTAAAACTCCTCCCATCCCTCAAATGACATAAATGCTGTATTTCTGACAAACTCTAATTATATATCATTAAGTGGCTAAGCAAACCTGTCTCCTG
Organism: Lithobates septentrionalis; assembly: GCA_037952835.1. Taxonomy (NCBI): domain Eukaryota; kingdom Metazoa; phylum Chordata; class Amphibia; order Anura; family Ranidae; genus Lithobates; species Lithobates septentrionalis. Next base: position 5,371,323 of record JBBDGP010001113.1, read on the forward strand.
TGTCACTTTATTGATATCTCCAGGCCTGGGGGTCTACGGAGGTCTTCCTGCATTACCTGAACCTATCTGGGTGGTCTTAGAAGCATAAATCTCCTTACAGAACGTGTGTAAAAAGGGCAAGTCTATCTTTAGTCGGGGACATGCACAAATTGAAATCACCCCTGATGACCATGAATGGTTGGGAGAAAGATTGCAGTTTTTCAAAAAACATCTCAAGAAAACCAATCTGTCCTGTGTTGGGTGCATACACATTGGCAAGGGTAAATGAAACATTTTCATGATCACAGTTCAGGAGAACAAAGCAACCTTGAGGGTCTAAGTATGTCGATTTGACACGGATATTAGAATTACGTTTCAGTAATATAGCTACTCCAGCCTTTCCAGAAGGATCTGATGCTATATAAGCGGTAGGAAAATGTTTGGAGGCAAATTTAAAAGATCCCTCCGCCTTAAAGTGTGTCTCCTGAACCATGATCACTTCTGCTTTGGATGCCCTAAACTCCTTCAACGCCAACCAACGTTTGCGGATGGAACCTAGACCTTTAACATTACATGACAGTATACTTACAGCCATAGCTCAGGTATATGAGTAAAGCATATATTAAAGTTAGAGAGTAGAGAAGGAATGTGTACCATGATGTATAAAACATAATAATAAATGTATCATAAAAGATCATATGACAGTATTGTATAATTTTTGAAACATAACCGTATTTTGAACATGGGCCTAAAAAAAAAACCCTTATGTAGGAAAAAATCAATCGAAACAAGGGGTTGGGGAATAGAAAAAGAGCACAAAAAGAGTGATAATAATAATGATAAAAAAAAAGGGATCCAGGATAGGACCAAAAAGGGTCTCTATTAAAAAGAAAAAAAAAAGAAAACATATACCAATTAGGTATTAGGCCTGAGGCACATGAGAGCCTCAGGAGATCACGGTCTCGACTCAAGACCATGTTAACAGGGGGTATGTCAGCCTACAGAAACAGACTTATGGGCCTCCGCCCAATCCGAACCTTTAAAAAAAAAAGAACAGAAAAACAGAGAACCACCAACATGGGGGTTATGTGCTGGGTTATAACAAATTAATAAGCATGTAAACATGTAAGGCACTTCAGATATGGAAGGTCGACTCTGAGCCCAGAGTCTCAGAACACATAGGTCTAAAAAAAAAAAAAAAAAAGAGAGAAAAAAAAAAAAAATGTGTAATGTGACCTATGTGTAAGGAGGAATCACAGGGACATGTCCCAGGACGTTTTCAAGTAGGGCCTTTAAATGGAGCAGCTCTTTGAGGTGTAACTGGTGTCTTCTTTGACTTCTGGCGCACCGGGGTCCAGATTTTCCCAGGTGTGGACATCTGTCGGGAAGGTGGAACTTGTATCTGTAGGTCTTCATCTGGTATGGGAGGGAGACCTAGGTTTTTGATAAAAGTTTCACATTCTTGTAGGTCTCGCATTGAGTATTGTGAACCGTCTTTAATGACTGATAATCTGAACGGGAAACCCCAGCGATAAGGGACTTGATATTGTTGCAAATGGGAGGTAACTGGGCGTAGAGCGCGGCGTTTAGCCAAAGTGATGGGTGATAGATCGTTGAAAATTTGAAGTTTTGCACCTTTGAATTCGACCCTTGATCTGTTTCGAGTAGCAATGGTCAAGGCCTCCTTGCTCTCATAAAAGTGGAAACGAGCGATTATGTCCCTGGGATTAGCACCCTGAGGAGGTTTAGGAGCCAGTGATCTGTGTGCTCTATCCAGGCGCCATTCTATGTCAGGAATATGAGGTACTAACATGATAAATAGAGCAAGGAGATAGGATCGAATTTCTTTATCTGGTATGGATTCCGGGACTCCACGGATGCGTAAATTCTGACGGCGTTCTCGATTTTCGAGGTCTTCTTGCTGCGTTTGTAGTTGCGAGACTGCATTTTTCAGGCCTGCATTTTCCTCTTCTAGGACATGGACATATTGAACCATGTCATCGAATTTAGTTTCCAGATGATCCGTGCGTTCACCGAGTTGATCTATTTCACCCCTAAGCTCGTGGGCTAGCTTATTTACTTCTTTGGTGATGTTATGGGTGATGCTGTGAAGCAGAGCCTGTAACTTAGTATCTAAAACGTCCACTGTTACGGGTAGTGATGTTGCGGGGGAAACAGGTGGTTGTGGGTGTTGCGAAGAGTCTTCCATAAACAGAGAGGGGTCTACTAATGGGAAATTGTCCGTTTGGTTCATAGCTACCTCTGGGGTACTTGAGGCCGGGGAGTGAGGCCTCCGTAGGTATTTCTCCATTGGGTGGGTTCGCCGAAGTGCGGCCTGTGAGGCTTGTTTTGAGTATATGGTGCGTTGGTCTCCGATTTTACCCATGCACTGATTGAGAGATAACTATGGGGTTCCCTGAAAGGTTAGTGCGTCTCCCGGATCTTGAAAATAATGGCGTTGCGGAGCGGGAGATTCGGATCTGTAGGCGGAGGCCAAAGCTTAAAACTCAGACGGCTTCCATCTTTGCAAGCTGTGTGTGCGTTTTACATGAGTGATTTGTTAGGCAGTTTCTCTTTCAGGGTATTATTGAGCTCAATTTAGATCCTCAGATCCCCTAATTACATCTCTACCTCCCCCTCCTGCCAGTCTGGGGTGAGAGGAGCAGATCCTGTAGTCCCCAGCTCCTTGCAAGTAACTATGCAGCTGAAGGGAGAGAGAGGATGGCTTCTGGGTGTATATGAGAGTCCCAAGATGGCCGCTGGGCTCCAGAAGTAGGCTGAAGCCTCGGTCTGTCCTAGTAGGAGGCCGCCGAATCAGTAAACACGGCCGTTTGCAGTCACTGGGGCACCCACGGGGACAGGGAAAGGGATGATCGGGTGGTCTGACTCCCCCCAGGGACCCGATGATCTTACTTACTGTGGCCCAGAGTGTCTGTAATTTAGCCCGCAGGCCGCGTCAGACCGCTGGGCCGCAGGACACCGAGGCCGGGAGCCAAATGACTCTCCGCGGCCTCCCCGGTTCCACAGGTCAGTCGGGCTAGTCAGAGCAGGCCCCGTCCAATCGCTCTTCGATCTGCAAGCCCGCGGATTTAGGTAGAAAGCGCCGCCGGCCCGCTTGTAGGCCCCAAGATGGCGGCGGAGGGTCCTGGTGGCAGGGAGAAAGTTCAGCTGAAAACAAGGTCAGACCAGCCAGAATCTGAAATATCAGTCCAGGGCAGCTCAGCAGGGGTCTGGGATCAGTATTATGTGGCTTGTGGCTGCAGGGGCACTGTATATAGCAACGGATGGATATAGATTGGTGTGAACCAAGAGGAGCTCAGCTCACATACGTCCTTCCAGCAGCAGGTTCCTACTGTATTCCAGTTCATGTCCTGACTCTATAGGTCAGAATCATTTTGCTACATAATATTTTTTGTACCAATAAAATTATGTTTTGATTATCCATTTTGTATTCATTGGCTGCTTTAAAGCCCCGCTAGGGGGTTTTCTGTACTTTTTTCATGCATCTTATGGGGTGCGCAGCCTTCTCTGTCTGCACTCATATGAGTGTCTTTTGTTGATTATCTTTTGGAACTATTTTGTATGGGACTAACATTATCATACACTGTTTATAACACCTATTAAGCGTGTTTTTTTGTATTTAAGTTTTATATTGGTGTGCCTCACCAATATACACACAGTTTTTTTTCTTTTTATTTAAAAAAAAACATTGTTATGCCCCGTACACACGGTCGGATTTTCCAACGGAAAATGTGCGATCGGAGCGTGTTGTCGGAAATTCCAACTGTGTGTGGGTTCCATCGGACTTTTTCCATTGGATTTTCCGACACACAAAGTTTGAGAGCAGGCTATAAAATTTTCCGATCGCGTCAATTCCGACCATGTGTGGACAATTCCGAAGCGCAAAGTGCAACGCATGCTCAGAAGAAATTCCGAGACGGAACAGCTCGATCTGGTAAAATTAGCGTTCGGAATGGATAGAGCACTTTCGTCAGGCTGCAATGTTTAAAATTGTTTAATACAGCACACTCTCTTCTTCTTTATAATGCTAGAAGAATGAAGTAGTTTTGCTGCTCATATTCACACAGACTTCTCACAAACTTATTTCTTTATTATTTATCGTGATTCCCTCAATATATTTTGATTTGTCACATCTGACAAAAAATCTATATAATTTTTTTTGGGGGTTTGTATTTTTTTCAAGCCTGATGTGCTTTTTTTTTTTTTTTTGGTTTGTATTTTTTGCAAGGCTGATCTTGTTGTTAATTTTTTATTTGTATTTATTTTACATCCTGAATATTTTTGTGTGTGTTTTGTGTGTCAAGTTACCACAACACCATTATTATCTGGTATTATTTAATCTTTAATCTCAAGGAGATTGCTTGGTGTTGGTGTCTCTTGTTAATTTCACATTGTATTTTTTGAATGTACCTGCCTCCTCACAAAAAACTGTCCTTTTTGATGGAAAACACACATAGGCAAGTATAATTGAAACAAAAAAACATTTATTAAGGGCTCACAACCAAACAAAGAGGGAGGCAACGCTGGAGAAACAGCAGAAATTGGTGAAGCCTTTGACCCCCATGGCAGACATCAATTATTTTACAGCAAAACTGGTGGCCTAAGGAGTCCTTATCTAAGGGAGTGCAGTCTGGTCCAGAAGTCCCAGAGATCCGGGAAAGCAGCAGATGACATCTATGTCCCCAGGCTGTGGTCATACAAGAGACTGCATCTTTTGCCAGACCAGACTGAACCCAGGCCATCACATTCTGGTCTTCCTTCCACGCTTCCTTCCACGCTGTGGCTCTGGTGGTGTAGTTGTGGCAGGAGAAGGAGGATGGTCCAACTCACTCAGGTGGGTTTTGGGTGTGATTTCGCCCCTCACCCCCTTAGTTAAGACTTTATAAAGAAAGTCCTCACACATGAGGTGTTGGCCCTCCTGCATGCCCTTCAGTTTGGTGGCAGCCATGCAGGCAAAGGCCTCTTCAGGAGTGGGGTTGGCTCTGAGGGACGCCGAAGCCTCCTGAATCAGCCTGAGTGCTGAATCCTGCAAGTGACTCCCCTTCCTGGGTCTTTTGGTTGGAAGGCGGAGGGGAGGAACCTGCGATTCGGTCAGGATCCTACTGGGCCCAGGCTTCTCCTGGCTCCCACTTAGCCCCGCCTCATCCTGGCTGCCACTAACCCCTGCCTCCTCCTGACTGCCACATTCCACAGCCTCCTCCTATGTAGCACATTCCACAGTCTCCTCCTCCTGGCTGAGGTCTTCCTGTGTATGAAAAAGGGACATAGTTTTAGTTTTTTATTCATCAATCACACACAATTTTCACCTCATGACTGTTGCAAATTGAATGTTAACAAATATAACAGATTATCATTCTGAGCCCAGCATTTTTCATTCTTGTCCCAATTATTTTTGCCCACTACTGTCTATTGATATGTAAAACACTTTCTTAAATCAGCAATTAGTGATCAATAATAACATCTAGTAAACATCATTTATTACTTGCCCAGAAATCTGGAGAAGAATGCTACACCTGGCTCCAGCTGGGCTCCTCCACTTCTTCCTGGCTGGAAGTCCCAGGTTGGACATCGGAAGCCTCAGCTGGGGTGGAAGGAAGAGTGGAAGGAAGGGTTGAGAGGGATTCCCTGACTCCAGTCTGGTCTGACAGAAATCGCAGTCTCTCATAGTACCACAGCCTGGGGACATAAACGTCATCTGCTGCAGCTCCTGATCTCTGGGAATCCGTGACCTTCTTACGCTCCCTAAGATAAGTGCTCCTCAGGCCACCAATTTTGGCTTTTAAATAAGGGATGTTTGCTGTGGGGACCACCGGCTTCACCAACTCCAGCAGTTTCTCCAGAGCTGTCTGCCTCTTTTGTTCATGATAATAATGTGGGTGTTTCACCTGCCACAGACAGGGCAGCTCCCTGTATTTATCTATGAACAGGGGGAGGAAGTTGTGGTCATTGAAGCCTTCCATTTTCTCTGCAAGACACAACACAAGACAAACCCTAATGTCAGGCGAAACTCTCCTAATCTTTTTACAATATAGGCCTCAATCTAGAAGCAGTATAGGCTCAACTATCTTACCTTCGTTATCACAATCGGCGCCTCTGATACTCCTTCCTTCGCTCACAGATCGTACGTACTATGCACGCTTGTTACGCTTTATATACACTGCGCATGCATGAAACTCCGCCCGCCCCTGACGTTCTTTCTAGTCTACTTCTCGTTCGGCGCAATGGGGGAAGAGCACATGGCGGAGACACAGCAGGTGCGTGCTAATTACAGCAACGAGGAGGAGGAGGAGGAAAGCCCGGAGCCAGAAACGTCCTGATCCCAGAGGAGACAATTTAAGGCATCAAATATGTCCTTTGGGGAGATGTTGGAGATGGTCGACATACTGAAGAGGGCCGACTATGGTGGGAAGTATGGACCTTACCCCAACCCCAATGTCAGAAAGGCCAAGATCATGGTGAAAGTGGTCAAGAGTCTGCACAGGAATTTCGGGGTACGACGATCCAAGGATCAGCTCAGGAAGTGGTGGTCGGACCTCAAATTAAGGGAGCACGAGCAGTACAGAAGGATCAGGAGAGTGCTGCAAAAAAGTAAGTAGTTGTGCTGTGTAGACATGTGCATTACGTTTAGTTCCGAATCGAAATTTGAATGAAATTTTCATTATTCGGACATTCAGATGCATCCGAAATACCGAATTACAATACTAACAAATTTAAACGAATCCGAAATGTTTCGAATCGAAAACCCAAGGACGAAATTCGAATCGCATTCGAATCGAATTCGAAACCAAATTCGAAATATATTCGATTCGAAAACAAATTCGAAATCTATTCGACTCAAATTCGAAAACAAATTCGAATCGAATTAGAAAAATTATAAATTGATTTCTAAAAAAGAATACAATAAAATAGAATATAAAATAATAAAACAATAGAATAAACATAAAAGAATTGTAAAGAATAGAATAGAATTTAATAGAATTTATTAAAATACAACAGAATATGACCATCTTCTGAAATTCGAATTTCGAATAGTATAAATTCGAATTCGAAAATAGATTGGAAAATAACAATTTATATATATATATATATATATATATATATATATATATATATATATATATATATATATATATATATATTCAAATTCATTCTATATGAAATTCGAATTTCAGAAAATGGTTATATATATATATATATTTATATTTATATATATATATATATATATATATATATATATATATATATATATATATATCCATTTTCCGAAATTCGAATTTCATATAGAATGAATTCGAATTCGAATAGAAAAGAAAATAGACTAGAAAAACAATAGAACAGAATAGAATAAAATATAATATATATATTAGATTTTTTGTTCTGTTCTATTGTTTTTCTATTTTAATCTTTTCTATTCGAATTTGAATTCATTCTATATGAATTTCAAATTTCAATTCGAATTCGAATAGAAAAGATTAGACTAGAAATAGGAAATAGACTAGAAAAACAATAGAACAGAATTGAGTAAAATATAATGTGTATATATATTATATTTTATTCTATTCTGTTCTATTTTTTTTTCTATTCTAATCTTTTCTATTCGAATTTGAATTCATTATATATGAATTTCGAATTTTAATAGATAGTTATATATAAATAAATATCTAATATATATATATATATACATATACATTTATATATATATATAAAACCATTTTCCGAAATTCAAATTTCATATAGAATGATATTGAATTTAAATAGAATAGAAAAAAAATATCATAAAAAAAACAATAGGTCAGATCAGAAAAAAAAAAAAGATATATATATATATATATATATATATATATATATATATATATATATATATATATATATATATATATATATATATAAAAATAACCATTTTCTGAAATTCAAATTTCATATAGAATGAAACTGAATTTGAATATAAAAGATTAGAATAGATTAGAAAATAATAGAAAAGAATATCATAGAAAAACAATAGAACAGATCAGGAAAAAAAAATTATATACATACATATATATGTATATATATATATATATATATATATATATATATATATATATATATATATATATATATATATATATATATATATATAAAACCATGTCCCGACATTCAAATTTCATATAGAATGAATTTTTAAAAGAAAAGAAAAGAAAATAGACTAGAAAAAAAATAGAACAGAATAGAATAAAATATAATATATATATATTAGATTCTTTTCTATTCTATTGTTTTTCTATTCTAATCTTTTCTATTCAGACTTGAATTCATTCTATATGAATTTCGAATTTCAAAAGATGGTTATATATATAAATATGTAAATATTATATATATATATATATATATATATATATATATATATATATATATATATATATATATATATATATATATATATATATATATATATATAAACCATTTTCCGAAATTCGAATTTCATATAGAATGAATTTGAAATCGAATAGAAAAGAAAATAGACTAGAAAAACAATAGAACAGAATAGAATAAAATATTATATATATATTAGATTATTTTCTGTTCTATTGTTTTTCTATTCTAATCTTTTCTATTCGAATTTGAATTCATTGTATATATATGTGTATATATATGTATATATATATATATATATATATATATGTATATATATATATATATATATATATATATATATATATATATGTATATATACACACACATATATATATATATATATATATATATATATATATATATATATATATATATATATATATATATATGTAATATTGTAATATTGTAATATTATGTAGTATTGTAATATGTAATATTTATATATATAGCCATCTTCTGAAATTTGAAATTCATATACAATGAATTCAAATTTGAATAGAAAAAAATAGAATAGAATAGAATAGAGTAACAATAGAACAGAAAAGAATAAAAAATAATATATATATATTTATTTTATTTTTTTCTGTAAACGCTATAACTTTTGCGCAAAGCAATCAATAAACGCTTATTGCGATTTTTTTTTTACCAAAAATATGTAGAAGAATACGTATCGGCCGAAACTGAGGAAAAAAAATGTTTTTTTATATATTTTTGGGGGATATTTATTATAGCAAAATCTAAAAAATAATGCGTTTTTTTCAAAATTGTCGCTCTTATTTTGTTTATAGCGCAAAAAATAAAAACCGCAGGGGTGATCAAATACCACCAAAAGAAAGCTTCATTTATGGGAAAAAAAGGACTTCAATTTTGTTTGGGAGCCACGTCGCACATCCGCGCAATTGTCAGTTAGAGCGATGCAGTGCCGAATCGCAAAAAGTGCTCTGGTCAGGAAGGGGGTAAATTTTTCCGGGGCTGAAGTGGTTAAAGACTTGTAGTTTTATTAGCTGGTTTTTTTTTTTTTGACAGGGGCGCAGTTTCAGTGCTTGCCATAGGTGCCATTTTCACTAGATACGCCTCTGGGAGACACAGAGAGAGAGAGAGAGAGAGAGAGAGAGAGAGAGAATGTAATCATTTTTATTTACCAATGACGGATGCAGTCTGGGGTGCGCTCAATCCCTCTCACAGCTTTTACTGCCATGGTGACGTGAAACCATGCAGCGTTCTTCTGGTTTGCTGAAGAGGGATATTATCTGAATATTATCTGAATATTATCAAATTCGAAAATAGAAATATTTTCGAATGCGATTGAAATATTATCGAATACGATTGAAATAATTTCTAATACAGTTGAAATAATTTCGAATGCTGTTGAAATATTTTCGAATGCGGTTGAAATATTATCGAATCCGATTGAAATAATTTTGAATACAGTTGAAATAATTTTGAATGCGGTTGAAATATTATCAAATTCGGTAGAAATATTTTCGAATGCGATTGAAATATTATCGGATACGATTGAAATAATTTCTAATACAGTTGAAATAATTTCGAATGCTGTTGAAATATTTTCGAATGCGGTTGAAATAATATCGAATCCGGTTGAAACATTTTCGAATTCAACCGATTTTCGAATTCGGTCGAAAATGAAACTGATTTGAAAAACGAATTTAATGAATTTAACAATGTAACTAAACTAAATTAATTAAATAACAAATTAAAACGAAACGAAACTAAACAAATTTTTTCATTTTGCACATGCCTAGTGCTGTGTTCCTATTATTTATGTTTATTACGTTCGTGCTGCTCCATGTGCTTTTCTTTACTGTTGTACAGTTTAAAATGGCAACTTTCATGTTCATGGGCACATTATTTGTTCGTATGAAACATTGTTCGTTCGGACTAGAAAACACCATTGTTTAGGCCATATGCATTTAAATAGTTTTTTTATGGCCTACTTCTCTTAAAATAAGTTGATTGTCTATATGGGTTTGTAACTAGAATTAAATGCAAACTAGATTCTGTGTAAGGAGAGGACACTCAGCAGCACTTTACACATCTGGACGCTGGAGCACTAGTGTGGGACGCCAGAACACCCTTTTTATTAGGGGGTCCCACACAGGTGCTCCAATGGATAATATAGGGGTGACTCCATCTGTGAAGCTTGTACAAAACAGGTAAGTATTCAAGCTTGACCAAGAACAAAATATGTCTTCATCTTGGAACTCTGCCAAAACAGACAATTGTACCTCACTTCAAAACAATGTTTCATATTCCTAGTTCTGCCATCAAATATCTGTTTGCTAACTATACCTATTTTTTTACATAGGGGAGAAAAGACTCGGAGGACACCCCTCATCCGAGGAGACCACAGACCCCCCACTTCTGGAAGAAGGGGAAAGCCCACAAACACAACAGGAGGAGGAAAGAGATGTGGTGAAAATTGTCACAACAGGTGAGTATCTGCGACCACAGGCTCAGGTAAGAGATGGATGCCGGCATATTTATAATACATGGTGTTTTTTGTTTCTATCTTTTTAGGTGATCGTGATGTTGTGGATCCAGATCATTTCACCTCTGAAAGTGCACGGATCCTGATTGGGGAGATCATGGGGTGTTATAGGGATTTGGAAAACATCCAGAAAAAAATCAATGATGTTCAAAAAAAAATGAAGAACATCATTGATGTTTTAGGGAGAGTTTAAAACCCCTCCAAATCCCTTCCTTTTTGTGCTTTTTGTCATCTAAAAATTTGTAACTTTTTTTACATATTCGCGAAAAGCCAAATTTTGAAGATGCACACAGTGTGTCAACATGTGCTATCTGCCATCACGGGAGATCAAAGGACGCGTTTTGGGGGTGCAACCCCTTCCTCAAAAATAAAGTAGCTGGGAGTAAGGGGTTGCACCCCCAAAACACGTCCCTTGATCCCCCGTGATGGCGGGTAGGACATGTTGACATTCAGCAATTTGTTTGCATCTTCAAAATTTGGATTTTCCTGGGGTGACTTCACCCCATCTGAACGCAATATCAAACACAGTTTATAAATACTCATGTCTGATATTGCCTTCAAGTTCTACAAAAGTTGAACTTTGTAAGTTCCAGATTTGTGTCTTTCTTGATGTTTTTAAACATGCCTGTTTTATCTTAAATGGACATTTCTACTTTTTCTAATGTGACCTCAAAAATTGTTATACAACAAACATGTTGTTTTGTTTTAAAAACCTTTTACAAATGCACATGTGATTGTGCTGGTATTAAAAAGATTGATAATCAAGAATGTGTGGATTATTGTTTCAACGCTCCAAAACTTTTGTTGTGCTCTAATTGGTGTTTACTGTGACAATGGGGGTTATTTCCTAAGGGCAAATCCACTTTGCACTACAAGTGCAGTTTCAAGTGCACTTGTAGTCCAAATTGTCTTTGCCTTTAGTAAATAACACCCAACAGTGCTTTGTAATGTTACACAATCACGCCATTTTCAGGACTCACCACATTTCTGTCAGGGTCAGTTAAAAGAAACACAAGCAGGAAATGTCACCAAAAATTTGAGTAGTTAAAATGATTTTTTTATTTGTAAAATGTTTCAGACATTGTCTGGCATATTAATGGCCCCCCTACCCGCAAAGTATTCAAGGTATCTAAGACGGACCTCACGGGCACTCAGGGGGGGCAAGCCAGGACGGCCACTTTCAAGCGCTGTCAGGGTTGGTTCATTAGGAATTCTGGCCTCAGGCCCAACTGAGCCAGCATAGTTGGCAGAATTTTGCCATAAAAAGTTGTGTAGAACACAGCACGCCAGGATGATGTTATTCAGTTTGTACTCTGCCATGTGTATGGGTGTAAGAAATAGGCAGAACCGGCTGGCCATGATTCCAAATGTGTTCTCCACCACTCTTCTGGCTCTGGCCAGCCGGTAATAACCCTCTGGTCCGGGGTGAGGGTCCTCATCGGGAATGGCTGCATAAGATGGTCCCCCAGTGCAAACGCTTCATCAGCAACGAAGACGAATGGGAGTCCTTCCACATTATCTTCTGGAGGTGGAAAGTCCAAGCTGCCATTATGGAGACGCCTGTAGAACTCCATCTGGGCGATGACTCCACCATCGGACATCCGGCCATTCTTCCCCACGTCCACATACAGGAACTCGTAAGTAGCCGACACCACCGCCAACATCACAATACTATTGAACCCCTTATAGTTGTAATAGTATGACCCCAAGTTGGGTGGAGGGATGATGTGGACGTGTTTCCCATCAATTGCCTCTCCGCAGTTAGAAAAGTCCCACCGCTGGGCAAAGTGGGAGGCCACAGTCTGCCATTCCTGTGGGTTGGAAGGAAACTGAGGAGACAAACAAGAAAAAAATCTTATTAATCATTTTGCACATAAACAGGGAAAGCAGATTAGACACAAACATTCTTGCCCAACATCAGTATAACATTTAGATTATGGAGTTTGGAAAAACCAAGGTATAAGGTCCACCTATCAGATTCCCCCTCCCCCCCATGGGCCATTTCTAACATTATAGGGGGGGAGCTCTTGGACAGGTAACCCTCTCCACTTCATTTAGAGATGAATGCCTAAATAATGTGTATTACTTTGGCCAGACCCTCCTTAGTTACACTATTGGCAGCCCACTGGACAGGTAAGAAGTGTCATAATACAAAGATATAAATACACATGGTACACATTTGAGCACATTTGGACATTCTGCTATTACCTATCAAGATAATAATAGGATACAAAAACTTTAAACAGTACCATTTGAAAGTATACAGGCAGGCCCTTGCACTACATGCTTTGGGGAATTCATCCATACATCTGAGCACAAAAGAGATGGGTATAGTGTGTATGGGTTTGGCAAAGTCAGCAGATAGAGGATTGAGGATAGATAGAGAATTGGTATCAGCTGACTTAACAGTTGTGGGGAGGGAGGGTTCCAAATGATTTGGGGACCCCAAAAAAAGCCTCTGGCACTCTGCCTGAAGTTTAAGCACAAATCACATTTTAAAACATTTTAGGGGGTGTTTGGGGTAAAGCACTATTATGGAGCTGATAAAATACTCTGTTAAGTGACTACATGAGGTGAATATAGTGCCAGGAGACCATGCTTGGGAGGTAAGTGAAGGCAAATATGTATGAAGGACAAAAAAAAAATATATATAAAAATCCAGCATGCATGAGAACAAAGGGGACATTCACAGCATATTCCAATCATGGTAATTAGGGAATGAGGAAAGAAATACAATATATTATCAAACATTAAATACAATAAAATGTGATGTTAAAGAACAAAAATCTTACCTTCACATACTCCTTCTGAAGGACCTGGATGATGGCAGAGCAGGTCTCCGGGATAATGATCCCCAGAGCCTGGGGGGAGATGCCTGTCGAGAACTTGTGGTCCTGCAGGCTTCTCCCCGTCGCCATGTACCGCAGGGTGGCGACAAGCCTCTGCTCCGGAGTAATGGCTTGCCTCATGCAGGTATCCTGCCTGCTAATATAAGGGGTCAGCAAAGCCAACAAATGGTGAAATACGGGGTCCGTCATCTGGAGAAAGTTCCTGAAATCATCAAGATTATTCTCACGGATCTCACGGAGCAAAGGCATATGACAGAACTGGTCACGCTGTTAATGGACTGGACTTGTGTTAAGGTAAGGACCCCAACACCAAGCCCCCGCACAGCACAAACTCTACGAGGAGTACATATATGCAACATGGCTAGAAAACGGTTGGCTGCTCAGAACGCAGTAACAGAACGCACTGAAGAACAGAAAGGTCTGTGAAGAGCGACTTGAAAAACAGCAACAAGCGGACAAAATCTCACAGAAAACTCCAATATGAACTGACTGCACGCACTGAAGACCATATACAAACCCACAAACACAAACTGAACAGCAGAAAACAATCTGAAAACGATCTGAAAACCACGAGTCTGAAAAAGCGTGAATCGTCTCTCACCAAACTTTTACTAACACGAGATTAGCAAAAGGAGCCCAAAGGGCTTGGCTCGGACCTGCCCTTTTCTAGTCTTGTCTCGCCGTACGTGGTGTACGTCACCACGTTCTGGGCGATCGGAAATTCCGACAACTTTGTGCGACCGTGTGTTTGCAAAACAAGTTTGAGCCAACATCCGTCGCAAAAAACCCATGGATTTTGTTGTCAGAATGTCCGATCAATGTCCAACCGTGTGTACGGGGCATTAATCTTATGCCCTGTACACACGGTCGGATTTTCTGACAGAAAATGTGCGATCGGAGCTTGTTGTCGGAAATTCCGACCGTGTGTGGGCTTCTTTAGACTTTTTCCATTGGATTTTCCGACACACAAAGTTTGAGAGCAGGCTATAAAATTTTCCGACAGCAAAATCAGATCGCATCAATTCTGACCACGTTTGGTAAAATTAGCGTTCGGAATGGATATAGCACTTTCGTCACACTGCAATGTTTTAAATTGTTTAATGCAGCGCACTCTTCTTTTTTATAATGCTAGAAGAATGAAGTAGTTTTGCTGCTCATATTCACACAGAGTTCTCACAAACTTCTTTCTTTATTTCTCGTGATTTCATCAATATAATATTTTTATTTGTCACATCTGCTGAAAAAATAATATTTTAGTTTTTTTTTTAGATTAAATATTTTTTTATGGATTTTTGAAAATCCTGATCTTGTGTTTTATTCTTATTTTTTTTTTTTACTCCAGAATAGTTTGGTGTGTGTTTTGTGTGTCAAGTTACCACAACACTATTAATATCTTGTAATATCCTGTTAATTTCACAGTGTATTTTTGAAATGTACCTGCCTCCTCACAAACAAACTGTCCTTTTTGAAGGAAAACACACATAGGCGAGTATAATAAATCACACCAAAAATGTATTAAAGGACCATAACCAAAGAAAGAGGGAGGCAATGCTGGGGAAACAGCAGAAATTGGCGAAGATTTTGGCCACCAGGGCAGACATCAACTATTTTACTGCAAAATTGGTGGCCTGAGGAGTCCATATATAAGGGAGTCCAGAAGTCCAAGAGATCATGAACAGCAGCAGATGACATACATGTCCCCAGGCTGTGGTCATACAAGAGCCTGCATCTTTTGCCAGACCAGACTGAACCCAGGTCATCACTCTCTGGTCTTCCTTCCACGCTTCTTTGCACACTGTGTCTGTGGTGGTGGAGTTGTGGCAGGAGGAGGAGGAAGAGGAGGATGGTCCAACTCACTCAGGTGGGTATTGGGTGTGATTTCGCCCCTCAACCCCTTATGTAATGTTTGATAAATGAGTTCCTCACACATGAGGTGCTGGCCCTCCTGCATGCCCTGCAGTTTTGTGGCAGCCATGCAGGCAAAGGCCTCTTCACGAGTGGGGAAGGCTCTGAGGGACGTAGAAGCCTCCTGAATCAGCCTGAGTGCTGAATCCTGCACGTTATTCCCCTTCCTGGGTCTTTTGTTTGTAAGGCGGTGGGGAGGAACCTGCAATTCTGTCAGGCTCCTACTGGGCCCGGCCTCCTCCTGGCTGCCACTTACCCCCGCCTCCTCCTGTGTGCCACATTCCACAGCCTCCTCCTGTGTGCCACATTCCACAGCCTCCTCCTGGCTGAGGTCTTCCTGTGTATGAAAAAGGGACATAGTTTTAGTTTTTTCTTCATCAATTACACACAATTTTCATCTCATGACTGTTGCAAATTGAATGTTAACAAATATAACAGACTATTATTCTGAGGCCAGCATTTTTCATTCTTGTCCCAATTATTTTTGCCCACTACTGTCTATTGATATGTAAAACACTTTATTAAATCAGCAATTAGTGATCAATAATAACATCTAGTAAACATATTTATTATAGAGCAAGATTGCGCTGCGCTAGAGTAGATCACACTGTCACACACTGGGCACTTTTGTGTTTTTTTATATATTATAATTTTTTGTCCTTTACTTATACAATAGTATATGCATGTTGCACTTTATTAGGATTTGATATAATTATCACACGTTTTTTATGAATTTAAATATACATTCACGTATTTATATTTGTTTGCACTTGTATGCGATTCCATGATTATATATTGGAAGATTCATACTTAGTTTTATGTGCACATTGCACTTCTATGCGAATTTGTGAAAGCACTTTTTATGATCTTTCAGTTATATATTTTTTTCTGGTATTATAGTCACGTTGAGAAGTATATATGAAAGTGTGATCTACTCTAGCGCAGCGCAATCTTGCTCTATATTGATTTGCACGGTTATGAAATGTGGTCTGCGTTTGCTGCTGGGTACTTTTATCTGCAGTTTTTCTTGGGCACTGGATTATTGTGGCTCGTAAGACCCTCTGTTTTAATCATTTATTTATTGACAAGAAATCTGTAGAAAAATGCTATACCTGGCTCCAGCTGGGTTTCTCCACTTCTTCCTGGCTGGAAGTCCCAGGTTGGACATCGGAAGCCTCAGCTGGGGTGGAAGACAGGGTGGAAGGAAGAGTGGAAGGAAGAATGGAGAGGGATTCCCTGACTTCAGTCTGGTCTGACAGAAAACAAAGTCTTTCATAGTACCACAGCCTGGGGACATAAATGTCATCTGCTGCTGCTCCTGATCTCTGGGAATCCTGGACCTTCTTGCGCTCCCTAAGATAAGTGCTCCTCAGGCCACCAGTTTTGGCTTTTAAATAGGGGATGGTTGCCGTGGGGACCACCGGCTTCACCAACTCCAGCAGTTTCTCCAGTGCTGCCTGCCTCTTTTATTTATGATTATAATGCAGATGTTTCACCTGCCACAGACAGGGCAGCTCCCTGTACTTGTCTATGAACAGGGGGAGGAAGTTGTGGTCATTGAAGCCATCCATTTTATCTGCAATAAAACCCTAATGTCAGGCTAAAGTCTCCTAATCTTGTCCCAAAATAGGCCTCAATCTCTAAGCAGTATAGGCCCAAGTTTAAATGTTACCTTCGTTATCACGATCGGCGCTTCCGATACTCCTTCCTCCTCTCACAGATCGTACGTACTACGTACGCGTGTTATGCTTTATATACACTGCGCATGCGTGAAACTCTGCCTGCCCCTGATGTTCTTTGTAGTCTATTCCCCACCCCTTCTCTTTCGGCACAGTGGGGGAGACCAAATGGCGGAGACACAACAGGTGCGTGCTAATTACAGCAACGAGAAGGAGGAGGAGGAAAGCCCGAAGCTAGAAATGTTCCGATCCTGGAGGAGACGATTTAAGGCATCAAATATGGCCTTTGTGGAGATGGTGGAGATGGTCGACATACTGAAGAGGGCCGACTATGATGGGAAGTATGGACCTTACCCCAACCCCAATGTCAGAAAGGCCAATATCATGACTAAAGTTGTGAAGAGTCTGCACAGGAATTTTGGGGTACGACGATCCAAGGATCAACTCAGGAAGCGGTGGTCGGACCTCAAATTAAGGGAGCACGATCAGTATAGAAGAATCAGGAGAGTGCTGCAAAAAAGTAAGTAGTTGTCCTGTGTTCCTATTCTTTATTTTTATTACGTTCGTGCTGCTCTGTGTGCTTTTCTTTACTATTTTACAGTTTAAAATGGCAACTTTCATGTTCATGGACACATTATTCGTTCGTAGGAAACATTGTTCGTTCGGCCTATAAAACACCATGTTTTGTCCATATGCAGTTATATACATTTTTTCTGGCCTACTTCTCTTAAAATAATTTTGGTGTCTAGATGCGTTAGTAATGAAATGCAAACTAGATTCTGTGTAAGGAGAGGACACTCAGTAGCTGTTTACACATCTGGAGGCTGGAGCACTAGTGTGGGACACCAGAGCACCCTTTTTATTAGGGGGCCCACACAGGTGCTCCAGTGTATACTATAGGGGTGACTCCATCTGTGAAGCTTGTACAAAATAGGTAAGTATTCAGGCTTGACAAAGGAAAAAAATATTTTTTCATCTTGGAACTCTGCCAAAATAGACAATTGTACCCCACTTCCAATGTTTCCTATTACTATTTCTGTCATCAAATATCTGTGTGCTAAGTATACCTATTTTTTTTTTACATAGAGGAGAAAAGACTCGGAGGACACCACTCATCAGAGGAGACCACAGACCCCCCACCTCATGAGGAAGTGGAAATGCCACAAACACAACAGGAGGAGGAAGAGGGAGACGTGGTGGAAATTGTCACCAGAACTGGTGAGTGCCTGTGACCACAGCTTCAGGTAAGAGATGAATGCCGGCATATTTATAATACATGGTGTGTTTTTTTTCTATATTTTTAGGTGATCGTGATGTTGTGGATGAAGGTCATTTCACCAGTGAAAGTGCCCAGATCCTGATTGGGGAGATCATGGGGTGTAATAGGGACTTGGAAAACATCAAGCAAAACATCAATGATTTTCAAAACAAAATGAAGAACATCATTGATGTTTTAGGGAGAGTTTAAAACCCCTTGAAATTATTTCAGTTTTTTGGTCTGGAGATTTTTTTGTACTATTTTTGACATATTCTCGAAAAGCCAAATTTTGAAGATGCACATACTGTGTCAACATGTGCTATCTGCCATCACGGGAGATCAGTGTATGCGTTTTGTGGGTGCAACCCCTTCCTCAATAATAAAGTAGCTGAGAGGAAGGGGTTGCACCCACAAAACATGTCCCTTGATCCCAAATGATGTCAACTAGCACATGTTGACATTCGACAATTTGTGTGCATCTTCAAAATTTGGCTTTTCCAGGGGTGACTTCACCCCATCTGCTGAACGCAATATCAAACACAGTTTATAAATACTCATGTCTGATGTTTCCTTCAATTTCTACAAAAGAACAAAGAAATAAGGGATAGGGGACTTTTGAGGTACATTTGTATGAAAAAGATAATATGTATATCAAAACCACAAAAAGGGTTATATAAAATTTAATTTATTACAAAAAGTTGATAAAAAATAGAGAGTACAGTATAGGACACAGTCATAGGTATATACACATTTGCCTATTGTTGACAGTAAAGCAAACTGTAGTCACATACAAAGATCACATACAAAGAACTAATGCGTCCACAGAATTCGAAATGTTTCGCCGGTGTGGCTTCATCAGGAAACAGGGGAATGCTCTGTCTAGTGACCATAAAACACATTTTTTCACAACTATAGGTGCATAGAAAAAGACAAAAAGAATTATGTATAAGTTTTAATATGTAACAATTGCGTTAGACAAAACAGAGGCATTTGCATAGATATGACTGAAAAAGGGAAGAAAAAAAAAAAGAAGGGGGTATCACACCGCCCAACTTCCCCCAAGACAAACCATTCCCGTACCTTGAGGGGCAAGAAAGTGTGCGCAATTGATGGTATCCCTAAGCAGGTCAGAACCCCTTGACCTCACTTCAGTTCGAAAGTAGCCAGATCACCCATAGAGAGGGATGTATCTAATATTCAAAAACTTGTAGAGATACCTGTAACACGTAATGTGTGTTATATATCTTTGAGGTTTCAGGGGGCAAGAGACTGTTAGGCACTGGTCCCATAATAATAACAGTACTCACCTCCATTAAAAAATTACACAAATGTATAAGTACTGGGAGCTCATAAGGCGAGGCAGATGGCTGATCCTTGGTTTCAGAGTGACACACACGAATTTTCACTTTTTACAAAGTTTCTCGTTTTCCTAATACTGGTGTCTGGTGTTATACAGGGTCTCCCCCACCCACCCCCCACAAAAGGTCACTACGGACCATGGGGCGGGCGATGGGGACATACCGGGCTGGGAGAGAAAAAATGAATAAAAAATGAGCACAACCAATGGCCAGATAGCAGCACAACAAGGTTGAACCTAAAATTAAGACAATATAAGAAAAAAGAAGAAAAAGACAATGACAAGAAAAAATGCCCTTAGTATGTTAGCACCCAAGTTTGATGGATATGAAAAAGAAGGATTGATGGTCCATTAGTTCAAAATGATACGTTAAGAGCATTACCTTTGGATTCCAGAGCTCCCAGGGACACTCAGCATGGCAGCCGCCATTGCGGGTTTAAATATCCCTCCCCATTGGCGCCAAAACGCAGCGTGTGATGTCACGGCGCGATGGCGCAAACGCGGACGCAAAACGAGTGTCCGTGAGACACATGTGGCATGGCCCGGATACCGGAAATTAATTGCCGGTATGCACTACAGAATTGCACCGCAGTGATGCAATGCAGGCACAACCCGGATGATGGTAAGCCACTCTGGATGTGAGTGTCTGTGTGCTGTGATGGTACACCCCGGGGGACAGTGTCTCGTAGGGACCCTCAAACAGGGCAGCCCTCCTACATAAGGCGGGGGAGAAAAAAAAAAAGGAGGAAAGAAAATGAAAATTAGTAAGAGTATAGTCACACATATACATTACCAGCTATTGAGGAAAAGTACACAGAAATTGGTCATTACCTAGAAACAAATAATGTGAGTCAATTGTATTAGATTTTTATTCAACAAAATAATCCTAAAACCTCATTCAAAGAGGAGAAAACTGGCAGAACTCATTAGAAGGGACTCCGGTGTCTGGTGTAAGCCCAAACGCACACAACCATGGCCCTTGAACCGGGTGATACGAGGAAACAACAATGGGATATTCAGAACGGGAAAAAAAAAACACACCAACCCACCAGCCACTAAACCCCAGCCCCACTACAAAAAGGGTTTGTAGCTGATACCCTCATTAAGCCCTGGATAATGGGTGGCCTGTAATGAGTAAATCCATCTTGTCTTTAGTTGTAATAATTTTTGATCAATGTCACCTCCTCGTCCCTGTTCTGGCACATGCTCCAAACTGAAGAACCCAATGGCTTTGAGGTTATAATTGTGATACAATCCTACGTGACGGCTAATAGGTGTTTCTATTTTGTGTTTTGAGATAAGAGATACATGATCTCTTATTCTACAATAAAGGGGGCGTTTAGTTTTGCCTACATAGAAGGCTCTGCAGGAGCACTTCATAATGTAGACTGACCCCACTGACTGACAGTTGGTCCTATATTTAGGAGTCCACGATCTGTTGTTCGGAAGTGTAACGCTTCTTCCCTCAAGTATGAAGGAACAGAAGTTACACCTACCGCAATGATAGGTGCCAGAGACCTGGGGTCTACCTGTGTCAGCTCCTTGGTAGTGACTAGTCACTAGAGTGTCTCGTAAAGATCAAGATCAAGATCTTTTGTATGTAATTTCTGGATAAGGTTTAACAAATCTCGAAATTCTGTGATCAGCAGTCAATAGATGCCAAAACTTTTTGTAGATATTCCGTATTTTTTCATGCTGTCGATTATATCTGGTTGGTGCTCGGTATCCCTGGGAGCTCTGGAATCTAAAGGTGACGCTCGTAGCCTCCCTGGTGGTTTTCCGGAGTGTGGCTCGGGGCTAAAATTCAGGACCATTAGCGGTAACCCCGAGCCACACTCGGGATTACATTGCAGGATCCTGGTGTGGCTTTACCTACCTTGTCCCCGGGATCCTGCAATGTCCCCCGCAGTGTCCGTGGGCTCCAGGCTCCTCCTCTGAAGCCTCTCCTTGCCAGGCTCTGCTCCCTGCGAGTGTCGCGACGCACGGGGGTGGAGCCTGGTGGCAAATTAAAAAAAAAGTAAAAATCATAACACATACAGTACTGTAATATTACAGATTACAGTACTATATGAAATCATTTCTCATCCCTTTTGTCCCCAGTGCTTTGTCCAGTGCCCTACATGCAGTTTTATATTATATATACTGTTCTTTCTGCTTGGAAACTGGAGATTGTCCATAGCAACCAAAAAGTGTCCCATCCACATCAAAAGTGGCTTTAGACCAGCTAGAAAACAGCGATAGTAAATTAGAACACTTGCAGAATTGAGCGATAGTGAATCGTGAGGAAATTAATTTTATTACTATTTATTTTTATTTTTTTAAATTATTTATTTTTATTTATTATATTATAATTTATGTTTTTGTGTTTCAAACTTTATCATACCCGGGATATCTACTAGACTCTTGTTTGGACAGATTTAAGTGTTTTATTGTTAAGAATTACAGACCTAAAATATAAAACGCCAAATTTCCATGCAAAATAATTGTACCGCTTTCAGCACCTAAAATCCAAAATAATCATACCGCCAGGGAGGTTAAGGTATAATTTTGAACTAATGGACCATCAATCCTTCTTTTTCATATCCATCAAACTTGGGTGCTAACATACTAATGGCATTTTTTCTTGTCTTTGTCTTTTTCTTCTTTTTTCTTTTATTGTCTTGATTTTAGGTTCAACCTTGTTGTGCTGCTATCTGGCCATTGGTTGTGCTTATTTTTTATTCATTTTTTCTCTCCCTGCCCGGTATGTCCCCATTGCCCCATGGTCCGTAGTGACCTTTTGTGGGGGGTGGGTGGGGGAGACCCTGTATAACACCAGACACAGTATTAGGAAAATGAGAAAGTTTGTAAAAAGTGAAAATTCTTGTGTGTCACTCTGAAACCAAGGATCAACCATCTGCCTCACCTTATGAGCTCCCAGTACTTACACATTTGTGTAATTTTTTAATGGAGTTGAGTACTGTTATTATTATGGGACCTGTGCCTAACAGTCTCTCGCCCCCTGAAACCTCAAAGATATTTAACACACATTACATGTTACAGGTATCTCTACAAGTTTTTTTTTTTTTTTTTTTTTTTTTTTTTTTAGATTTGAAAGCTTTATTAAAGAGCAGTGCAGTACATTGATGTACATAAGATACATAGGAATGTTGGAAGAATCCCTTGTAAATATGGGATAGATATTATGCATGTATAACGCAAGTAAACAAAAGTTCAAAACCAATTACAGTAGCCATTGGTACAGTAGGTAAAACTAATGTTGATGTCCCCTGTATGGGTTGAGAATCCCAACACCCCTAACGGGAA
Source organism: Lithobates septentrionalis (assembly GCA_037952835.1). Taxonomy (NCBI): domain Eukaryota; kingdom Metazoa; phylum Chordata; class Amphibia; order Anura; family Ranidae; genus Lithobates; species Lithobates septentrionalis. Next base: position 5,394,580 of record JBBDGP010001113.1, read on the forward strand.
CACACTGTGTCAGGATTCCACCCACCACAGGGAAAGCAATGAGGTTAACCCAGAAAACCTACTGTCCCCACTCCCGGGGACCTGCCACCGCCCTAGAGGTGGGGATAAAAGACCCCTAATGAGGCCATAAGACCCCTCTATCAGATAACCTTCAACAAGCAGTAATCCGTTCTGAGTCTATAGCTAGAACTCGTTAAAGACTATCTGATGGAGACAAGAGAGATTCTGCCATTATGAAAACAGAAGGAAAAACATAACTGTTACACTGCTAACTTGAAATCATTTCGTTGTACATAACTAAAAGATATGGTGAGACAGAAGAGAAGAAGAGAAGGAAAAGAGAAGAAGAAGAAAAAAGGGTTCGCTGTCAAAGGAGATACGATTGTGTCCAGTCCAAGGTGTTTTTTTTTTTTTTTTATTTATATTATAGTTATTATTATTATATTTTATATTGCCCCTTTTTTTTTTTTAAATAAAAGACTCAACTTGGCTGAGACAATTGAATACCTGGGATGAGGGAAATGCCTAGGTGACTAGCCCAGGGCTCCCATGTCGCCTCAAATGACTTAGAGGTGTCCGTCATAGAGCTGGCTATTTTTTCAAGGGACATGATCCACGATATCTTTCTTTTGGCAGCCTGGAAAGACACTGTGGGTTGCTTCCAGGCTTTGGCTAAAGTAGTCTTAGCTCCTAGTAGCATAAAGGAAATTAATTTTTGAGAGTGTTTTGTTGTTTTAGGGGATGGTGCATTGAGTAAGGCCACTTGGGCTGATTTAGTGATGGGAAGATCCGTTACTTTTCGGATCAAGGTGAATATTTTGTTCCAGAAACCTCTTATTTTCGGACATTCCCACCAGATATGGATCATAGAGCCCTGGGCTTGACACCCTCTAAAGCATAACGGGGAGGCAGAAGAAAACATAGTTGCAAGTCTGGTGGGTACTAAGTACCATCGCATAAGCACTTTTATATTAGCTTCTATCAATGCTATATTTAGAATACCTTTAAAGGCTGTGGATCCTCTCTGATGCCATTCCTCCAGGCTCCAGGACTCCCGCAGATCCTTTTCCCACGAGTCCATGTATGAGAATTTTGCGGTGGGTTCCACAAGGGACGCATAAATGAGAGATATTCCCCCCTTTGTCTCAAGTGCTTGACCGCACCAACGCTCATAAGATGTAAATTCCAGAGGGGGTTCCTGTCCCTTCGTTAGGGAGGCAAGAAAATGGGAAATCTGAGCAAATCTAAACCTCTCTGTACCTGGGAGTTTGAGTTTAGTTAGGCATTGCTTTAGCGTAATTGGGCCAGATGGGGAGAGAAAGTGACCTATACGGTACATCCCCTTGTCTAACCACCATTTGAAGGACTTGATGTCCAGACCCGGGGCAAAGCGGGGGTTGTGGAAGATGTGCTCCAGAGGGCGTGAAGGTGAGGTCAAAGCTGGAGAGCATTTCATTGAGTCCCATAATTTCAAGGATTGAGACAGTGTTGGAGCTAAAATGGTAGGCCTTAATTTCATGGGGCACCAGAGCAAGTAGTCCAGGGTATACGTCGGAGCAGCTTGTCTCTCTAATTCTATCCAATCGGGTTTCTCGACTTTGAAATATACCATAGATAGTTGGGCCAACCTTGCCGCTTGGAAGTAACTGAACAGGTCTGGAAGACCCAGACCCCCTTTGGTTTTGGGGCTACAAAGCACATTACGGGCTATTCTATATCCTTTTTTACCCCAAACAAATTTTATTATCTTCCCTTGTAGGGGTTTAAGATGGTGTTTTCTAATATCTATCGGGAGCGACCTAAACAAGTAAGGGAGCTTGGGCAGTAGTGTCATTTTGATAGAATTAATTCTGCCCAGCCATGAAATATTGAAGTTGGACCATGTTTGGATGTCAGATTCTAGTGTGAGGAACATGGGAGGGAAATTAGCCTGAAAAAGTTGCTCAAACTTGGGGGTGAGGTTTATCCCTAGATATCGGATCGAGGAATCGCTCCATTTAAATTTGAAAGCAGGCTTGAGCCTATTCACATCTGCGTCGGGAAGAGAAATATTTAATGCCTGTGACTTATCCATATTGACCTTCAAGCCCGACAAGGATCCAAATGCCCTCAAGAGATTACAAATATTGGGTAGAGAGGTAGTAGGGGAAGTGACAAATAAAAGGATATCATCCGCAAAAAGGGCGCATTTGTGGGAATGCGCTCCGCACTTAACCCCCTTGATGTTTTGGTTAGACCTGATTGCAATTGCCAGGATCTCTATGGCTAAGGCAAAGATCACTGGAGAAAGGGGACACCCCTGTCTGGTTCCCCTGGTTATTTGAATGGGATCCGAGTAGAAGCCGTGCATTTTTACCTTGGCGCTCGGAGTGGAATACAGTGCTTTCAGGGTGTTTATAAAATTGTCCCCAAATCCCCATCTCCCCAGGACTGAAAATAGGAAGGACCAAGATAGAGAGTCGAATGCTTTTTGGAGGTCCAAAGACAGTATTAAACCTTCCTGCCTTGGGCCTCCATCCCAACCCGATTGTAATAGAGATACTATATCGACCGCCCTTCTGACCTGGTCCGGGCCTTGTCTTCCCGGCATAAAACCTACTTGATCTTTATGAATATAGAGGGTGATGAAGGAGTTGATTCTATTAGCCAGGATTTTAGTGAGTATTTTCAGGTCGTTGTTAATCAACGAGATCGGTCTGTAATTATCGACTAGAGATGGATCCTTGTCGGGCTTGGGGATGACCGAGATAAAAGCTAAATTTAGTTGTGACTCAAGGGGTGACCCTTCTCTTTTGGAATTGAAGAATTTTGTAATAAAGGGTGCCAAAGTTTTCCTGAATGTTTTATAGTATTGATTGGAAAAACCATCGGGGCCAGGAGCTGAGCTCCCTTTTAAGTTTTTAATGACCTCTAATGTTTCTTCTATGGTGAAGGGGGCTTCCATGATATCCTTATGTTTTTTACTCAGGGTTGGAATGTTAATGCTATCTAGGAAAGCTTTTAAGGAAGATTCAGACATTGTGTCATTTTGCTGATACAATTTAGAGTAGAAGGAATGAAAGGCTTGCAGGATTTTTGGGGGGTTAAGGGTTGAGGTGCCATCCTGAAGTCTAATATTGGGGATGGTGAAGTTAGTGATTTTGGGAGATAGCTTTCTTGCTAGAAGGGTACTCATCTTATCTCGCTGAATATAGAATTTTGCGCTATTCCATTTCAAGTGTGTTTCTGCCCTTACTGTGTGGGCCATATTTAATGCTGTTCTGGCTGCGTCTAGTTGGGCTATTTTGACCGAGAAAGGGTCCCGTTTATGTTGCTTGCATAGAGCCTTGAATTCCCTCTCTAGTTTCTCTATCTCCGCCTTCTGCTCTTTCTTTTTTCTGGAAGCTATTTGAATGAGCTTTCCCCTTATGGTCGCTTTATGAGCGGCCCATAGAGTCTCGGCCGATATTCCCTCCACATTGTTCCGCAAAAAATAATCTTTTATGTCCTTCTCAAGCTCAATGACTGAAATATGGTCATTAAGAATAGTGTCGTTGATTCTCCAATGGGTATTGGGCGGTTTGTGAGAACCGCCCCTTAGTGTTACGATCACCATGGCGTGATCTGAGAGGGCAGTGTCCTTGATATAGGCCTTAATCGCATAGGGTATATGTACTACCGACAGGAGTATGTGGTCGATCCTGGAGTATGTTTTGTGAGGGTTTGAAAAATGTGTGTAATCCCTCTTAGTGGGATTGAGTTCTCTCCAGATATCGGCTAGGCCTTGTCGATATATTATTTTCGCTATTTTGGAGCTTGTTTTTGTGGGGCGGATTGATTGTGCTTTTAATGGTTTGGATTTGTCTAGACCTGGGTCAAAGGCCACGTTGGAGTCACCTCCGAAAATTACCGTTCCTTCCAATAGTGGGCTTAGAATTTGTATCATTGCTTGGAAGAATTTTGTTTGGCCCTTATTGGGGGAGTAATACGAGATGAAAGAATAGAGGCTTTCATCCATTTTACCCTTAACCAACAAGAATCTGCCTTCAGGATCTCTGTGCACTAAATCGGGCTTAAATTTACACTGTTTTGCAAATATTACCGCAACCCCTCTGGTCTTATCCTCTGCATTCGCTAGGAAGAATGTGGGGTATTGAGCATGTAGAAATGTTGGGTTGTAATTGGAGGGGAAATGTGTTTCCTGGATCATGACTACCGCCAATTTTTGTGCGTGGTAAGATTGGAGTAATTTACGCCTCTTTACCGCCGAGTTAAGTCCCTGGGCATTATGGGAGGCTAATTTAAAGGACGGATGAACCAAATTGTTACTAGACATGTCGGCTAATTGGGGGGAATGATTGTGGTGCGGTATTTCTTACCTCCTCTGGAGTGTGGTGGAGCATGGTTATTCGGATCGCGAGATAGGATCTGGAGCCTGGAGGAGAGATGGCCGATCACGAATCCTGTGGACTGGCACAAACAAAAAATAGGGTTAGAGAAAAGGACAGAGAAGAAAGAGAAAAAGGAAGAAAGTAAATGCAAGTGTTCTCGTGAGAATAGTCCCAAGAGGAACCTGCGGCATCGAGGGGGTTTAAAGATCCCCTCCATGTCGCCCAACAATAAACAATAGTAGCCCTCCGGAGGGGCTATCAGTCCATCTCCCGACCATGGAGGTTCCATTGTCGTGAGATGGGTGGAGGCGCATGACTGCTACCCCAGTCAGAGCCTGCCCAATTGGTAATCCTAAAAAATGAAAATAACAAAACCTAGTGAGGACAACCATTTCAACACTGTAGCATATCGAGACGAATGTATCGAAGCCAGCCGGCTTAATAAAAAAAGCAAAAAAACAAAACAAAAACAAAACAAAAAAAAAAAGTCCTGCTGTGAGCCAAAAACGCCCAGGGGGGATGTGTGAAGGGTAAGGGGGGTGGGAGGGTGGATGGAAAAGGAGAGGAGGGGGAACGGGGGGAAGGGATGAGTTCAATCAGGGGGGTAGTTGTAGGGGCTGTAAAAAAAAAAAAAACCCTGTTAGGAGCTGTCCTTTCCCAATAGGCCCGTGAGTCATTGTGTCCGTCCCCTGGTCCACCACATCACCAGCCGGTGGTAAGGCGGACCCGCAGGTGGGAAGTCCCAACAACTTGTTCTTCGGTGTACGTTGCAAAGTTGATTGTAGAAGATCTAGGCGCCCTCTGTGGGAAGGGGTGGGAGCCAAGTATTAGCGAGTCGCTTGAGAAGGGACAGATGCCCCATTGGGAGAGGACGCATGACCAAGCGATTCTTTTTCTAGGTTTGGGGTGACCTAACCGGTCAGTTGTGTAGAGAACTGGAGAAGTCTATCTGGAAGTGGGAGTCCAGTGTCCCTGATGGGTTCAGGGATCGTGCATCCTGATCCTTAGTAGTTCAAGATGTTCTTTTAGGGAGGTTGACGCCTTGGAAGGTGTCCTGAGTAATGTGTCCGGGTACTGTCTGGACGTGTGCAGGTTATTCAGGAGGGCATCGGTTCCCTTACTCGTCTACTCTTCGTGGTTTTCCACAAGGGGGAGACTGGGCTGGTAGGAGTCTGTCTCTTATAAGATCCGGATTGCGTGTTTGATGTGTCCATCTCTAAATCCTGGGATATAAGCTTCAGTGACAGGAGAATCCGCTCTCCTTCAGATAGAGTGGTGAAGGAGTGTGTCTTGCCTTTGTGGGTGAATTTTAGAGCAAAGGGGAAAGCCCACCAGTATTTTATTTCCTTTTGTGTTAGGATCAGAAGTAGAGGTTTAAGGGCTCTACGTTTTTGAATCGTCATAGGCGATATGTCAGCAAATATTTGAATATCATGGCCTTGGAATGATATGTGTGGCTGCTGGCGGGAGAGCTTCATGATGCTCTCTTTCACTCCGTAGTGGTGCGGCTTCACCACAATATCCCTGGGAGACCCGTCTTTCCTGGGGGGACCCAGAGATCTGTGGGCTCTGTCTAATTCCAGGTTATGTTTAGAGATATCAGGGATAAGGGATTTAATTAGTTCTTGTACTGCTGAGGGGACATCCGTGCACGCTTCTGGGATGCCTCTGACCCTGAAGTTCTCCCTTCTCGATCTGTTTTCCAAATCGTCAATCCTACTTAAGGCAGCATCTAACTGATCCTGCACGATCTGTATGTGATCAAAGTTTTGATTAGTTCTGGAGACTGTGTAATCCAGTTTTTGTTCAATCGCTTCAATTCTGGTGCCCAGATTCTGGAAGTCAGAACGAATGTCATTAGTTATTTTGTGAGCTGTATTAGCTAAGCCCCTTTCCAGCAAGTCAGACAGTTTGAGGAAAAGATCCCCCGCATTCTGGGGCATGTCTGAACCTGTGCTTCCCATATAGTCATTACTGTGCTGAGGAAGAGGAGAATGTCCCATAGGAGATAGCAAGGGGGCTGCCAGGGGGCTCTCATTCAGGAAAGCCGAGTTGTGGCCTGAGGGGGATGTGGTGGGATGAGAATAGGAGGTTGCAGAGGTAGGGTATGGGAGAGTAGCAGGAGCGATCACTTGCCTGGGATCTTGTATTCCCCCTGATGCTGCCTGTGTCTGAGGCGCTGCCTGTGTCTGAGGCGCGGCCGCCATCTTGGATTCGGCCTGTAACTTCACAGCCTCAAAACGGGGTCCCAGGTCCTTCTTGGCTGCCGTGGATGGCATGGGTGGGGAACCGCTGTGTTCCCCCAGCCGATTCTGCTGTGCTCGGGCTGGCAGCGGCTTCCGATACGGCGCTAGGGCGGCTGGCTGGCTGGGGTAGTGAGGAGCTCCCGGCTTACGCGGCCATCTTGGAGTCCCTCGCGCATGCGCCTCTCGGTATCTCTACAAGTTTTTAAATATTAGATACATTCCTCCCTACGGGTGATCTGGCTACTTTCAAACTGGAGTGAGGTCAAGGGGTTCCGACCTGCTTAGGGATACCATCAATTGAGCACACTCTCTTGCCCCTCAAGGTTTGGGAAAGGTTTGTCTCGGGGGGAAGTTGGACGGGGTGATACCCCCTTTTTTCTTTTTTTCTTCCCTTTTTCAGTCATATCTATGCAAATGCCTCTGTTTTGTCTAACAAAATTGTTACATATTAAAACTTATACATAATTCTTCTTTTTGTCTTTTTCTATGCACCTATAGTTGTGAAAAAATGTGTCTTATGGTCACTAGACAAAGCTTTCCCCTGTTTTCCTGATGAAGCCACACCGGCAAAACATGTCGAATTCTGTGGACGCATTAGTTCTTTGTATGTGATCTTTGTATGTGACTACAATCTGCTTCAATGTCAACAATAGGCAAATGTGTATATACCTATGACTGTGTCCTATACTGTACTCTCTATTTTTTATCAACTTTTTGTAATAAATTCAATTTTATATAACCCTTTTTGTGGTTTTGATATACATATTACCTTTTTCATACAAATGTACCTCAAAAGTCCCCTATCCTTTATTTTTTTGTTCTTTATTTGTTCTGGGATGTTGGTACCATATTAACATTAAGGTCCTTTAGAGCTGAACTCTGCCTATATCTTTGTTCCTTTTATTCAGGGTGGATAATACACCCATGATACTCCGGTGGCTTTGAGCTCAGCATCCCAAAAAATGTATTACTAATTTTTTCCTATCTAGTTTACATGTGTGAATTACTTAGGATTGTTGTTTCATGTAAATGTAAAAGACACTTTAATAAACATATTGTTTTTCATTTTTATACTTTGTATAAAACTGGCAACGTACTTCGGACCTCTTCGTATTTAGTCATGATGGATGCTCCCCTGGCCTTCATTTTTCACTTTTGTCATCTCCAGTGATCTCATCTGGGTGAGTAGGATCAACAATGACGGGATATTGCGGTCAGGCGTGGGATGGTTTAGTTTCGGAGGTTCAATTGGTTTGTTCGAAGGACCATCTAACAGAGGCTGATGTGGATAATTATTTCATTGGCTTACAGCGCCTGGTAGAAAGAAAGACCCAGGTTTTTTGGCATAGGGAGTTTTTCAGTAAATATATAGCAAATCAGATTGTGCCTTGGGGTTTAAGAATCTAAATCTTTCCTAACATAAAAAAGATAGAATCGGATATGAAGAAAATGTGGGAAGCTAACCTGCCATCTTGCTCTCTGCAAATGATGCAGATTCTCAGTGACCAATATAAAATAGATATTGCAGAAATAGACAAGGAAATTTTGAAGTGGCAGGATGACCATAAGAATCTCTGCTTACATACAAACTTTATGGATAGAGATAAAATGCTCAAAGAACATCTAACTAAATATGCCACCAGTTTAATCAAGTCAAAGGATTATAAATTCATGTGAGATAAGAGGGCATATGATCTTCAACAGGCATACAAATGGAATCAAATGAGCAGACCCGCACGCCATGGGGGCCCTCCTGCGCGGGCCCCTCCGGTGAGCGACTTGGACCTGGTTGAATCAGACACTTCCTCGATGTCCTCGGCATCTTATGTCCCTATCTTTACAGGGCCCAAGATATTGGCTGGTGGCTCTAGGAAAAGGAAGAAGGACAGTGAGGCAAGCTCCCAGGAATCTTCAAGGCCGGCACAAGCCTTCAGTAAAGATAAAAAAACACGTCCCAAACAAACACAACAATGCACAACTTCCAATGCCACGATGACGGGCAGTGCACTTAACCATTCATAAATGACCTTAACTGCACCCATATTAAATATCAATCCTATCTCTACGCTAGCAGGCCCCATGTATCAACAACCAAATGAACGGCGCCCCTCTATGGATTTGCGTACTGCACCCATTTTTACCTCAAATGTCAATGACCCAAAACGTACATCTACAACTACACCGACATCAATTCGAGCAAATCAGTCTTTAAAGTAGTTGGCCCCAATTCTGTACGTGTGCAGAATCGGGATCAATTTGACATCATTAATTTATCATCTCATCCACTGTCCAAAGTGCTTCAACTTGGTCTCACGTTCTGTCCAGATGATGACACAGACCAATTTGAGCTGGTTAAGGACCTACATTTATTCACTAGGCGCCTTATGTATAAAGTACTCTATGATAAGAGACCAGATATAACCGAGCTTCCATGTCAACCTAACTCCAATTTAAATGGCATAACATTTGAGGATTTGAGAGCCCTACAGGACCTGATGGACCTGTGGGATGAGAGCAATCCTGAGGAAGAAGGTTGGGTCTTCGACCACTTGGCTGCAGGGACTGGGGTGTCCCATACTCAAGCCCCGTCACCTCGACTCTTGCTCCTCAACACCCCTCGCAGTTTCTCTTTTGGCACACCCAAGAAGTACAAACCCAAATCTCGATCTTTCCCTATCCTTCTGGGTAATTCAAACATTTGGGCATTTGTGATTCAAGTCACCAAGGAAATAGAGTCCACTGACTGGCGGGGTGGTTCTGCATCCAACCTTTCAAAAAGTCATAAACAGGCATTGCGTAATCTTAGTTCCAACAAAAAGATCATGATTAAGCCATCGGATAAAGGGTGGAATCTTGTCCTCATGGACACGGATCAGTATGAAAAGATGTGTTATGATATCATCTCAAATAGAACCTGGTACAAGCTAGTTCCAGTGTCTCATATTAACTATTATAAGAACAAATATGAAGGGGCATTATAGACCAAAAGACCTTTGAATTTTTAAATGTGACTAATTCTACCATCCCCACTTTCTACGCACTACCGAAAGTGCACAAAAGTCTATCTTGCCCTCTGGGCCACCCCATTATTTCTGGTTGTGGCTCTCTGACAGAGAAGACAAGCGAATTGATTGATGAATATCTGTATCCATACGTCAAGGGCTTATTTTCATACGTCAAGGACACTATCGAGCTACTCAAGATCACAGATGGACTTGATATACCTCCGGGCTCTTGGTTGGTTGCGATAGATATAGAGGCCTTATATAATTCCATACCACATACAAGGGGAGTAGATGTCATACGTGAATTTCTGGCTGAACATGATCTTGACTCTTGGAAATACAACAAATTTGTTCTAGAGTTATTGAACTTTATACTGACCCACAACATTTTCACCTTCAAGGGTTCCCACTACCTCCAGGTACAGGGAGTTGCCATGGGGGCCAAATGTGCTCCCTCTTACGCAAACCTGTACCTGGGGGGGTGGGAGCGGGATCTGTTCTCGGATGAATCCAGATCAGCAGACATTAGTCAGATACTATCATGGAATCGTTATATTGATGACGTCCTTATGGTGTGGGCAGGATCAAAGGAAAGTTTATTGAAATTCTTGGAAAGCCTGCAGGTCAATACTTATAATCTGAAGTTCACTTATGCTTTTGATCAGTCCAGAATTACCTTCTTAGATGTGAAAATTTTCCTTAACAAATCAGGGGCACTTTGCTCCACTCTGTACAGAAAACCGTCAGCGAGCAATGGGTTGCTACATGTCATCAGCTCACACCCTAAGGGCCTGATCAAGAGCATACCATACAGTCAATTTCTACGAATCAGATGCAACTGTACTGAACAGGATGACTTCAAGAGAGAAGTGGATATGTTGCATGACCGACTCCTTGGTAGAGGCTACAGCAGGACATGCCTGAAAAAGGCGTTCAACAAGGTGAGCGGCCTAAACTGACATGCCCTGCTGTACAAACCTAGGCAAGACAAATCAACAACTTCAGCACGTGTTATAACCAGCTATAATCGACAGCATGAAAAAATTCAGAATATCTACAAAAAGTTTGGGCATCTATTGACTGCTGATCACAGAATTTCGAGATTTGTTAAACCTTATCCAGAAATTACATACAAAAGTTCTCAATCATTACGAGACGCTCTAGTGACTAGTCACTACCAAGGAGCTGACACAGGTAGACCCCAGGTCTCTGGCACCTATCAATGCAGTAGGTGTAACTTCTGTTCCTTCACACTTGAGGGGAGAAGCGTTACACTTCCGAACAACAGATTGTGGGCTCCTAAATATAGGACCAACTGTCAGTCAGTGGGGTCAGTCTACATTATGAACTGCTCCTGTGGTGCCTTCTTTGTAGGCAAAACTAAACGCCCCCTTTATTGTAGAATAAGAGATCATGTATCTCTTATCTCAAAACACAAAATGGAAACACCTATTAGCCGTCACGCAGGATTGTATCACAATTATAACCTCAAAGCCATTGGGTTCTTAAGTTTGGAGCATGTGCCAGAACAGGGACGAGGAGGTGACATTGATCAAAAATTATTACAACTAGAGACAGGATGGATTTACTCATTACATCCGTTATCCAAGGCTTAATGAGGGTATCAGCTACAAACCCTTTTTGTAGTGGGGCTGGGGTTTAGTGGCTGGTGGGTTGGTGTGTTTTTTTTTTTTCCCGTTCCGAATATCCCATTGTTGTTTCCTCGTATCAACCGGTTCGAGGGCCATGGTTGTGTGCGTTGGGCCTACACCGGACAGAGTCCCTTCAAATGCGTTCTGCCAGTTTTCTCCTCTTTGAATGGGCTTTTGGGATTATTTTGTTAAATAAAAATCTAATACAATTGACTCACATTATTTGTTTGTAGGTAATGACCAATTTCTGTGTACTTTTCCTTAATAGTTGGTAATGTATATGTGTAACTATACTCTTACTAATTTTCATTTTCTTTTCTCCTTTTTTTTTCCCCACCTTATGCAGGATGGCTGCCCTGTCCACGCTCTGGTTTTTTTGCCATAGATCCCTGTACGGACGCCCGAGGATGTGCAGCAGGATCGGTTGCCCCTGTAGGTCAATGCTTGATCCAGCTGCACGTCCGTGTTTGAGGGTTCCTACGAGACACTATCCCCCGGGTATACCATCACAGCACACAGACACTCACATCTGGAGTGGCTTACCATCATCCAGGTTGTGCCTGCATTGCATCACTACGGTGCAATTCTGTAGTGCATACCGGCAATTCATTTCCGGTATCTGGGTGACGCCACATGTGTCTTGCGCACCCTCGTTTTGCGTCCGCGTTTGCGTCATCGCGGCGTGACGTCACACGCCGTGTTTTGGCACCAACGGGGAGGGATATTTAAACCCGCAATGGCAGATGCTCTTAAGGTATAATTTTGAACTAATGGACCATCAATCCTTCTTTTTCATATCCATCAAACTTGGGTGCTAACATACTAATGGCATTTTTTTTTGTCTTTTTCTTCTTTTTTCTTTTATTGTCTTAATTTTAGGTTCAACCTTGTTGTGCTGCTATCTGGCCATTGGTTGTGCTTATTTTTTATTCATTTTTTCTCTCCCTGCCTGGTATGTCCCCATCGCCCCATGACCTTTTGTGGGGGGTGGGTGAGGGAGACCCTGTATAACACCAGACACAGTATTAGGAAAACAAGAAACTTTGTAAAAAGTGAAAATTCTTGTGTGTCACTCTGAAACCAAGGATCAGCCATCTGCCTTGCCTTATGAGCTCCCAGTACTTATACATTTGTGTGTTTTTTTTAATGGAGGTGAGTACTGTTATTATTATGGGACCTGTGCCTAACAGTCTCTCGCCCCCTGAAACCTCAAAGATATTTAACACACATTACGTGTTACAGGTATCTCTACAAGTTTTTAAATATTAGATACATCCCTCTCTACGGGTGATCTGGCTACTTTCGAACTGGAGTGAGGTCAAGGGGTTCCGACCTGCTTAGGGATACCATCAATTGAGCACACTCTCTTGCCCCTCAAGGTACGGGAATGGTTTGTCTCGGGGAAGGTTGGGCAAGGTGATACCCCCCTTTTTTTTTCTTCCCTTTTTCAGTCATATCTATGCAAATGCCTCTGTTTTGTCTAATGAAATTGTTACATATTAAAACTTATACATAATTCTTCTTTTTGTCTTTTTCTATACACCTATAGTTGTGAAAAAATGTGTTTTATGGTCACTAGACGTTCCCCTGTTTTCCTGATGAAGCCACACCGGCGAAACATGTCGGATTCTGTGGACGCATTAGTTCTTTGTATGTGATCTTTGTATGTGACTACAGTTTGCTTCACTGTCAACAATAGGCAAATGTGTATATACCTATGACTGTGTCCTATACTGTACTCTCTATTTTTTATCAACTTTTTGTAATAAATTCAATTTTATATAACCCTTTTTGTGGTTTTGATATACATATTACCTTTTTCATACAAATGTACCTCAAAAGTCCCCTATCCCTTATTTCTTTGTTCTTTATTTGTACTGGGATGTTGGTACCATATTAGCATTAAGGTCCTTTGGAGCTGAACTCTGCCTATATCTTTGTTCCTTCAATTTCTACAAAAGTTGAACTTTGTAAGTTCCAGATTTGTGTATTTCTTGTTTCTTTTAAACGTGCCTGTTTTACCTTAAAAGGTCATTTCTACTTTTATTAACGTGACCTAAAAATTTGTTATACAACAAACATGTTGGTTTGTTTTAAAAACCTTTTATAAATGCACATGTGATTGTACTTGTATTAAAAAGATTGAGAATCAACAATGTGTGGCTTCTTCTTTCAATGCTCAAAAACTTTTTTTGTGGTAAAATTGGTGTTTTCAGTGACAATGGGGGTTATTTCCTAAGGGCAAATCCACTTTGCACTACAAGTGCAGTTTCTGTGCAGTCTTAAGTGCACTTGTAGTGCAAAGTGTCTTTGCCTTTAGTAAATAACACCCAACAGTGCTTTATAATTTTACACAATCATGCCATTTTTACGACTCCCCAAATTTCAGTCATGGTCAGCTAAAAGAAACACAAGCAGTAAATGTAAGCAAATATTTGTTCAGTTTAAAATATTTTTTTATTTAAAAAATGTCTCAGACATTGTCTGGCATATTGATGGTCCCCCTACCCGCAAAGTATTCCATGTATCTTAGACGGACCTCGCGGGCACTCAGGGGGGGCAAGCCAGGACTGCCAGCTTCAAGCGCCGTCAGGGTTGGTTCATTGAGATTAATAACTCCGGCTTCAGGCCCAACTGAGCCAGCATAGTTCACAGAATTTCTCCTGTAAAAGTTGTGGAGAACACAGCAAGCCAGGATGATGTGATTGAGTTTATACTCCGCCATGTGTATCGGTGTAAGAAATAGGTGGAACCGGCTGGCCGTTATTCCAAACGTGTTCTCCACCACTCTTCTGGTCTGGGGTTAGGGTCCTCATAGGGAATGGCCGCATAAGATGGTCCCCCAGCGCAAACACTTCATCTGCAACAAAGATGAATGGGAGTCCTTTCGCATTGTCTTCTGGAGGTGGCAAGTCCAAGCTGCCATTCTGGAGATGCCTGTAGAACTCCATGTGGGCGATGACTCCACCATCTGACATCCGGCCATTTTTCCCCACGTCCACATACAGGAACACGTAAGTAGCCGACACCACCGCCAACATCACAATACTATTGAACTCCTTGTAGTTGTAATAGTATGACCCCGAGTTGGGTGGTGGAACGATGTGGACGTGTTTCCCATCAATTGCCTTTCCACAGTGAGGAAAGTCCCACCGCTGGGCAAAGTGGGAGGCCACAGTCTGCCATTCCTGTGGGTTGGAAGGAAACTGTGGAGTCAAACAAGAAAAAAAATCATTTTGCACATAAACATGGAAAGCAGATTAGACACAAACATTCTTGGCCAACATCAGTACAACATTTATTTTAGGGAGTATTTAAAGACAAAGGTATAAGGTCCACCTATCAGATCCCCCCCCCCTCTCATGGGCCATTTAAATCAATTTATGAGGGGGGTGTTTTGGACAGGTAATCCTCTCCACTTCATTGAGAGATGAATGCCTAAATAATGTGTAATACTTTGGCCAGCCCCTCCTTACTTTACACTATTGGCAGCCCACTGGTCAGGTAAGAAGTGTCATAATACAAAGAGATAAATACACACAGTACACATTTTAGCACATTTTTACATTCTGCTATTACCTATCAAGATAATAATAGGATACAAAAACTTTAAACAGTACCATTTGAAAGTATTCAGGCAGGCCCTTGCACTACATGCTTTGGGGAATTCATCCATAAATCTGACCACAAAAGAGGTGGGTATAGTGTGTATGGGTTTGGCAAAGTCAGCAGATAGAGGATTGGTATCAGCTGAGTTAGCAGTTGGGGGAAGGGAGGGTTCCAAATGATTTTGGGACCCAAAAAAAGCCTCTGGCACTCTGCCAGAATTTCAAGCACACATCACAATTTTCAACATTTTAGGGGGTATTTAGGGTAAAGCATTACTATGAAGCTGACAAAATACATTGTTAACCACTTGACGACCGCCTCACGCCGATGTACGTCGGCAAAGTGGCACGGACAGGCAAAATCACGTACAGGGTACGTGATTTGCCTTCCGCGGGTGGGGGGTCCGATCGGACCCCCCCCCGGTGCCCGAGGCGGTCGTCTTTTGTCCAGCGGCGATCGGTGATGAGGGGGAGACCATCCGTTCGTGGCCCCCCCCTCGCGATCGCCGCCGGCCAATGAGAACACTCCTTTGCTGCTGTATGCTAAACAGCAGCAAAGGAAGTGATGTCATCTCCCCTCGGGTCGGTATTTTCCGTTCCGGCCCGAGGAGAGACGACATGTAAGTAAGTGCACAACACTACACACACACAGTAGAACATGCCAGGCACACAAAACACCCCGATCCCCCCCCCGATCGCCCCCCGATCCCCCCCCAATCACCCCCCCCCCCTGTCACAAACTGACACCAGCAGTTTTGTTTTTTTTTTTTTTTTTTTTTTCTGATTACTGCATAGTGTCAGTTTGTGACAGTTACTGTGTTGGGACAGTGTGTATTACCCCCCTTTAGGTCTAGGGTACCCCCCTAACCCCCCCTAATAAAGTTTTAACCCCTTGATCACCCCCTGTCACCAGTGTCACTAAGCGATCATTTTTCTGATCGCTGTATTAGTGTCGCTGGTGACGCTAGTTAGTGAGGTAAATATTTAGGTTCGCCGTCAGCGTTTTATAGCGTCAGGGACCCCCATATACTACCTAATAAATGTTTTAACCCCTTGATTGCCCCCTAGTTAACCCTTTCACCACTGATCACCGTATAACCGTTACGGTTGACGCTGGTTAGTTCGTTTATTTTTTATAGTGTCAGGGCACCCGCCGTTTATTACCGAATAAAGGTTTAGCCCCCCGATCGCCCGGCGGTGATATGCGTCGCCCCAGGCAGCGTCAGATTAGCGCCAGTACCGCTAACACCCACGCACGCAGCATGCGCCTCCCTTAGTGGTATAGTATCTGTACGGATCAATATCTGATCCGATCAGATCTATACTAGCGTCCCCAGCAGTTTAGGGTTCCCAAAAACGCAGTGTTAGCGGGATCAGCCCAGATACCTGCTAGCACCTGCGTTTTGTGCCTCCGCCCAGCCCACCCAAGTGCAGTATCGATCGATCACTGTCACTTACAAGGCACTAAACGCATAACTGCAGCGTTCGCAGAGTCAGGCCTGATCCCTGCGATCGCTAACAGTTTTTTTGGTAGCATTTTGGTGAACTGGCAAGCGCCAGCCCCAGGCAGCGTCAGGTTAGCGCCAGTACCGCTAACACCCACGCACGCACCATACACCTCCCTTAGTGGTATAGTATCTGAACGGATCAATATCTGATCCGATCAGATCTATACTAGCGTCCCCAGCAGTTTAGGGTTCCCAAAAACGCAGTGTTAGCGGAATCAGCCCAGATACCTGCTAGCACCTGCGTTTTGCCCCTCCGCCCGGCCCAGCCCAGTCCACCCAAGTGCAGTATCGATCGATCACTGTCACTTACAAAACACTAAACGCATAACTGCAGCGTTCGCAGAGTCAGGCCTGATCCCTGCGATCGCTAACAGTTTTTTTTGTAGCGTTTTGGTGAACTGGCAAGCACCAGCCCCAGGCAGCGTCAGATTAGCGCCAGTACCGCTAACACCCACGCACGCACTGTACACCTCCCTTAGTGGTATAGTATCTGATCGCATCAATATCTGATCCGATCAGATCTATACTAGCGTCACCAGCAGTTTAGGGTTCCCAAAAACGCAGTGTTAGCGGGATCAGCCCAGATACCTGCTAGCACCTGCGTTTTGCCCCTCCGCCCGGCCCGGCCCAGCCCACCCAAGTGCAGTATCGATCGATCACTGTCACTTACAAAACACTAAACGCATAATTGCAGCGTTCGCAGAGTCAGGCCTGATCCCTGCGATCGCTAACAGTTTTTTGGTAGCGTTTTGGTGAACTGGCAAGCGCCAGCGGCCTAGTACACCCCGGTCGTAGTCAAACCAGCACTGCAGTAACACTTGGTGACGTGGCGAGTCCCATAAGTGCAGTTCAAGCTGGTGAGGTGGCAAGCACAAGTAGTGTCCCGCTGCCACCAGAAAGACAAACACAGGCCCGTCGTGCCCATAGTGCCCTTCCTGCTGCATTCGCCAATCCTAATTGGGAACCCACCGCTTCTGCAGCGCCCGTACTTCCCCCATTCACATCCCCAACCAAATGCAGTCGGCTGCATGAGAGGCATTTTCTTTATGTCCTCCCGAGTACCCCTACCCAACGAACCCCCCCAAAAAAGATGTCGTGTCTGCAGCAAGCGCGGATATAGGCGTGACACCCGCTATTATTGTCCCTCCTGTCCTGACAATCCTGGTCTTTGCATTGGTGAATGTTTTGAACGCTACCATTCACTAGTTGAGTATTAGCATAGGGTACAGCATTGCACAGACTAGGCACACTTTCACAGGGTCTCCCAAGATGCCATCGCATTTTGAGAGACCCGAACCTGGAACCGGTTACCGTTATAAAAGTTAGTTACAAAAAAAGTGTAAAAAAAAAAAAAAAAAGAAATAAAAAAAAATAGTTGTTGTTTTATTGTTCTCTCTCTCTCTATTCTCTCTCTCTATTGTTCTGCTCTTTTTTACTGTATTCTATTCTGCAATGTTTTATTGTTATTGTTATTGTTATTGTTATTATGTTTTATCATGTTTGTTTTTCAGGTGTGTAATTATTTACACTTTACTGTGCTTTATTGTTAACCATTGTTAACCATTTTTTTGTCTTCAGGTACGCCATTCACGACTTTGAGTGGTTATACCAGAATGATGCCTGCAGGTTTAGGTATCATCTTGGTATCATTCTTTTCAGCCAGCGGTCGGCTTTCATGTAAAAGCAATCCTAGCGGCTAATTAGCCTCTAGACTGCTTTTACAAGCCGTGGGAGGGAATGCCCCCCCCCCACCGTCTTCCGTGTTTTTCTCTGGCTCTCCTGTCTCAACAGGGAACCTGAGAACGCAGCCGGTGATTCAGCCAGCTGACCATAGAGCTGATCAGAGACCAGAGTGGCTCCAAACATCTCTATGGCCTAAGAAACCGGAAGCTACGAGTATTTCATGACTTAGATTTCGCCGGATGTAAATAGCGCCATTGGGAAATTGGGGAAGCATTTTATCACACCGATCTTGGTGTGGTCAGATGCTTTGAGGGCAGAGGAGAGATCTAGGGTCTAATAGACCACAATTTTTTCAAAAAAGAGTACCTGTCACTACCTATTGCTATCATAGGGGATATTTACATTCCCCGAGATAACAATAAAAATGATTAAAAAAAAAAAAATATGAAAGGAACAGTTTAAAAGTAAGATTAAAAAAGCAAAAAAATAATAAAAAAAAAAAAAAAAAAACACCCCTGTCGCCCCCTGCTCTCGCGCTAAGGCGAACGCAAGCGGCGGTCTGTCGTCAAACGTAAACAGCAATTGCACCATGCATGTGAGGTATCACCGCGAAGGCCAGATCGAGTGCAGTAATTTTTCCAGTAGACCTCCTCTGTAAATCTAAAGTGGTAACCTGTAAAGGCTTTTGAAGGCTTTTAAACATGTATTTATTTTGTTGCCACTGCACGTTTGTACGCAATTTTAAAGCATGTCATGTTTGGTATCCATGTACTCGGCCTAAGATCATCTTTTTTATTTCATCAAACATTTGGGCAATATAGCGTGTTTTAGTGCATTAAAATTAAAAAAAGTGTGTTTTTTCCCCAAAAAATGCGTTTGAAAAATCGCTGCGCAATTACTGTGTGAAAAAAAAAATGAAACACCCACCATTTTAATCTGTAGGGCATTTGCTTTAAAAAAATATATAATGTTTGGGGGTTCAAAGTAATTTTTTTGCAAAAAAAAAAAACTTTTTCATGTAAACAATAAGTGTCAGAAAGGGCTTTGTCTTCAAGTGGTTAGAAGAGTGGGTGATGTGTGACATAAGCTTCTAAATGTTGTGCATAAAATGCCAGGACAGTTCAAACCCCCCCCAAATGACCCCATTTTGGAAAGTAGACACCCCAAGCTATTTGCTGAGAGGCATGTCGAGTCCATGGAATATTTTATATTGCGACACAAGTTGCGGGAAAGAGACAAATTTTTTTTTTTTTTTTTTTTTTTTTGCACAAAGTTGTCACTAAATGATATATTGCTCAAACATGCCATGGAAATATGTGAAATTACACCCCAAAATACATTCTGCTGCTTCTCCTGAGTACGGGGATACCACATGTGTGAGACTTTTTGGGAGCCTAGCCGCGTACGGGACCCCGAAAACCAAGCACCGCCTTCAGGCTTTCTAAGGGCGTGAATTTTTGATTTCACTCTTCACTGCCTATCACAGTTTCGGAGGCCATGGAATGCCCAGGTGGCACAAAACCCCCCCAAATGACCCCATTTTGGAAAGTAGACACCCCAAGCTATTTGCTGAGAGGTATAGTGAGTATTTTGCAGACCTCACTTTTTGTCACAAAGTTTTGAAAATTGAAAAAAGAAAAAAAAAAATGTTTTTTCTTGTCTTTCTTCATTTTCAAAAACAAATGAGAGCTGCAAAATACTCACCATGCCTTTCAGCAAATAGCTTGGGGTGTCTACTTTCCAAAATGGGGTCATTTGGGGGGGTTTTGTGCCACCTGGGCATTCCATGGCCTCCGAAACTGTGATAGGCAGTAAAGAGTGAAATCAAAAATTTTCACCCTTAGAAATCCTGAAGGCAGTGATTGGTTTTCGGGGTCCAGTACGCGGCTAGGCTCCCAAAAAGTCCCACACATGTGGTATCCCCATACTCAGGAGAAGCAGCTAAATGTATTTTGGGGTGCAATTCCACATATGCCCATGGCCTGTGTGAGCAATATATCATTTAGTGACAACTTTATGAAAAAAAAAAAAAAAAAAGTGTCACTTTCCCGCAACTTGTGTCAAAATATAAAATATTCCATGGACTCAATATGCCTCTCAGCAAATAGCTTGGGGTGTCTACTTTCCAAAATGGGGTCATTTTGGGGGGTTTTGTGCCACCTGGGCATTCCATGGCCTCCGAAACTGTGATAGGCAGTGAAGAGTGAAAGCAAAAATTTACACCCTTAGAAATCCTGAAGGCGGTGATTGGTTTTCGGGGCCCCGTACGCGGCTAGGCTCCCAAAAAGTCCCACACATGTGGTATCCCCATACTCAGGAGAAGCAGCTAAATGTATTTTGGGGTGCAATTCCACATAGGCCCATGGCCTGTGTGAGCAATATATCATTTAGTGACGACTTTTTGTAAATATTTTTTTTTTTTTTTGTCATTTTTCAATCACTTGGGACAAAAAAAATAAATATTCAATGGGTTCAACATGCCTCTCAGCAATTTCCTTGGGGTGTCTACTTTCCAAAATGGGGTCATTTGGGGGGGTTTTGTACTGCCCTGCCATTTTAGCACCTCAAGAAATGACATAGGCAGTCATAAACTAAAAGCTGTGTAAATTCCAGAAAATGTACCCTAGTTTGTAGACGCTATAACTTTTGCGCAAACCAATAAATATACGCTTATTGACATTTTTTTTACCAAAGACATGTGGCCGAATACATTTTGGCCTAAATGTATGACTAAAATTTAGTTTATTGGATTTTTTTTATAACAAAAAGTAGAAAATATCATTTTTTTTCAAAATTTTCGGTCTTTTTCCGTTTATAGCGCAAAAAATAAAAACCGCAGAGGTGATCAAATACCATCAAAAGAAAGCTCTATTTGTGGGAAGAAAAGGACGCAAATTTCGTTTGGGTACAGCATTGCATGACCGCGCAATTAGCAGTTAAAGCGACGCAGTGCCAAATTGGAAAAAGACCTCTGGTCCTTAGGCAGCATAATGGTCCGGGGCTCAAGTGGTTAATTGAGTAGACAAGGTGGATATAGGGCCAGGAGAGCATGCTGGGGAGGTAAGTGAAGGCAAATATATATGAAGGACAAATTAAAAAAAAATTACATAAAATTCCAGCATGCATGAGGACAAAGGGGACATTCATATCATATTACAATCATGGTAATTAGGGAATGAGGAAAGAAATACAATATATTAACAAACATTAAATACAATAAAATGTGATGTTAAAGGATAAAAATCTTACCTTAATATACTCCTTCTGCAGGACCTGGATGATGGCAGAACAGGTCTCCAGGATAATGATCCTCAGAGCCTGAGGGGAGATGCCTGCCGAGAACTTAAGGTCCTGCAGGCTTCTCCCCGTCGCCAAGTACCGCAGGGTGGCGACTAGCCTCTGCTCCGGAGTGATGGCTTGCCTCATGCAGGTATCCTGCCTGCTGATATAGGGGGTCAGCAAAGCCAGCAAACGGTGAAATACGGGGTCCGTCATCTGGAGAAAGTTCCTGAAATCGTCAGGATTATTCTCACGGATCTCACGGAGCAAAGGCATGTGACAGAACTGATCACGCTGGAGGAACCAATTCTTGGTCCATGAACTCCTCCCCACCCTGTTCATGGACTGGGCTTGTGTCAAAGTAAGGACCCCAAGCCCCCGCACAGCATGAACTCTACGATGAGTACGTATATGCAACATGGCTAGAAAATGGTCGGCTGCTCAGAACGAAGTAACGGAACGCACTGAAGAACAGCAAGGCCTGTGAAGAGCGACCTGAAATTCAGTAACGAACGAACAAGAACACAATGACAAGTCAATGGTAACTCGCTGCACGCACTGAAGACCAGATACAAACCCACAAGCACAAACTGAACAGCAGAAATACGATCTGAAAACCACAAGTCTGAAAAAGTGCGAATCGTCTCTCACCAAACTTTTACTAACACAAGATTAGCAAAAGGAGCCCAAAGGGTGCCGCGCTTAGTACAGAACTGCCATTTTATAGTCTCGTTGTACGTGGTGTATGTGACCGCGTTCTTGGCGTTCGGAAATTCCGACAACTTTGTGCGACCATGTGTATGCAAAACAAATTTGAGCCAACATCCGTCGGAAAAAATCCATGGATTTTGTTGTCGGAATGTCCGATCAAGTTCCGACAGTGTGTAGGGGACATTAGTGTTAATTACAGTACACGTGCTGTGTACACACAATCGGACATTCCGACAACAAAATCCATGTTTTTTTTCCGACGGATGTTGGCTCAAACTTGTCTTGCATACACACGATCACACAAATCTTGTCGGAAATTATGAACATCAAGAATGCAGTGACGTACAACACGTACAACAGCACTAGAAAAGGGAAGTTCAACACCAAGTGTGCCACCCTTTGGGCTCCTTCTGCTAATCTCGTGTTAGTAGAAGTTTGGTGAGATACAATTCACGCTTTTCAGCCTTGTGCTTTTGCGATCGTTACTGCTCTTCAGTTTGTGCTTGTGGGTTTGTATCTGTTTGACAGTGCTTGCCCCCCAAAGCGCACGCGAGGTCCATATAAAATAAAATGGAGTACTTTGCGGGTAGGGGGGGCATTGATATGCCAGAAAATGTTTAATAAACATTTTAAAAATAATTTTTTTGACTTAAACTGAAATAATATTTCCTTTGCTTTACTGCTTGTGTTTCTTTTAGCTGTCTCCTCTAGGTTCTCCAATGGGCTTTTTTTTTCTTAATTTTCTTCAATAGTGCAAACGTAATTTATTTGATACATGAGGTGGCAATCTCTTCTTCAGCGAACTAGCATTATGTTTTGGGTCTGCTACACACACACCTTGTTTTTGTTGTTAATGTATGTAATGCCTTACTGTTTTTCTTCTTCCACAACATCCACATCACCTAAAAAAAAACACACCATGTATTATAAATATGCAGGCATACATCTATTACCTAAATCTGTGGTCTCAGACACTCGACTGTTGTGGTCACTAATTCACCCAATTCATAAACCTCTCCTTCCTCCACATCCTCTGGTTGTTGTTTTGGGATTTCCCCTTCTTTAGGAGGTTGGGGTTCCCTGGTGACCTCAGACATCCCGAGTCTTTTCTCCCCTATGTGAATAAAATAAAGGTATACTTAGCACACAGATATTTGAGGCAAAAAATAGGAATATGAAACATTGCTTGGAAGTGTCGTACAATTGTCTGTTTTGGCAGAGTTCAAAGCTGAAGACATGATTTTTTCCCTTTACAAAGCTGGAATACTTACCTTTTTTGTAAAGTATCACACATGTTGTTAAAGTATCACACATGTAGAGACCCCTAGTATCCACTGGAGCACCTGTGTGGGACACCCTAAAAAGTTTGTTCTGGTGCTCCGGCGTCCAGATGTGTAAACAGCTGCTGAGCGTCTTCTCCTTTACACGGAATCAAGTTTGCATTTCATTATAGTTACAAACCCATCTAGACAACAATGTACTAAACTTCTTTTAAGACAAATAGGCATGACCAAATGTAGTTAACCTGCATCTGCAAAAAACATTGTATTAGTGGGTGAACGAACGATGTTTACTACGAACAATTACTATGCCCACAAACCTGAAACTTGCCATTTTAAACTGTACAACAGTAAAAAAAAAGCACATGGAGCAGCATGAACATAAGAAGAAGAATAGGAACACACAATAAAAAACTTTTTTGCAGCACTCTCTTGATTCTTCTGTACTGATCCTGCTCGCTCAATTTGAGGTCTGACCATTGTTTCCTCAGTTGATCCTTGGATCGCCGTACACCAAAATTCTTCTGTGGACTTTTCACAACTTTAGTCCTGATCTTGGCCTTTCTCACATTTGGGTTTGGGTAAGGTCCATGCTTTCCATCATAGTCGGTCCTCTTGAAGATGTCCACCGTCTCCACCATATCTATAAAGGCCATTGGAGGCCTTAAATATCCTCTGGAATCGGGATGTTTGTGGCTCCGGGCTTTCCTTGTCATTGCTGCTACTCTCAGGGACCTGCTCTGTCTGTGCCATGTGCTCTCCCACTGTGCCAAAAGACAAGGGGTGGGGAATATAGAAAGAACGCCTGGGGTGGGCGGAGTTTCACGCATGTGTAGTGTATATAAAGCATAACATGCGTGTGTCGTACGTATGATCTGTGAGCGGAGGAAGGAGTAGCAGGAGCGCCGATCGTTCTAACAAAAGTACAATTTTAACTTGGTGCATCAGTGACCTATACTGCTTCTAGATTGAGGCCTATATTGGGACAAGATTAGGAGAGTTTAGCCTGACATTAGGGTTTGTCTTGTGTTATGTCTTGCAGATAAAATGGACAGGGAGCTGCCCTGTCTGTGGCAGGTAAACCCCTTTTATAACAATCAAAAAAACATTAAGGCAGCGCTGGATCAATTGTTGGAATTTATGAAGCGGGTGATCCCCACAGCAGACATCCATTATTTGAAGGCCCTAATTGGTGGCATGAGGAGCACTTATAATAGGGAGCACAAGAAGGTTCAGGATTCCCAGAGATCAGGAGCTGCAGCAGATGACATTTATGTACCCAGGCTGTGGAACTTTGACAGACTGCATTTTCTGGCAGGCCAGACTGAACCCAGGCCAGCACTTTCCAGTCTTACTTCAAGGCTTCCTTCCACCTCAGCTGAGGCTTTAGACGTCCAACCTGGGCCTTCCAGCCAGGAAGAAGTGGAGGAGCCCAGCTTGAGCCAGGTATAGCATTGTTCAACATATTTCTTGTCAAATAATTAATGATGTTAACTAGATGTTATTATTGAGCATTAATTTCTGTTCATGATCTCTTGTAGTCCTGGACCGGATTGTGCTCACTATTATAAGGACTCCTCAGACCACCAATTTTGAAAAATAATTGATGTGTGTCCTGGAGTACAAAGGCTTCACAAATTTCACCAGTTTCTCCAGCGTTGCCTTACTCTTTATTTTGGTATGACCCAGAATAAATGGCTATTTATTTTTCACAAATACTTGCGTATGTGTTTTACTTCAAAAAGGCCAGTTTGTGAGTAGGCAGGTACATTTCCTAAATACAATGTCAAATCAACAAGGGACACTAACACAAACCAACCTCCTTGAGGTTAAAAAATACAAGATAATAATGGTGTTGTGGTAACTTGACACAAAATGAAAGAAAAAATTATGGAGATCACTATAAAAAAAATAAAACACTATAACCAAAAATTCTAAACATTGTTACGGAGATCTGACAAAAAAAATAAAAACAATTATTCATGAGATCGTGAGAAATAATAAAGAAATCAGGTTGTCAGAACTCTGTGTGAATATGAGCAGCAAAACAACCTCATTATTCTAGCATTCTAAAGAAGAGAATGTGCTGCATTAAAAGATTAAAAAAATTCTCCATTACGAATGCTAGTTTTACCAGACTGAGCGCTTCCAATCCGTACTTGATTCTGAGCATGCATGGAACTTTGTGCATCGAAATTGTGTACACACGATTGGAATTTACGAGAACAGATTTTGTTGTCAGAAAATTTGAGTTCCAGACCCCAAATTTTGTGTTGGAAATTCAGATGGAAAATGTCCGAAGCCTCCACACGGTCGGAATTTCTGACAAAAAGCTCCCATTGAACATTTTCTGTTGAAAAATCCGACCGTGTGTACAGAGCATTAGAGTGTACTGTAATTTGGCTTCTTCACAAAAACTTGCTCACGGTGGTATAAAACTTTGTTATTTCCATCCAAAGTCTGCCAAAGAGTCACCAGAATTGTATCCAAAGAATCTCTAATCTTGTTCCGAGTGCACTAAATTGTGGCCTCATCATACAGACTGGCTTCCCAAGCCATTGTTTATTAAATAAAGAAAGCTTGCAGGGAAAATCAATTTAAATTTAATTTTGTTTTCTTTATAAATGTCAGTTTTTCTGCAGCAGGTTCTATACATGGTACAGATGCGCCAGTTTACAGGCAGACTATGAGGACCCCCCAGGCACTATATTTAAAGGCATTTTTCATTTTTATTGTTTCACTTTAAGCATCAGTAAAATCACTGCTCTTTTAAAAACAATCTTTTTTAAAAGTTTTTTTTTTGCATAGTACCTGGGCCCCCATACCTTTTTTATGGCCAAAATGGGAACTGTTGATTTTTCCGGTTTGGGTCCAATATACTTCAATGGGGTTCATTGTTCGGTTCAAACTCTTGCCATGCAAGAGCTCTGGCGCAAACTGAACCGGGGGGGGGGGGGGTTGGCCCATTTCTAATTGAAACCTTCTCCTATCTCAGCTTCTGTTTGACAGATAAGCCATGAGTGAGATATGATAGAGTATATGTGTATATTTGATACCATGATTGACTATCTCCACATTGCAAACAATATAAATACCTTTCTATTGACTTTATATGAATACACTGTACATAACGGTGTCATATAATAATAATAATTACTTAATATTCTCCCTTATGAAATATAATCATTTACCCTACATCAAGTACCATCATTATAGTCTGGTAGCACCAAAGAATGGCACTCTATGTAAATCTATTTTGAAACACAAATTTAAAAGCAATGAAGCACTAATATACTGTATGTAGATGATACGCTTTTTTAAGGATTGTTATGAAATAAAAACATCACATGCCAGGTAAATTATTTGTTGTATATCAGTTTATGTACTCCATGCACTAAATGCATATATTGGCAACAATCACAGTGAATATGAAAACAGCTGGTCACTGTTGTAGAATCAAAGTAACTGTAGATTATGCCAGCTTTGCCATATGAACAAAAGGGAAGAGGTGAACACTTATAAAACAGCATACAAATTAAGTCCTTTGTTGAAAACCAACATATTTTAATTAATGTCATGTGGAACACTTTGTAAGTTATTACTGAGCACAAACAATAAAAACTACTGCTTTAAGCACAACATGCCTCAAGCACACTTAAACAGTAGTTTAGCTCCCAATGTCTTTCTTTAATGTGACACCAGTACATTACAGTTATCAAACTGTGATGCAAAATCAGAAATGTACTGAATGCTTTCAAAATGCAGTTTTGTGCACTTAAAAATTAACTGACACCCATATGTTTGAATACCTATGGAATTTAAAAAATAAACTTGATAAACTGAAAACTACTAGTTGTGGATCACATTATCTCAGTAATGATGGGATGTAATTAACATAATAATTCCAATTAGCTTATTAGCTGTTGCTGAGAGGCACTAAAGACTATCTTTAGTATTTGTCTGAACTGACAAATGACTGTGTTATTTTAATGTGTAAGGTCCCTGATTAAAAAAGAAAATCACTTAAATTAGAATGTTGATTCCATAACTCAGTCCTGTTATTAATTATGGTTTGTGGCTTTCTTTCTACCCTTCTTTTTGTGGCTTTAATAAAAGGCTTTTCTAATTATGCCTTTTCTGTATAGAAGTCATCCCTCGTTATGTTATTTGTCTGTGAGTATTCAGCAATATGAATTAAGCACAGCATGTAGACTACACTTTATGAACATGTGTTGAGTCTTTCCCAATGAAAGAAAACAAATATAAAAAAAATGGCAAGTATGATGAAAATGTATTTGTAGAAACCAAGAAATACCAATAAATATGTACAAGAATCTTTTAGGTGCTAACGGTTAATAAACCATACACTTTTACAAACATGTAAACTTATAAGAACATATATTTTATTTGTAGAAAAGTGAAAAAACAAAGATTCACAGTACAATGGATTGTACCAAAATGTAATACATTTTCACATTTGTTAATAATAACCTGATATGTAAATGAGGACATATAATAAATACAAAGTAGGTGTTATTCCAAAAGTGGAAATACACTTTAAGATACTGTCATCCAATGGCAGTATAAACCTGAATATAATATGAGGTAACTATAGGAAATTAAATCTATTTGCCAGAGTTGGCATTAAAAACATAATGACCTCATATAAAAAGTACTACTAATAATAAAAGCAATAGTACTACTTACATAACAGGCAATTACATCTTTATGACCATCTCCATTGTCAAATGTACAATCCCAAGGTCAACAGGAGATTACTAAAGTTTGAAAAGTGTATCATATAATATCAAGAAGTGTTTACCCATTAAAAAATCAATTGATATATGAAGTGTAAAATCTATCAATCACCTACCTAGTAATTTGGGATGTGATGCATTATACATGTTTTCACAAAAGATTTACACCTTTCACCAAACTCACAGATTTTTCTAATTGAATTTAAAAAGAAATGTGTTCATCTTAAATGAAAGTTGTGTGAACCATATAAAAAGCCCTTTGGAAAAGTGTTGTATTAAAACGTACAGCCATAATGCAGTTTGTAAGCAAATTATAGAATCTTTCAGTATAATTTTGAAATATGCCTTATCAATCAAGTTGATTTTTACCATTTGGATCTGTAGAGCTCATTCCTGATATAGTTGCTTTTAGCAAAATATGTAATGTGAACAAAAAAATCTAGGAAGAATACGGCTTATTAAAGTCTTCCTTAGCATTGTTCAGTAATATTTAGATAAATATATTGCCTTTTAAAAACAAACTGACCTGAAATTAGCCAACCAAAGCAAATATTCATATCTGGTCCTGCAATCTATTTTGTGTTAGGTTCCATTTGCCAATATGCTGATTTTTAAAATACTTTCGTATTAAATTTTCTTCCCTTCTCTAAACATTAGCAGACAGGGGCTGCTATCTCCACAGCCAAGTAACTATCTACATTCCTGACACCAGTCTGTATGCCTTTAGCATGGGGCTGGTACTACATGAGGAAATTCCCAAAAATGTGCCCTTTTCAAAATATCAGCTTACTGCTGACAAACACTGAGTTACATCTTGGTGGCAGCAAGATGTAGATGCAAGTATTCAGGGTATTCAGGGTAGTTTATGTGCAACATATTACCTCAGTGTAGGGCTGTTAGATTGCTACCATCTGTATGTTTCACTGATAAGAGGTAGTTTGTATTTCTTAGCCAATGATGCAAATAAACAAGAAAAAAAAACTCAAATATAGCACTTTTATCCCCTTCCTACCAGGCTAATTTTCAGCTTTCAGCACTGTCACACTTTGAATGACAATTGCGCGGACATGCAACACTGTACCCAAACTTAATTTTTATAATTTTGTTCACACAAATAGAGCTTACTTTTGGTGGTGTTTAACCGCATCCCACCCTGCCACTGCACATAAACGGGCAGGTGGGAGCTTCACCTTTCTGACCGGACGTACGTGTATGTCCCGTCAGAACATGCGCCTTGTGCCGCCTCTGGGCCATGCAGCAGAAAGGTCCTGTGATGACTGTGTCCCTTGGAAACAGCACATCACAGATCAGGACATGGGCTCTGTGATTGGCCCTCCCGATCACGTGATGGCTATGTCTAATCACAGCCTTGACATTGTGTAAACAGGGACATGTGTCTCTGTGTCGGTTCTCCCCACTGAGCTCAGTGAGAGCTCAGTGCAGGGGGGAGAAGGGGATGCTGCAGCCTGTCACAATCTCTGTGTAGCTGATGATTTTAGTGTTCAGCTACACAGATAACACAGACTGCAGCCATCCCTACACAGTACATCAAGCACCATCTGCCCCTGTCCAAGTGTCCCATCCACATCTGTACTAGTGTCCCATCAACAGCTGTACAAGTGCACAAAACATCTTTCACAGTGTGCCAGTGTCACATCAACATCTGTCACAGGGTACAAGTGCAGAAAAACATCCACCACAATGTGCCAGTGTCCCACCAATAAAAAAATAAAAATGTAAAGAGTCCCTGCCCCCTCCGTGCTTGAGTGCAAAGGTGAACACACACGTTTGTCCCGTATGCATACATAAATTGTGATCACACAACACCTGTGAGATATTGCTGTGGACATTACAGCAAGAGCAATAATTTTAGCACCAGACCTCCTCTGTAACTCTAAACTGATAACTTTTAAAGACTTATAAAGCATTGCATATAAAGATTTTTAGATACAGAAATTTGGCATAATTTTACAAGTGTGCAAAATTTGGTATCTATTTGGCGCAACACCATATTTTATTTTTTACCAAAAAAATGGATATTATATTGTGTTAGTAAAATTTTTATTTTTGGTCCTTTTTATCACCTTTAGAAGCCATTCTTCTGCATCTACTCCTGAGGAAAAGGAGATCAATACACGAAATGCGTAGAGTTATAGGATGCTGTGTAATGTTTGGATTGTTTGACCATCTGCCATATGCATTTCCTGCTGCTTGGTGTCATCATGATATGTTGTAACATATATGTATACTTACCTATTTTATGCTAACTATGGTTCCATTTCAATGCAATGTTTTTTTCCTGATTTCACCATGTTTGTACATTGTAATTTTTTTTCAATAATTTTTATTATGTTTTATCAATAGAATAAACAAGTGATAAACATTGTTAGCCATAAAATGATACATGTCATACAAAGTTAAACGTATGAATACCAGGAATAAAGTAACAAGTATGCTTGGACACATGTGTGAGTTCCATATGCTAAGTACAAGGCATCGGGTGCCATCCTATTCCTCCAGACACCCCATTGGGGACAGACTGTGTCATGGGGGAGGATAGCATTATCAGCCCTATACTTACCCGTAACTGATAAAGCAAGGTGATACATAGTAGACAGTTGGTATATCTAACTAATTGAACTTAGAGAGTGTTTAACTTTACTGCTGCTAACCCCTGATAGGGAAAGCAAAAATAATAGGGATAGGAAAGATAATTAAGCATTCACAGATACACTCATTAATCACTTAATGAACATTGGAGTCCGGATTTGCACAGAAAAAAAAAGGTAGGTGTTCACTTCTGGCTTTATCTGGTCTAGAGAATAATAGGAGATGGTTCCTTTGGGTGGTATAAGTCGGTGTGAATTGTTGCTCCAGTTAAGTGAGTTTTATACGTCTGGGATGGGATAACCAAGGGGACCAGTGTCTGCGGAACTTATCACCTGTCAGGTGAGATTTGGAGAAGAGATATTCCATGTGGCAGTGCTCATTAATGGTGGCAATGAGAGATGTGGTAGTTGGCAGAAGTGTTTTTTTCCAGGCACAGGCTAGTACTGCGCGCGCTGCAATTAGAATATGCTGGATAATAGGAACATTGGCTGTAGGCCAAGGTTGAGGGTCTAGACCAAAGAGAGCCATTTGTGGAGTTAGTCAGGTAGTGTTAGTGTTGCTGGTGATTAATGCAGATACTTTCTTCCAGAAAGGTACTATAATAGGGCAGTCCAACCATATGTGGAAAATGTCATCGATTGCATCACTGTTCCTCCAGCATTTCAGAGAGTGGGATGGAAAAATGGATGCCAGTCTATCAGGTGTGTGATACCATTTGTGGTAAATTTTCATGAGGGTTTCCCAATGAGATACTTTTTTGGAAAAGATAGTCGGGAGGTGGAGGGTACGATACCACACTTCTGAAGGAAAGGAGGTTTGTAATTTCGATTCCCAGTAAACCATACTGGTATGTTTGCATGTGAATGTAGGTCCAGAAAAGAGGTTATAGATGTAGGAGATTCCCTTGGTTTTATTGGTTGATTAGATGCAGAATGAAAGCAGGTCTTTGGGGGTCGTTTTTGTAGAGGTAGGCAGTTTCGAGAGTATGTGACGAATCCTGAAAAAGATGTAAAAGTCTTTGCTGGATAAGCCGTATTCTGTGGAGAGCTGTTGGTAACTTTTAAAGTTCTTTTGATGAAATGGGTCTCCAATTGTCTTGATTCCTGCTGTATACCAATGTTGAATTGATAGGTCTGGAGATAGGAGTTGCAATGAAAGAATTGAGAGTAGCGTCAAGGCATCTATGTGTATTCCTTAAAAGGTGTGACTCACAGCCTTCCGCACTGCGGTGAAGGCATTGACTATGGGGAGGTATGAACGTGGTGCATGAAAGTTCATTTAGGTTGCTGCTAATACTAAGTGTGGGGTATTCGATATAGCAGTTGACTCAATTTGGTGCCACAATGTAGTAGGGTGTGGGGACCACCACTGCTTTACTTGGTCTAAGATGACTGCTTTATAGTACTGTTTAATATTGGGTGCTCCCAGCCCAGCGAAGGCTGTAGGGGAGCTTAATATTGAAGCTTTCAGTCGAGGTTTGTGAGCTGCCCAGATGAAGGAGTTATTATTTATTATTATTATACAGGATTTATATAGCGCCGACAGTTTACGCAGCGCTTTACAACATTAGGGCAGACAGTACAATTACAATACAATTCAATACAGGAGGAATCAGAGGGCCCTGCTCATTAGAGCTTACAATCTAGGAAGTTTGGTCAAGTTATACAAAAGGGTAATAGCTGTGGGGGATGAGCTAATGGATAAACTAGTGCAGTTGTTAGATGGAGGCAGGATAGGCTTCTCTGAAGAGGAAAGTTTTCAGGGATCGCCTAAAAGTGGATAAATTTGGAGACAGTCTGACAGATTGGGTTAGGGAATTCCAAAGGATAGGCAAGGCTCGGGAGAAGTCCTGGAGGCGGATATGGGAGGAGATAATGAGGGAGCTAGACAGCAGGAGGTCTTGGGAGGAACGAAGAGGGCGAATATGGTTGGTATTTTGAGACTAGGCTAGTGATGTAGCTGGGGGCAGAGTTGTGGATGGTTTTGTAACTTATTGTTAGTATTTTGAATTTAATTCGTTGGGCGAGTGGCAGTTGAGAGTTGAGTTGAGAGTTTGTTGGATTTTGGCTAGTTCAGTTGGCAGCAATGGCAGTGGCAATGTCCTAAAAAAGTAAAGAATATGTGGAACGAGGAACATTTTGGTCAGGGCTATACATCCGGCCCATGATGCTTTAATGGATGCCATAGCTGAGGTTATGGATTGTAGTTTCTGATGAAGGGGAGATAGGTTAAAGCGGAGAAGCATGGAGGAGGGAGGTAAAAGTTGAATGCCCAGGTATGTCATTGAGGAGCCGGAGGCCCAGGAGAAAGGGGAGATTTTGGAGACATCCATTTTGGTTGAGGATGGCAGTGAAATTCTTATCATAGATGACTTAGAATGGTTTTGTTTGTACATCAAAATCATACTAAAATCATCAAGTACCTGACATAGGACGGGAAGTGAATGCAATGGGTTGGTAAGTGCGATAATAATGTCACCTGTGTAAAGACTTATTTTGTGGGGGGTGTCCTCAACTAGGATCCCGGAGATGAGGGGATTTGATCAAATGGTTTGAGCTAGAGGCTCAATCACCAAAGCAAAGATCAGGGGTGAGAGAGGACATCCCTGTTGGGTGCTGTTGGTGATTGAGAATGAGTCAGAGAGGATGCCTGAGGTCAATACCTTAGCACTGAGGGAAGAATAGAGACCTAGAATGGCCTGTAAAAATGTGCTCTCTATACCAAACTTCCTCAGGACTTCTTCAGGATAGCCCCAGTGGACACTATAACATGATAAAAAAGGGCCAGATGGCCAAATGCTGCACTAGAAGTATACTTAAAGTGGGGTTCCACCCAAAAAAAAAACTACATGAAAAATTAAAAAAAAAATACAAAAAAACATTTGGATATTTTTTTTTTTACTTACCTCTAAATGCCTGTTGCTAAGTGGTCCCTCGTAGTCTGCCTCTTCCAGTGCCTGGGCTGGTGACATCACTTCCCCCTCGGCACAGGAAGGGCTCAGCTCTGCTCCCTCCCTCCTGTCAATCATCTGGGACCTATTACAGGTCCCAGGTGACTGAGCGGCCAATCACAGCGCGCGGCGCCGCTCGCGCATGTGCAGTGGGTGCCAGGCTGTGAAGCCACAGCCCGGTGCCCACAGTTGCAATGCCGGCGCCGCTGAACGGAGGGGGAGACGAGTGGGGCTTCGATCCCCCGCATCGCTGGACCCTGGGACAGGTAAGTGTCCAATTAAAAGTCAGCAGCTGCAGTATTTGTAGCTGCTGACTTTAATTTTTT
Source organism: Lithobates septentrionalis (assembly GCA_037952835.1). Classification (NCBI taxonomy): domain Eukaryota; kingdom Metazoa; phylum Chordata; class Amphibia; order Anura; family Ranidae; genus Lithobates; species Lithobates septentrionalis. The sequence goes on from JBBDGP010001113.1 coordinate 5,428,565, forward strand.
TTTTTTTTTACTGGACCTCGGGTGGAACTCCTCTTTAAAATAAATTGAATCAAAAAATAAAAAGCAGCCAGCACCAGGAGTCTACAATACAAAACCCAAAATCATATAATATAAATGATTGCAGCACTAAGATCATTAAATGAGAATTTTTTTTTACCAAAAGCAAATACTGACATAATGAAATGATGAAAACAGGCTGAAAACAGAAAACTAAGGTGGAGGTATTAACGCCAAAATCATTATTCTATGTTCTAATAAATAATATTGTGAATATTGAATCACCTGATACTGAACCAATCAAATTAAAATATAAAGTAAATACATAAAATATATAAAAGGGGTATACACATATACAAAGTGAAAAATATTAATCCTCAGCCTTGGGTTAATATACTCCAAATATACATAACTTAGGATAAATAAATGATGTGAATCTGATAGTCAAAAGGTAATTGGTCTCCCAAAAAACTATAGGACCTCCAAGGCTGCTCAATTTGTATCCCAAAAACCTGTAGGATATCCAGAGCTGCTGAATCAGTTTCACTCAAAACATAAAAGCAGAGAGGGCTCCCATAGTGTAGTATCTGAGTAAGAAAGATTTGCCCTTACAAAAAAGCAGCTGAATGAGTGCGATCACAAGCAAACATGACAATGGTTCCAAACGGCGGTGTCTCCCGAGGCTTCATTCGCTTGCTGTCCACTACCAAACCTTCACCTCCGAAGAGGAAAGCGTGATGACGTCAGAGATGCAGGCTCCTCCCTACTCGTTTCGTCACTAGTGGACGTCGTATGGGGATTGGCTGCAAAGGTTTGGTAGCGGACAGCGAGTGAAGGAAGCCTCGGAAGACGCCGCTGCTCGGATCCATTGTCATGTTTGCTTGTGATCGCGCTCATTCAGCTGTTTTTTGTAAGTGCAAGTCTTTTTTGAGCTTAATAAATTCTTACTCAAATACTACACTATAGGAGCCCTCTCTGCTTTTATGTTTTGCGTGACACTGATTCAGCAGCCCTGGATATCCTATAGGTTTTTGGGATACAGATTCAGCAGCCTTGGATGTCCTATAGGTTTTTGGGAGACCAAATTCCCTGGGCTCGGTGAGACCAACATATTGGTCTTTTTAGCTGGTAAGAAGAAAACGTACTCACTTCAGGTGTTCCGTTTCACTGGATAAAGGATCCTTCTTTTCACCATCTGTTGGTTGTAACTTTCACTGGCCAATTTTCCTTCTTGCAAGATCTATGGGACTTATTTAAATATTTAAATTTTTATCACATATGTTTTATATGTTTTTTATGTTTTCACTTTTGACTATCAGATTCACATCATTTATTTATCCTAAGTCATGTATATTTGGAGTATATTAACCCACGTCTGAGGATTAATATTTTTCACTTTGTATATGTGCATACACCTATTTTATATTTGTTGTATTTCTTTTCCAATTATTTTTATTGAATAGCAGATAGAAAAAAAATACAGTATACAGTACAGTATACAATACAGTATACATTCCATCAGTATTAAGGAATAGAGACATATCTTGGCCAACATGGCCTGCGGCCATGAATATATCATCTCTACTATCCCTGCATGAAGTAGGCATGGCTGTCCGGTTGCTCTCATCCGATTCCGCCCACTTTCACTCCCATACAGATTTACGCAAAATATAGAGTATCATAGATTTGGAATTATAGCTGTCTATCTGTATATATTTGTTGCCCCTAGAATAATTTCCATATCACTTATGTATTTGTTGGAAAGAAGGTAAAAGGCCAGGGTCCCAACCAGCCACCCCATTTGGGATCTCACTGTGGATGGGAGGGCCCCAGCCCCACCCCTCCCCGCCTTATAACTTATAAACCTTTTACCACACCTTGATCTTTCACATAAAGTACTAGGATAACAACAGGAAACAGGAAAACCTGCAAATAAAAGGAAAGGATAAGAGAGAAGACAAGAGAGAGGGAGAGAAGAGAGGGTGGGGGAGGGATCGAGTGCACCCCTGGAGATCTCTGTTAAGATCTGTTAACTATTCATAAACCCGTAGACAAATAGGACAACCACGGTACCCAAATCTTATCGAAAGCTGGCTGTTTGTAAGAGAACTGTTGCGTCCCGGGTTCACTCGCGGGTACGCACGTTCGTAAAGGACTCTTCACGCACGCATGCGTTCGGGAAGGTCCCTTTGGATCGCAGACGTGCCAATGCGCGTGCGCAAAGGAATGGGTGCGCCCGCGGGAGCGCGTCCGCGCGGCCCTTTGGCGCCAGACGGCCTATTTAAAGGACACACTGACTGTGACAGATGCTGACTGATCTTCAGCTGTTCCTGTATCTGTATCCTGTGTTACCTGCCTGCTTGATATCCGTTTCTGAACCTTGGCTCCCCTGACCTTGCTTCTGGACTCTCCCATATCCTGATTCACTGGTTCCTGATTTCGGCTTCCTACTTGACTCTGCTTCCGCCTGATGATTTGGTACCTTGCAGTCCGCCTGCTTCCGAACCCGGCTATTCCTGTGACTCCGCTCCTGTTTCCTGTTTGGCTCCAAGCTGCCTGTCAAGTCCCTGCATCTCGGCTCCAGCGATCCGCTGCGACTTCCTGCCTACCTAAAGTCGCATCATCTGCCTCAAGATTCCTGGGTTACTTCTACAGGCACTCATGTTCCTCCTTTCCTTGGGGTCCCTCTGTTCCCACTCTCAGCGGGACCCGGGTTGGAGATACAAGGGAGGCCGACCTCATCACTTCAGACTCCGATTAGGTACGTGACAGTATCAGTCAGCCAGCAATGGAGTCTGAAAGGGAGGCCTCACCTGTTATGGACATCTGCCGGGCAATTTCTGCACTAGCCCATACCGTACGAAATCTCCAAGAAGACTTGGGCCAGATGCAAGATCGTCTACCGAATCTGCTTGGTGTCTCATCTGCATCTGCTCTCCTTGCACTTGTAGATACGTCTGTACAAACTGACTTTTGCCTGCTCAACGAAACCTCTCAGCCTCCTGAACCCAGAGTACCCTTGCCAGAGCATTTTTCAGGGGATAGCAAATTGTTTCGCACTTTTCAAAATGCCTGTGAACTTTATTTTTCCTTGTTACCACGGACCTTCTCATCCAAGCATGTTAAAGTGGGATTTATCATTACACTCCTATGAAATGAACCACTCTCCTGGGCTCATCACCTTAGAGAACACCATGATCCGGCCCTGTCTTCCGCTGACTCCTTCTTTTCAGCCATGTCCCAGCTGTATGCTGACCCCTTCCTCCAACAGACTGCTGAATTTACACTGGGAAAACTCCAACAAGGCTTGAGATCCGTGGAGGACTATGTAACAGATTTCCGTGTCTGGAGTTTAGATACGCAGTGGAATAAGGCCGCTTTACATCATCAATTTTGTCTTGGACTATCTGGTCAATTAAAAGACGAACTTGCCCGAATAGGAGTGCCCTCATCCCTGGAAGATCTGATCCATCTTGTTATTCAAATTGACCGTCGATTGCGTGAAAAGCAATCTGAGAAAGCTAGTACCAAGCCAGTTACTCTCTCAAGAAGTATTGCTCCTGTCTCCACAATCACGTCCAGATTACCAAGGGGCCCCTACAAGAATAAGTGGCCCCCTGAGTTTCCCTGCAGAAGCTTTTCAAGACCACCACTATCTTCCTCTGAACGCCTCCGGCGAGTACATGACGGACTATGCTTTTACTGCGGAGGAGCGGGCCATTTCATCCAAGCTTGTCCCATAAGACCTGCCAAGCCCACTTCTACGCCACCTTACATGTTGCATCTTCCTGGGAGGGATCTGCTACACCTCTCTCTTTCGCTCCAGTTTCAGTTGCCAGGGAGGACTATTCCTGTAACCGCAATTATAGACTCCGGAGCTTGCAGTTGTTTTGTGGACTCAGCCTTTGTCACCTTACATCAACTTCCTGTATGTACCAAGAGGCAGGAATTTACTGTGCATCTGGCAGATGGCTCTGGTCTCAAGTCTGGGCCTGTTACACAAGAGACTGTACCCATTCTTTGCCAAGTCTCTTCGGAACATCAGGAGCTGCTCCGGTTGGACGTCATAACGTCCCCCATGTTTCCTGTTATCCTGGGGTTACCCTGGCTAAGGGCCCATAACCCTCATATTGACTGGCTTACCGGAGATATCTCATTTTCCTCTAATTATTGTGAGAGACATTGTTACCCGAAAAAGTTTGTTAATCCTGCTCCTCTCTTCAGCATCCACTCGGACCCTGAAACTATGAAATTAGTACCCACAGTCTATCATGAATTCTTGGACGTATTTAATAAAAAGAGTGCAGAGAACTTACCTCCCCACCGGACTTACGATTGTCCCATTGAACTTCTACCAGGGGCAGAAATTCCCTTCGGCCGAATTTACCCTCTCTCGGAACCTGAACTAGAGGCCTTACGTAAATACATTGATGAAAGTCTAGAAAAAGGGTTTATTCGAGCCTCTTCCTCCCCAGCAGGAGCTGGTATCTTTTTGTGGAGAAAAAAGATCACTCACTGAGGCCCTGTATTGACTATCGTGATCTTAATAAAATAACTATCAAGAACCGGTACCCACTTCCCTTAATTCCCGAATTATTTCAGAGACTACGCGGAGCACGAGTTTTTTCCAAGCTAGATCTAAGAGGTGCCTACAATTTGGTGCGAATCAGAAAGGGGGATGAATGGAAGACTGCCTTCAGGTCACGCTTTGGGCATTTTGTATATTTAGTTATGCCCTTCGGTCTCTGTAACGCCCCAGCCACCTTTCAGCATCTGGTAAACAATGTTTTTCGGGACTTTCTTGACCTGTTTATCATTGTCTATCTCGATGATATTCTTATCTTTTCTGACTCTATCGAGGTCCACCGTACCCATGTGAGAAAAGTTTTGAGTAAACTTCGTGAACATCATCTCTATGTCAAGGCTGAAAAGTGCGATTTTGAGAAGCAGACAATTCAATTCCTGGGACTTGTCATCTCCGCTGATGGGATCTCCATGGATCCCCAGAAAGTTGCTGCCGTTTTAGAATGGCCAGCTCCTACAGATCGAAAGGCAGTACAAAGGTTTGTGGGATTCGCTAATTTCTATAGGAAATTTATTAAGAACGTTTCTGGTATTATTTCTGCTATCACCCTTTTGACCAAACAGCATGTTCCCTTCCGGTGGAGTACTGAAGCTCAAACATCTTTTGAACAGTTGAAAGCCTTGTTCACCTCAGCTCCCATCTTAAAGCATCCCGACCCTTCCTTGCCCTATATTCTGGAGGTGGACGCCTCTGAGATCGCAGTGGGAGCCATATTATCGCAGCAACAGGGCCCCAAGTCCCTACTCCATCCTGTGGCATTTTTCTCCAAGAAATTGAATCCCTCTGAGAAGAATTATGATGTAGGAGACCGGGAACTGTTGGCCATTAAAGCTGCCCTCGAGGAGTGGCGCTACCTGTTAGAAGGAGCCTTGCACCCTATACTCATTTTTACCGACCATAAGAATCTCGAGTATTTGAGAACAGCTAAAGGACTCAGACCTCGGCAGGCAAGATGGGCATTGTTCTTTTCCCGTTTCACATTCCACATAACCTTCCGCCCTGGTTCTAAGAATGGGAAACCAGACGCGCTGTCACGCATGCTCCATGATCCTGTTCATCCTTCCGAAGCAGACACCATTTTACCTGCCAAAAACGTTCTTCTTCTCCAAACCAACCTGACGTCCCAAATTAGAGCTGAATTGTTGGAGCATCCCCCTTCCCAAGACTTATCTCTTCAACTCAAGGGCTGTATTACCATAAGGAACAGGTCTTTATCCCGGAGCAGTTCAGGGTTTCTGTCCTGAAGCGTTGCCACGATCATCCTTTGGCAGGCCATTTCGGGATTCACAAGAGTATCAACCTAATTTCCCATTCTTTCTGGTGGCCAGACTTGATTCAAGACTGTAAAAGATACGTCAAATCCTGTGTGACCTGTCAACGCAATAAGACTGACCGAGCCAAGACTTGGGGCCTATTAGAATGTCTTCCTGTGCCTAAGAAACCATGGAGCATGATATCCATGGATTTCATTGTGGAACTTCCCCCGTCTGAAGACTTTACCACCATATTTGTCGTGGTTGATCGCTTGACTAAAATGGCACACTTTTTACCCATGCAAGGAACCCTGTCTGCCGCTGAGACTGCTTCCATATTCATCCGAGAGATAGTGAGGCTACATGGTATTCCCGATAATATCACTTCTGATCGAGGGGTACAGTTCACGTCCAGATTCTGGAGATCTCTCTGTGAAGTCCTGAACATCGAGCTCCGTCTGTCCTCTGCCTACCATCCTCAAACTAATGGACAGACGGAGAGAACCAACCAGACGCTGGAGCAATATTTGCGTTGTTTCTCCTCTTTTTCACAGGACGATTGGTCACCTCTGCTTCCACTAGCAGAATTTGCATACAACAATTCCATCCACTCTGCTACCAAGCAAACACCCTTTTTTGCCAATTATGGATACCACCCTTCCTTTTTGCCTGAATTACCCGTGGATTCTGCTGTGCCTGCTGTTCAAGACAGACTGAGTTGGTTCATCTCCAACAATAAAGTGCTTCAGGACACCATTTCTAAGGCTCAGGCTAATAACAAAAGATTTTTTGACAGGAAAAGGAGGGGTAACTTGAATCTGAATCCAGGAGACAAGGTGTGGCTATCCACTGCTAATTTAAAACTTAAGTGTCCCTCCAAGAAACTCGGTCCAAAATACCTGGGGCCCTTTGCTTTGAAGAGGAGGATCAACTCTGTGGCCTTTGAACTTACCTTACCAAAGAATCTCAAAATTCACCCTGTTTTTCATATTTCTTTGTTGAAGACATCAGCACCCAATCCCTTTTCTAACCGGGATCCAGAAAACCCTCCTCAACTGCTCGTTGAGGGCAGTGAAGAGTTTGAGGTAGAAGCCGTTCTCGACTGCAGAACCATGAATGGCCTAACACAGTTTCTGATTAAATGGAAGGGCTACGGCCCTGAAGACAATTCTTGGGAACCAGCTTCTAACGTACATGCCTCGCAAAAGGTACGAGCATTTTTTCAGCACCATCCAGAGAAGAAGCCCCTGAGGGGCATCCGGAGGCTGCCCGTAAGGAGGGGGCAATGTAAGAGAACTGTTGCGTCCCGGGTTCACTCGCGGGTACGCACGTTCGTAAAGGACTCTTCACGCACGCATGCGTTCGGGAAGGTCCCTTCGGATCGCAGACGTGCCAATGCGCGTGCGCAAAGGAATGGGCGCGTGGCCCTTTGGCACCAGACGGCCTATTTAAAGGACACACTGACTGTGATAGGTGCTGACTGATCTTCAGCTGTTCCTGTATCTGTATCCTGTGTTACCTGCCTGCTTGATATCCGTTGCTGAACCTTGGCTCCCCTGACCTTGCTTCTGGACTCTCCCATATCCTGATTCACTGGTTCCTGATTTCGGCTTCCTACTTGACTCTGCTTCCGCCTGATGATTTGGTACCTTGCTGTCCGCTTGCTTCCGAACCCGGCTATTCCTGTGACTCCGCTCCTGCTTCCTGTTTGGCTCCAAGCTGCCTGTCAAGTCCCTGCATCTCGGCTCCAGCGATCCGCTGCAACTTCCTGCCTACCTAAAGTCGCATCATCTGCCTCAAGATTCCTGGGTTACTTCTACAGGCACTCGTGTTCCTCCTTTCCTTGGGGTCCCTCTGTTCCCACTCTCAGCGGGACCCGGGTTGGAGATACAAGGGAGGCCGACCTCGTCACTTCAGACTCCGATCAGGTACGTGACACTGTTTATCCAATAGAATCTCTGAGAGGCGTTCATTAATCATGATCCACGTCAGCTTCGCTTTCACCAAGTCAAAAGGGATCAAGGGCTTTCTCCAAGACCTAGCAACCGCGATCCTTGATGCTGTGAAAATAAAAGATATGAGTTTTTTTGTGTGCCCAGGCACTCCTTCCACTTGGCCCCCCAATAGCGCCTGTTGTGGAGATTTGGTTAGATTCACTTGAGTAAGTGAGTAGATAAAATTATAAATGCGTATCCAAAATCGTCTGACTTTAGAGCATGTCCACCATGTATGATATATTGTGCCTTCCTTACCAAAGCCCCTGAAGCATAGTGGGGAGTAGGGATGAGCCGAACACCCCCCGGTTCGGTTCGCACCAGAACCTGCGAACGGACCGAAAGTTCGCACGAACGTTAGAACCCCATTGACGTCTATGGGACTCGAACGTTCAAAATCAAAAGTGCTCATTTTAAAGGCTAATTTGCATGGTATTGTCCTAAAAAGGGTTTGGGGACCCGGGTCCTACCCCAGGGGACATGTATCAATGCAAAAAAAACTTTTAAAAACGGCAGTTTTTTCGGGAGCAGTGATTTTAATGATGCTTAAAGTAAAAAAAAAAAGTGAAATATTCCTTTAAATATCGTACCTGGGGGGTGTCTATAGTATGCCTGTAAAGTGACGCGTGTTTCCCGTGTTTAGAACAGTCCCTGCACCAAATGTAATTTTTAAAGGAAAAAATCTCATTTAAAACTGCTTGCGGGTTTAATGTAATGTCGGGTCCTGGCAATATGGATGAAAATCAGTGAGACAAACGGCATGGGTACCCCCCAGTCCATTACCAGGCCCTTTGGGTCTTGTATGGATATTAAGGGGAACCCCGCACCCAAATTAAAATAAGGAAAGGTGTGGGCCACCAGGCCCTATATACTCTGAACAGCAATATACAGGCGGTGCAAACAAGACAGGGACTGTAGGTTTGTTGTTAAGTAGAATCTCTTTGTAATTTTGAACATTTTTAAAGTGTTTAGCTCCAGCCAAAAAATCTTTTTTAAGCTTTTTGGAAAACATAGGGAAGGGTTATCACCCCTGTGACATTTATTTTGCTGTCTTTCCTCCTCTTCAGAAGATTTCACCTCACTTTTTGTCCCAATGAAAAATGTTTTTTGAAAATTTGGGTTTTTTGTGGAACAAGGATTGGAAAGCATCAGTGGAAAGGAGAAATGTTTTTCCCATATTAACTCTTACAGGAGAGAATTTCCCTTCCTAGGGGTAGATTTCATCTCACTTCCTGTTGTCTCCTTCCGTTTGCAAGTAGGAGTCATTTGTAAGTTAGATGTTTGAAAGTAGGGTCCTGCCCTATATACTCAGCAGAAATTTGGGCTTTAGGTGTTGCTGTGGCCACAACACTGTAAGCCCTCACAGGGCCCTGCTGTGAAATATTAGATCAAGAATTGTAATTACATGCCCCTGTTGAACAGGAACTGAAAAATTAGGCCTTAGGCACTGGTGCTGGTGCCACAACACTGCAACCCCTCACAGACACTCTAGTTGGAACGCAGGAACGAGCCCTGCTGCAAAGTATTGCATCAAAAATTGTAATTACACGCCCCTGTTAAACAAGGGCTGAAAAATTGGGCCTTAGGCACTGGTGCTGGTGCCACAACACTGCAACCCCTCACAGACACTCTAGTTGGAACGCAGGAACGAGCCCTGCTGCAAAGTATTGCATCAAAAATTGTAATTACACGCCCCTGTTAGACAGGGGCAGAAAAATTGGGCCTTAGGCACTGGTGCTGGTGCCACAACACTGCAACCCCTCACAGACACTCTAGTTGGAACGCAGGAACGAGCCCTGCTGCAAAGTATTGCATCAAAAATTGTAATTACACGCCCCTGTTAAACAAGGGCTGAAAAATTGGGCCTTAGGCACTGGTGCTGGTGCCACAACACTGCAACCCCTCACAGACACTCTAGTTGGAACGCAGGAACGAGCCCTGCTGCAAAGTATTGCATCAAAAATTGTAATTACACGCCCCTGTTAGACAGGGGCAGAAAAATTGGGCCTTAGGCACTGGTGCTGGTGCCACAACACTGCAACCCCTCACAGACACTCTAGTTGGAACGCAGGAATGAGCCCTGCTGCAAAGTAGTGCATCAAAAATTGTAATTACACGTCCCTGTTAAACAAGGGCTGAAAAATTGGGTCTTAGGCACTGGTGCTGGTGCCACAACACTGCAACCCCTCACAGACACTCTAGTTGGAACTAGGGATGAGCTTCGTGTTCGAGTCGAACCCATGTTCGACTCGAACATCGGCTGTTCGACCGTCCGTCGAATTGCGAACGATATGGGCCGTTCGCGCCAAATTCGTGTGGCGCGTCACGGCCCATAATTCACTGCGGCATCGCAGTGCATTTCTGGCTGATGATTGGCCAAGCATGCACTATGACCCGCATGCTTGGCCAATCACAGCGCCGTCAGTAGAGAGAGCTGTAATTGGCCAAAGCCAGGGTGGCTTTGGCCAATTATGGCTCAGGGGATTTAGTACACGCCCCACACTATATAAGGCCGCCTGCACGGCGGCCCTGTGTAGTGTGTGTTCCGGTGTGCTGAGAGATAGAGAGAGAGACAGACAGTGTCATTTGATTTGAGTTAGATAGATTAGGCAGAACAGTCAGTCAGTTAGCTGCACTTACAGTGTATTGTGTATATATATGCATCCCTGGTGTTGCATATATATATATATACACTGTATTCAGTTTAGCTAGATCTGTTCCTGTTATCTTCTATCTAGACTATTTACATTTAGTGCAGTGCGTCCTGCTCACAGTGTTCAGCTAGATCCGTTCCTGCTATTTACATTTAGTGCAGTGCGTCCTGCTCACAGTGTTCAGCTAGATCCGTTCCTGCTATTTACATTTAGTGCAGTGCGTCCTGCTCACAGTGTTCAGCTAGATCCGTTCCTGCTATTTACATTTAGTGCAGTGCGTCCTGCTCACAGTGTTCAGCTAGATCCGTTCCTGCTATTTACATTTAGTGCAGTGCGTCCTGCTCACAGTGTTCAGCTAGATCTGTTCCTGCTACTTACATTTAGTGCAGTCAGTGCGTCCTGCTCACAGTGTTCAGCTAGATCCGTTCCTGCTATTTACATTTAGTGCAGTGCGTCCTGCTCACAGTGTTCAGCTAGATCTGTTCCTGCTATTTACATTTAGTGCAGTCAGTGCGTCCTGCTCACAGTGTTCAGCTAGATCTGTTCCTGCTATTTACATTTAGTGCAGTCAGTGCGTCCTGCTCACAGTGTTCAGCTAGATCCGTTCCTGCTATTTACATTTAGTGCAGTGCGTCCTGCTCACAGTGTTCAGCTAGATCCGTTCCTGCTATTTACATTTAGTGCAGTGCGTCCTGCTCACAGTGTTCAGCTAGATCTGTTCCTGCTATTTACATTTAGTGCAGTCAGTGCGTCCTGCTCACAGTGTTCAGCTAGATCCGTTCCTGCTATTTACATTTAGTGCAGTGCGTCCTGCTCACAGTGTTCAGCTAGATCCGTTCCTGCTATTTACATTTAGTGCAGTGCGTCCTGCTCACAGTGTTCAGCTAGATCCGTTCCTGCTATTTACATTTAGTGCAGTGCGTCCTGCTCACAGTGTTCAGCCAGATCCGTTCCTGCTATTTACATTTAGTGCAGTGCGTTCTGCTCACAGTGTTCAGCTAGATCCGTTCCTGCTATTTACATTTAGTGCAGTGCGTCCTGCTCACAGTGTTCAGCTAGATCCGTTCCTGCTATTTACATTTAGTGCAGTGCGTCCTGCTCACAGTGTTCAGCTAGATCCGTTCCTGCTATTTACATTTAGTGCAGTGCGTCCTGCTCACAGTGTTCAGCTAGATCTGTTCCTGCTATTTACATTTAGTGCAGTCAGTGCGTCCTGCTCACAGTGTTCAGCTAGATCCGTTCCTGCTATTTACATTTAGTGCAGTGCGTCCTGCTCACAGTGTTCAGCTAGATCTGTTCCTGCTATTTACATTTAGTGCAGTCAGTGCGTCCTGCTCACAGTGTTCAGCTAGATCTGTTCCTGCTATTTACATTTAGTGCAGTCAGTGCGTCCTGCTCACAGTGTTCAGCTAGATCCGTTCCTGCTATTTACATTTAGTGCAGTGCGTCCTGCTCACAGTGTTCAGCTAGATCCGTTCCTGCTATTTACATTTAGTGCAGTGCGTCCTGCTCACAGTGTTCAGCTAGATCCGTTCCTGTTATCTTCCTACTGACAGGCAGGCTTGTCTGGTTACAGTATATAAAGCTACCTGAAGTAAATTACAGGTGTTCTATCCCAGCTTAGTGCAGCTACAGGCCATTAGTATGTCTGGAAGGCCAAGAAGGAGAGGCAGACAGTCACAAGCCAATAAGAGAGGGCAAGCAGGCTCTGTGTCTAGTGCTGGTCGTGGAGACGGTGCATCCTCATCAGCACGTGGCCATGGGACACGCTTGGCCTTTTTTTCGGCAGCTGGCCGTGTTGAGCCGCAACATGCGGAAGACTTGGTCGAGTGGATGACCAAGCCGTCCTCATCCTCCTCATCCTCTCTCACCCATGCCCAGGGTGCTTTGTCTGGCAAAGCAGCGGCCTCTTCCCTCAGCTCAATGTCATCAGTGACTCCTTCCCTAGCTCCACCATGTCCTCCTGAGGATTCCCTCGAACTGTTTGACCACAGTGTTGGGTACATGCTCCAGGAGGATGCCCAGCGTTTGGAAGGCTCTGATGATGATACTGAGCTCGATGAAGGCAGTAACATGAGCACGGACAGAGGGGGTGCCCAAGAAGGACAGCAATCTGGCAGTCATGCTCCCCCTGCTGCAGCATACTGCCAGGTTTGCTCCAGTGATGAGGAGGGAGGGGATGATGAGGTCACTGACTCAACGTGGGTGCCTGATAGGAGAGAGGAGGAGGAGGAGGAGGAGGAGGAGGCGGCACATCACCAACGAGGCAGGATGCCCTCCAGGGGCCAGCCTAAGGGCAGCACATTGACTGCATCACACCCCAAAGCTCCACATGTGCAGGGCGCTGCAGTCTCTGCGCGTTATTCAAAAAGTTCTTTGGTGTGGGCCTTTTTTGAGACGAGTGCATCAGATCGCACCGCTGCTATTTGCAACATATGTCTCAAGCGTATCTCGCGTGGCCAAAACATCTCCCGCTTGGGTACCACATGCTTGACCAGACATATGTTGACCTGCCATGCAGTTCGTTGGCAAGCGTATCTAAAAGACCCACACCAAAGAACAAAGAGGATCTCTCCTTGCTCCTCATCAGCTGAGATTTCCAACCCCACTAGACCTTCAGTCCTCTCTGAGACCTGCAGTGAGAGGAATGAAGGTGTAGAATTAGGTGTGTCACAGCCAAGTACTTGTGGGCAATCTGCTTTTGGTACACCGACGTCAGATTGTACCAGGCAAATTTCCCTGCCCCAGCTGCTGCACCACCGAAAGAAGTTTGCTCCCAGCCATCCACATGCCCAGCGGTTGAATGCTAGCTTGGCAAAATTGCTAGCACTTCAACTGCTGCCTTTTCAGTTGGTAGACTCTGCCCCCTTCCGTGAGTTTGTGGAATGTGCGGTTCCTCAGTGGCAGGTACCCAAACGCCACTTTTTCTCACGGAAGGCGATTCCGGCTCTCTACCGGCATGTGGAAGGCAATGTCCATGCCTCGCTGGACAGGGCGGTCAGCGGTAAGGTGCATATTACCGCTGACTCATGGTCCAGCAGGCATGGACAGTGACTTTACCTAAGTTTCACGGCGCATTGGGTGACTCTGCTGGCAGCTGGGAAGGATGCAGGACAAGGTGCAGTAGTGTTGGAGGTTGTTCCGCCACCACGCCTCCAAAATGCTGATTGTGACACACCTCTCTCCTCCACCCCCTCCTCTTCTTCTTCCTCCATGGCCTCTTCCTCGGAACCAGCGGTGCTCCGTAGGCGTTCAAGGGGCTACGCAAGTACGCAGGCCAAAAGATGCCATGCGGTGCTTGAGCTGGTGTGCTTGGGGGACAGGAGCCACACTGGGGCAGAGGTTCTGTCAGCTCTGCAGGGGCAGGTTCAGAGGTGGTTGACGCCACGCCAACTTAAGGCAGGAATGGTGGTTTGCGACAATGGCACCAACCTCCTCTCTGCCCTCCGACAGGGACAACTGACCCATGTGCCCTGTTTGGCTCACGTCCTTAACTTGGTGGTGCAGCGGTTCTTGGGCAGGTACCCGGGCTTACAGGATGTCCTGAGGCAGGCCAGGAAAGTCTGTGTGCATTTCCGCCAGTCATATAATGCCAGTGCTCGGCTGACGGACCTCCAAAAGGAGTTTAACCTGCCCAAGAACCGCCTAATCTGTGACATGCCCACCAGGTGGAACTCAACGTTGGCCATGCTGCAGCGGCTGCACACGCAGCAGAGGGCCATCAATGAGTACCTGTGTGACTATGGCACCAGGACAGGGTCAGGGGAGCTTGGTTTTTTTTCCCCACGCCAGTGGGCCATGATCAGGGATGCATGCACTGTCCTGTCACCATTCGAGGAGGCCACGAGGATGGTGAGCACTGACAGTGCATGCATCAGTGACACTGTCCCCCTTGTCCACCTGTTGGAGCACACGCTGCGTGGAATAATGGACAGGGCACTTGAGGCAGAACAGAGGCAGGAAGAGGAGGACTTCCTTAGCTCTCAAGGCCCCCTTTATCCAGACAGTGTTCCTGCGTGCCCGCCGATCACACAGGAAGAGGACGAGGAGGAGGAGGAGGAAGATTGTGTCAGTATGGAGGTGGAGCCTGGCACTCAGCATCAGCAGCAGTCTTTAAGGGATCAGTCCCAAGGAACACATGGACTTGTACGTGGCTGGGAGGAGGTGGCTGCGGACGTTGTTGTCCTTAGTGACCCAGAGGACTCCGGACCGAATGCCTCAGCAAACCTACGCTGCATGGCCTCCCTGATCCTGCAAAGCCTGCGTAAGGATCCTCGTATTCGTGGTATCAAGGAGAAGGACCAATACTGGCTGGCAACCCTCCTTGATCCACGTTACAAGGGTAAGGTTGCGGACCTTATCTTGCCATCGCAGAGGGAGCAGAGGATGAAACATCTTCGGGAGGCCTTGCAGAAAGGTCTGTGCAACGCGTTCCCAGAGACTGGGAGGTTACAAATTCCTGTTTCTGGACAACGTGTTGCTGAGGCTTCGGTCAGTCAAAGAAGGAGCGGTGGAGAAGGTGGCCGTCTGACCGATGCGTTCAGACAATTTTTTGGTCCGCAGCCCCAAGGTATGATCGGTTCCAGCAACCATCGCCAGCGTCTGTTTTACATGGTGCAGGAATACCTAGGGGCAAGATCAGACTTGGACACCTTTCCCACCGAAAATCCTCTGGGTTACTGGGTCTTGAGGATGGATCACTGGCCAGAGCTTGCACAGTATGCAATTGAGCTACTGGCCTGTCCTGCATCCAGCGTTCTTTCGGAACGCACATTCAGTGCTGCTGGAGGCGTGGTAACCGATCACAGGGTGCGTCTGTCCACCGACTCGGTCGATCGGCTGACCTTCATAAAAATGAATCAGTCTTGGATCACCACCAGCTACCAAGCACCTGATGCTGATGTAACCGAATAATTTTTTTTGAAATCTCAGATCCCTTCAAAGACTGCCTATGCTGATGCTGAGTGACTATCCCTGAGTAATTATCCTCTTCCTCCTCAATCATCACGCTGATAGCTTGTAAGAACATTTTTGGTTCTGGGCGCCACCACCAGTGCCTAAGGCACAATTTTTCAGCCCCTCTTTAACAGGGGCGTGTAATTACAATTTTTGATGTAATACTTTGCAGCAGGGCTCGTTCCTGCATTCCAACTAGAGTGTCTGTGAGGGGTTGCAGTGTTGTGGCACCAGCACCAGTGCCTAAGGCCCAATTTTTCTGCCCCTGTCTAACAGGGGCGTGTAATTACAATTTTTGATGCAATACTTTGCAGCAGGGCTCGTTCCTGCGTTCCAACTAGAGTGTCTGTGAGGGGTTGCAGTGTTGTGGCACCAGCACCAGTGCCTAAGGCCCAATTTTTCTGCCCCTGTCTAACAGGGGCGTGTAATTACAATTTTTGAAGCAATACTTTGCAGCAGGGCTCGTTCCTGCGTTCCAACTAGAGTGTCTGTGAGGGGTTGCAGTGTTGTGGCACCAGCACCAGTGCCTAAGGCCCAATTTTTCTGCCCCTGTCTAACAGGGGCGTGTAATTACAATTTTTGAAGCAATACTTTGCAGCAGGGCTCGTTCCTGCGTTCCAACTAGAGTGTCTGTGAGGGGTTGCAGTGTTGTGGCACCAGTGCCTAAGGCCTAATTTTTCAGCTCCTGTTCAACAGGGGCATGTAATTACAATTCTTGATCTAATATTTCACAGCAGGGCCCTGTGAGGGCTTACAGTGTTGTGGCCACAGCAACACCTAAGGCCCAAATTTCTGCTGAGTATATAGGGCAGGACCCTACTTTCAAACATCTAACTTACAAACGACTCCTACTTGCAAACGGAAGGAGACAACAGGAAGTGAGATGAAATCTACCCCTAGGAAGGGAAATTCTCTCCTGTAAGAGTTAATATGGGAAAACAATTTCTCCTTTCCACTGATGCTTTCCAATCCTTGTTCCACAAAAAAACCCAAATTTTCAAAAAACATTTTTCATTGGGACAAAAAAGTGAGGTGAAATCTTCTGAAGAGGAGGAAAGACAGCAAAACAAATGTCACAGGGGTGATAACCCTTCCCTATGTTTTCCAAAAAGCTTAAAAAAGATGTACCCGTTCAAAATTACAAAGAGATTCTACTAAACAACAAACCTACAGTCCCTGTCTTGTTTGCACCGCCTGTATACTGCTGTTCAGAGTATATAGGGCCTTTCCTTATTTTAATTTGGGTGCGGGGTTCCCCTTAATATCCATACAGGACCCAAAGGGCCTGGTAATGGACTGGGGGGGTACCCATGCCGTTTGTCTCACTGATTTTCATCCATATTGCCAAGACCCGACATGACATTAAACCCGCAAGCAGTTTTAAATGAGATTTTTTCCTTTAAAAATGACATTTGGTGCAGGGACTGTTCTAAACATGGAAAACACGCGTCACTTTACAGGCATACTATAGACACCCCCCAGGTACGATATTTAAAGGAATATTTCACTTTTTTTTTTTTACTTTAAGCATCATTAAAATCACTGCTCCCGAAAAAACGGCCGTTTTTAAAAGTTTTTTTTGCATTGATACAAGTCCCCTGGGGTAGGACCCGGGTCCCCAAACCCTTTTTAGGACAATACCATGCAAATTAGCCTTTAAAATGAGCACTTTTGATTTCGAACGTTCGAGTCCCATAGACGTCAATGGGGTTCTAACGTTCGTGCGAACTTTCGGTCCGTTCGCGGGTTCTGGTGCGAACCGAACCGGGGGGTGTTCGGCTCATCCCTAGTTGGAACGCAGGAACGAGCCCTGCTGCAAAGTATTGCATCAAAAATTGTAATTACACGCCCCTGTTAGACAGGGGCAGAAAAATTGGGCCTTAGGCACTGGTGCTGGTGCCACAACACTGCAACCCCTCACAGGCACTCTAGTTTTAACGCAGGAATGAGCCCTGCTGCAAAGTATTGCATCAAAAATTGTAATTACACGTCCCTGTTAAACAAGGGCTGAAAAATTGGGCCTTAAGCACTGGTGCTGGTGCCACAACACTGCAACCCCTCAAAGACACTCTAGTTGGAACGCAGGAACGAGCCCTGCTGCAAAGTATTGCATCAAAAATTGTAATTACACGCCCCTGTTAGACAGGGGCAGAAAAATTGGGCCTTAGGCACTGGTGCTGGTGCCACAACACTGCAATCCCTCACAGACACTCTAGTTGGAACGCAGGAATGAGCCCTGCTGCAAAGTATTGCATCAAAAATTGTAATTACACGCCCCTGTTAAACAGGGGCAGAAAAAATGGGCCTTAGGCACTGGTGCTGGTGCCACAACACTGCAACCCCTCACAGACACTCTAGTTGGAATGCAGGAACGAGCCCTGCTGCAAAGTATTACATCAAAAATTGTAATTACATGCCCCTGTTAAACAGGGGCTGAAAAATTGTGCCTTAGGCACTGGTGGTGGCGCCCAGAACCAAAAATGTTCTTACAAGCTATCAGCGTGATGATTGTGGAGGAAGAGGATAATTACTCAGGGATAGTCACTCAGCATCAGCATAGGCAGTCTTTGAAGGGATCTGAGATTTCAAAAAAAATTATTCGGTTACATCAGCATCAGGTGCTTGGTAGCTGGTGGTGATCCAAGACTGATTCATTTTTATGAAGGTCAGTCGATCGACCGAGTCGGTGGACAGACGCACCCTGTGATCGGTTACCACGCCTCCAGCAGCACTGAATGTGCGTTCCGAAAGAACGCTGGATGCAGGACAGGCCAGTAGCTCAATTGCATACTGTGCAAGCTCTGGCCAGTGATCCATCCTCAAGACCCAGTAACCCAGAGGATTTTCGGTGGGAAAGGTGTCCAAGTCTGATCTTGCCCCTAGGTATTCCTGCACCATGTAAAACAGACGCTGGTGATGGTTGCTGGAACCGATAATACCTTGGGGCTGCGGACCAAAAAATTGTCTGAATGCATCGGTCAGATGGCCACCTTCTCCACCGCTCCTTCTTTGACTGACCGAAGCCTCAGCAACACGTTGTCCAGAAACAGGAGTTTGTAACCTCCCAGTCTCTGGGAACGCGTTGCACAGACCTTTCTGCAAGGCCTCCCGAAGATGTTTCATACTCTGCTCCCTCCGCGATGGCAAGATAAGGTCCGCAACCTTACCCTTGTAACGTGGATCAAGGAGGGTTGCCAGCCAGTATTGGTCCTTCTTCTTGATACCACGAATACGAGGATCCTTACGCAGGCTTTACAGGATCAGGGAGGCCATGCAGCGTAGGTTTGCTGAGGCATTCGGTCCGGAGTCCTCTGGGTCACTAAGGACGACATGGTCCGCAGCCACCTCCTCCCAGCCACGTACAAGTCCATGTGTTTCTTGGGACTGATCCCTTAAAGACTGCTGCTGATGCTGAGTGCCAGGCTCCACCTCCATACTGATATAATCTTCCTCCTCCTCCTCCTCCTCCTCTTCCTGTGCGATCGGCGGGCACGCAGGAACACTGTCTGGATAAAGGGGGCCTTGAGAGCTAAGGAAGTCCTCTTCTTCCTGCCTCTGTTCTGCCTCAAGTGCCCTGTCCATTATTCCACGCAGCGTGTGCTCCAACAGGTGGACAAGTGTCACTGATGCATGCACTGTCACTGCTCACCATCCTCGTGGCCTCCTCAAATGGTGACAGGACAGTGCATGCATCCCTGATCATGGCCCACTGGCGTGGGGAAAAAAAACCAAGCTCCCCTGACCCTGTCCTGGAGACATAGTCGCACAGGTACTCATTGATGGCCCTTTTCTGCGTGTGCAGCCGCTGCAGCATGGCCAACGTTGAGTTCCACCTGGTGGGCATGTCACAGATTAGGCGGTTCTTGGGCAGGTTAAACTCCTTTTGGAGGTCCGTCAGCCGAGCACTGGCATTATATGACCGGCGGAAATGCACACAGACTTTCCTGGCCTGCCTCAGGACATCCTGTAAGCCCGGGTACCTGCCCAAGAACCACTGCACCACCAAGTTAAGGACGTGAGCCAAACAGGGCACATGGGTCATTTGTCCCTGTCGGAGGGCAGAGAGGAGGTTGGTGCCATTGTCGCAAACCACCATTCCTGCCTTAAGTTGGCGTGGCGTCAACCACCTCTGAACCTGCCCCTGCAGAGCTGACAGAACCTCTGCCCCAGTGTGGCTCCTGTCCCCCAAGCACACCAGCTCAAGCACCGCATGGCATCTTTTGGCCTGCGTACTTGCGTAGCCCCTTGAACGACTACGGAGCACCGCTGGTTCCGAGGAAGAGGCCATGGAGGAAGAAGAAGAGGAGGGGGTGGAGGAGAGAGGTGTGTCACAATCACTAGCACTTTGGAGGCGTGGTGGTGGAACAACCTCCAACACTACTGCACCTTGTCCTGCATCCTTCCCAGCTGCCAGCAGAGTCACCCAATGCGCCGTGAAACTTAGGTAACGTCCCTGTCCATGCCTGCTGGACCATGAGTCAGTGGTAATATGCACCTTACCGCTGACCGCCCTGTCCAGCGAGGCATGGACATTGCCTTCCACATGCCGGTAGAGAGCCGGAATCGCCTTCTGTGAGAAAAAGTGGCGTTTGGGTACCTGCCACTGAGGAACCGCACATTCCACAAACTCACGGAAGGGGGCAGAGTCTACCAACTGAAAAGGCAGCAGTTGAAGTGCTAGCAATTTTGCCAAGCTAGCATTCAACCGCTGGGCATGTGGATGGCTGGGAGCAAACATCTTTGGGCGGTGCAGCAGCTGGGGCAGGGAAATTTGCCTGGTACAATCTGACGTCGGTGTACCAAAAGCAGATTGCCCACAAGTACTTGGCTGTGACACACCTAATTCTACACCTTCATTCCTCTCAGTGCAGGTCTCAGAGAGGACTGAAGGTCTAGTGGGGTTGAAATCTCAGCTGATGAGGAGCAAGGAGAGGTCCTCTTTGTTCTTTGGTGTGGGTCTTTTAGATACGCTTGCCAACGAACTGCATGGCAGGTCAACATATGTCTGGTCAAGCATGTGGTACCCAAGCGGGAGATGTTTTGACCACAAGAGATACGCTTGAGACATATGTTGCAAATAGCAGCGGTGCGATCTGATGCACTCGTCTCAAAAATGCCCACACCAAAGAACTTTTTGAATAACGCGCAGAGACTGCAGCGCCCTGCACATGTGGAGCTTTGGGGTGTGATGCAGTCAATGTGCTGCCCTTAGGCTGGCCCCTGGAGGGCATCCTGCCTCGTTGGTGATGTGCCGCCTCCTCCTCCTCCTCCTCCTCTCTCCTATCAGGCACCCATGTTGAGTCAGTGACCTCATCATCCCCTCCCTCCTCATCACTGGAGCAAACCTGGCAGTATGCTGCAGCAGGGGGAGCATGACTGCCAGATTGCTGTCCTTCTTGGGCACCCCCTCTGTCCGTGCTCATGTTACTGCCTTCATCGAGCTCAGTATCATCATCAGAGCCTTCCAAACGCTGGGCATCCTCCTGGAGCATGTACCCAACACTGTGGTCAAACAGTTCGAGGGACTCCTCAGGAGGACATGGTGGGGCTAGGGAAGGAGTCACTGATGACATTGAGCCGAGGGAAGAGGCCGCTGCTTTGCCAGACAAAGTACCCTGGGCATGGGTGAGAGAGGATGAGGAGGATGAGGACGGCTTGGTCATCCACTCGACCAAGTCTTCCGCATGTTGCGGCTCAACACGGCCAGCTGCCGAAAAAAAGGCCAAGCGTGTCCCATGGCCACGTGCTGATGAGGATGCACCGTCTCCACGACCAGCACTAGACACAGAGCCTGCTTGCCCTCTCTTATTGGCTTGTGACTGTCTGCCTCTCCTTCTTGGCCTTCCAGACATACTAATGGCCTGTAGCTGCACTAAGCTGGGATATATATATATATATATATATATATATATATATATATATATATATATATATATATATATATATATATATATATATATATATATATATATATATATATATATATATATATATATATATATATATATATATATATATATATATATATATATATATATATGTACGTACTGATACTGCAGCTAGCAAAATCAACTGCTTGCCTGTAGTATGAGAACACCACCAACCTTCTACAGGTAGCTTTAGCTGAACACTGAGAGGTGGACGCACCCCACTAACTTGTAGGTTTAGCTGAACACTGTGAGCAGGACGCACTGCACTAACTGCCTGACTGTGGTACTAATAGGATCAAAAGAACACCAGCAATTTTCTTCAGGTAGCTGTATTTACTGTAACAAGACAAGCCTGCCTGTCAGTAAGAAGATAACAGAAACGGATCTAGCTGAACACTGTGAGCAGGACGCACCCCACTAACTTGTAGGTTTAGCTGAACACTGTGAGCAGGACGCACCCCACTAACTTGTAGGTTTAGCAGAACACTGTGAGCAGGACGCACTGCACTAAATGTAAATAGTCTAGCTGCCTGACTGTGGTACTAATAGGATCAAAAGAACACCAGTAATTTTCTTCAGGTAGCTGTAAATACTGTAACAAGACAAGCCTGCCTGTCAGTAGGAAGATAACAGGAACAGATCTAGCTGAACACTGTGAGCAGGACGCACTGCACTAAATGTAAATAGTCTAGCTGCCTGACTGTGGTACTAATAGGATCAAAAGAACACCAGTAATTTTCTTCAGGTAGCTGTAAATACTGTAACAAGACAAGCCTGCCTGTCAGTAGGAAGATAACAGGAACGGATCTAGCTGAACACTGTGAGCAGGACGCACTGCACTAAATGTAAATAGTCTAGCTGCCTGACTGTGGTACTAATAGGATCAAAAGAACACCAGTAATTTTCTTCAAAATACTGTAACAAGACAAGCCTGCCTGTCAGTAAGAAGATAACAGGAACAGATCTAGCTGAACACTGTGAGCAGGACGCACTGTACTAAATGTAAATAGTCTAGCTGCCTGACTGTGGTACTAATAGGATCAAAAGAGCACCAGTAATTTTCTTCAGGTAGCTTTATACACTGTAACAAGACAAGCCTGCCTGTCAGTAGGAAGATAACAGGAACGGATCTAGCTGAACACTGTGAGCAGGACGCACTGCACTAAATGTAAATAGTCTAGCTGCC
Source organism: Lithobates septentrionalis (assembly GCA_037952835.1). Taxonomy (NCBI): domain Eukaryota; kingdom Metazoa; phylum Chordata; class Amphibia; order Anura; family Ranidae; genus Lithobates; species Lithobates septentrionalis. The sequence continues at coordinate 5,451,120 of JBBDGP010001113.1, forward strand.
TGACTGTGGTACTAATAGGATCAAAAGAACACCAGTAATTTTCTTCAGGTAGCTGTAAATACTGTAACAAGACAAGCCTGCCTGTCAGTAGGAAGATAACAGGAACGGATCTAGCTGAACACTGTGAGCAGGACGCACTGCACTAAATGTAAATAGTCTAGCTGCCTGACTGTGGTACTAATAGGATCAAAAGAACACCAGTAATTTTCTTCAAAATACTGTAACAAGACAAGCCTGCCTGTCAGTAGGAAGATAACAGGAACGGATCTAGCTGAACACTGTGAGCAGGACGCACTGCACTAAATGTAAATAGTCTAGCTGCCTGACTGTGGTACTAATAGGATCAAAAGAACACCAGTAATTTTCTTCAGGTAGCTTTATATACTGTAACAAGACAAGCCTGCCTGTCAGTAGGAAGATAACAGGAACGGATCTAGCTGAACACTGTGAGCAGGACGCACTGCACTAAATGTAAATAGTCTAGAAGATAACAGGAACGGATCTAGCTAAACTGAATACAGTGTATATATATATATATGCAACACCTGGGATGCATATATATACACAATACAATTTAAGTGCAGCTAACTGACTGACTGTCCTGCCTAATCTAGCTAACTCAAATGAAATGACACTGTCTCTCTCTCTCTCTATCTCTCAGCACACCGGAACACACTGCACAGGGCCGCCGTGCAGGCGGCCTTATATATTTTGGGGCGTGTACTAAATCCCCTGAGCCATAATTGGCCAAAGCCTCCTTTACACCCGGGCCGGGTGATTTTGTGGGGTTCAAGCTTTTAATGGCTGCCAAAATTTCCCCCTCTGTAAAATCTTCTTCCATTATTTCTATGTGTTCTTGTGCTATTTGCGGTAGGGGAATATCTTGGAAAAATTTGTCTGCCTGGGTCGTAGGGAATGAGTTCGGCTTTTTGTAAAGTTTAGTGAAAAACTTTGAAAATTCTTCAAGTATCACTTGAGGATTTTGGGTAAAGTTCCCAACCTGCGTCCGTAATCTCGGCATTGCAGATTTGAACGGTCGCAGAGTGAGTTTTCTAGCTAGGAGCGTGGGAGGTTTGTCCCCCCTGGTGTAGAAGCAATGTCTAAACCATCGTAGATATTTCTCTGCTTTGGTTGTGAGACTAAGGTTTAATGCTGTTCGTGCTGTGTCTATTTTATGTCTCATATCTAGATGATGGTTAGACTTTTGTTCCTGAACTATCTGTTGTAACTCTTCTTCCTGCTGTAGTATCTTCTGTGTGTTATTACGTTTATTTCTAGAAGCTATTTGGATCAATTTGCCACTAATGGTGGCCTTGTGCGCTGCCCAGTTAATACCAGGGGACGCATCACTAGCGCGATTGTCCGTAAAATACTGTCGTAGGGCTTTCTCTATCTCAGTAAATATGATTGGATCGTTAAGTAGTGAGGCATTGAGTCGCCACATTGAGGGCTTTGGTCTCGTCCATAGGTCGGTTAGTGTTATTTGTACTGGTGAGTGATCTGACCATGAGATGGGCAATATTTTAGCTGACTCAATAGAAGGGAGGAGTGATGATTGTGTAAATAAATGGTCTATACTGGAGTACGTTATATGGACCTGGGAGTAGTGGGTATAATCCTTGGTCGTAGGATGACGGTCCCTCCAAATATCTATGAGGTCGTTGGAATGTAAAATCCGGGCTAATTTAATAGCCTGTTTGGGGATGTGTTTCACTATAGGTTTATGCGCGTTGGTCCTATCTAGGGCTTGATCAAGGGAGACATTGCTATCACCTCCTATTATAACTTGGCCCTGTACATGTGGCATCAGTATTTTTAGCATAGCTTCAAAAAATGCAACTTGACCAGTATTGGGGGCGTAGTATGAGATGAGTGTGATAGCATTTTCATTTACTTTCCCCGCCACCATGATATACCTCCCCTCCTTATCCCTTATGACTGTGGTGGGAGTAAGCGGTACCCTCTTCGCAATCGAAAAATCGCAAACCCTCTTTTTCTTATCTGAGCCGTTTGATAAGTAGAATGTGGGATATCTGGCATTTAGGTATCTGGGAACTGAGGTACATGAAAAATGCGTTTCCTGAAGGAGTAGGAAATCTATACCTAATTTATGGTAATTTTGAAAGGCCTTAGCCCGTTTAGTAGGGGAATTTAGGTCCTGAACATTATGTGTTAGTATTTGAGTAAGAGAGCGGAGGGAGGGGGACGTGGCCAAGATGGCGGACTGAGCGGACGTGGTTTCCTGAGCTCTCCTGGAGTGTGATCCGACTAATCTATTCGCACATTGTGACTGCGTGGATCGGCACGATCCTGGTGCATTTGGATGCCTTCTAAATCCTTTGGGAGTCAGAAGCGGGGTAAGAAGCTGAAATTTCCCCCGAAGGCCTTGGAGGAATCCGTCTCGGTTCCTGGCGGCCCTGCTTCCCCTGCACACCTTCACAATATGGCGTCTCAAACTGACCATGAGGAGGACTCACCTCATGCAGCTCCGGGTATACCAGAAGTTATGGCAGCTATTAGCTCTTGTCAAACTGCCCTCACATCGAAGATTGAAGAGGTACAGTTAGATGTGGGCTTAATTCGGCAGGATCTGGATAAAATCCGGTCCCGTGTAGCAGAAACAGAGAGGCGTGTGGGGGAGGTGGAGGATACAGTTACCGACCATGCGGCATCCATCAGAACTCTGCAAACTAAAGTACGGGCGTTGGAATATAGAGCGGAGGACGCCGAGAATAGAAGCCGCCGGAACAATCTGCAGATCATAGGCCTCCCGGAGGGGGTGGAGGGAAGCTCCGCCGCATTGTTTACTGAGGAACTCCTGCGCTTCCTGTTACCAGCAGCCCAGCTCTCCCCGTACTTTGCAGTGGAGCAGGCCCATCGTGTTCCACCTAGACCGGGGCCGGAGGGAACCCCACCCCGCACACTCATACTGAACTTCAGGGATCGAGACGAGATACTTAGGGCTGCCCGAGTGGCTGGAGTCCTCCCCTACCGCAATGGCAAGCTATTAATATTCCCGGATTACACGATGGAAACTCAGAGACAGCGCCGGTCGTTTGACAGTGTGAAAGCAGCTCTACGCGCTAAGGGAATCAAATATAGTGTTATGTTTCCGGCCTAGCTGAGGGTGGTGGATGGCAAGACTGTGCGTTTCTTTACTGTTCCCAAAGATGCTGCTGCATGGCTGGAGGCACTGCCGCCGAGATGAAGATATCCCCCTTGGTGAGAGGTGCATCTGCTATACTTCCTTTACTAGCTGCCGAGGACGCGGGTAAGCCCCTCAGTGTGTTATACTTCAAGAATATATGACTGTGCATCTACCAACTGAGTACTGACAAGCCTGAAGGTAACGACTATAAGGTTTGCAAATTGTCATGTGTTCCCTGAACATTGTGCCCAAGGCTTACTATACTTGCCTGTCTCTACGGCAGACTTCTTTCATCAGTAGATACTTGTCCTGCTATAAAGACTTCCGAGGTACTGTTTCGTTCCCGCAACTGACTTCTAAGTGTGTGCCCCTGCTTGGCAGGCGTAAGCAGTTACTTTGCTGAGTTTTGGCTTTACAAGAACATGTTCATTTTTATTCTTCTATTTTTCACTCCACGCTGCTAGCTCGAGACTGTAACTTTGTTTTTTACTACTACGAGCTTCAGAGCTCACAGCAGTCTGGATTCTGTCCTGTTTTGTTCACACGTCCCCAACCTGTGCGGTTTATAGTCTTCGGACTCTGGGGTTATGGGATCCAAGTGCAGCTTACTGTTTCGAGTTGCATGGGGTGGGGGGAAGGGAGGAGCAACCGTTGTTGCACAAGGTTATGTTCTTTTTTTTGTTTCTTGTTTTTTTTGTTTTACTGTTCAGGTTAAGGTGGTCTATGGCAGGGGATATTCGCCCATAGTGGCGTTGGTGTGGATAACATACTACTCGAGGGAGGAGGCATTCTGTTGGACTCCCCCTGGTCCAGGGACTCCATGGGAGATCAGAGCTCTTCCCTCGATCGGTCATTGTAAAATCTTCATATGGCTGAATGTTTAATAGTCTCATGGAACGTACGGGGGTTAAACTCAGCTATTAAACGCTCCTTAGTACTTAACTACCTGAGGAAAATTCACCCACAGATCTGCATATTGCAGGAAACACACCTGGTGGGCTCAAGGGTCATGTGTCTAAAGAGGGCATGGGTCGGTGCTCATTATCACGCTCCTTATTCTAATTATGCTAGGGGGGTCAGTGTCTTGATCCACCGTTCCCTTCCCTTTCAGTTAGAAGAGGTTAAATTGGACCCTGGCGGTCGTTATGTTATTATTCATGCACTGATTTCTGAGACCCCCTATGTGATTGTTGGGATCTACCTGCCCCCCCCTGCGGATATTGATGTACTTCATCGGCTGATGCAACAGATCACGATGTATAATGTAGAAAACGTGATATTGTTAGGAGACTTTAATTTGGTGCCGTCCAGGGAACTGGATAGGCTGCATGCCTCTGGCTCCCCACAGTATGGTTTATCTCAATGGGCTGCCGCCTTTCAAATGTCTGATGTATGGAGGCATTTTCATCCCTCGGACAGGGAATATACCTGCCTCTCTAGGTCCTACCGGACTATGTCGCGCGTAAAATTTGGCTTTTGCCTCTTCAACAATGATGCGGAGAGTAATATCTGCGGAGATCCTGTCTAGAGGTATCTCCGATCATGCTCCACTATCAGTTACCATTAGAACCTCGGGTGAGGTGGGAGAGCGGGTGTGGAGGCTGTCCGGGGGGTGGATTGCAGATCCGGAGATTCAGGAGGCAATGCCCGAAGCACTTTGCAACTTTTGGATAGACAACACAGATTCTGCGGATCCTAGAATATTGTGGGATTCCTTTAAAGCATGGCTTAGGGGGGAGTACATTAAAAGGATCGCTCAGCGGAAAAGGCAATCCGTGCAGTCTCTGCGGCAACTGGAGGAACAGGCAAAACTGTGTGAAGCGGAGTTTGTGAGAGACCCGGTACAGAATAGATACATAGCCTGGCAGGACGCGCTGAGGGACTTATCCCTGCTCAGATTGGATCTTACTAAGAAATCGATGATTGATAGTGCCCAGAGGGTGTTCGAGTATGGGGACAAAAATGGCAGGCTATTGGCCTGGCTAGCCAGGGGACAGCATCTAGTTACTCACATAGGGCGTCTGAGGGGACCCGAGGGTCGTCTTCTGACGTTACAAGCAGATATAAATGAGCAGTTGCTAAGATTTTATCAGACCTTATACGCCTCTAGAGTCTCCTATAGTGATTCAGATCTATCTCAATACTTAGACCAGATACAACTTCCTACCCTTGCGGCAGAGAATGGTGAGAAATTGGAGGAAGACATTTCCCTGGAGGAGGTGCAGGAAGCGTTGGGGTCTATGCAGTCTGGGAAGGCCCCGGGACCAGACGGGATTCCTATAGAATTCTACTCCACGTATCAGGAATTGCTGGCACCCAGGTTTCTGGTAATGCTGAAGCAATTTGCGGCTTCAGGCTGTTTACCTGATTCAATGTACGATGCGATAGTGGTGTTGGTGCCCAAGCCCAGCAAGGACCCGGAGGAGTGTGCCTCCTATGAGCCGATTTCGCTAATTAATGCGGATGCAAAATTGTTGCAAAAATACTAGCCACCAGACTCAGGAATGTCATGGATGATCTTGTCCATGCAGACCAGACGTGGTTCATGGTGGGTAAGGGCACCCACCGATATTAATATCCGTTGCTTATTTCTTAACCTGTCTGCTTCTCATAGTAACGCAGGGACAAGAGTCATAGCCTCTCTGAACGCGGAGAAGGCTTTTGACTCCGTGGAGTGGGGTTATCTTTGGGAGGTATTGAAAAGATTTGGGTTTGGTCCCAAATTTCTCCACTGGTTGAGTATGTTGTATCGCGCCCCTAGGGCTAGGATACGAATAAACAGCGCCCTATCGGATTATTTTCTCCTTCAAAGGGGGACCTGTCAAGGGTGTCCTTTATCACCCAGCCTATTTGCTTTGGGACTGGAACCGCTGGCGGTCCTGATCAGAAAGTCGGACCAGATAGTTGGTCTACGGGTCGGCCCTTTGGAGGAGAAAATATCCTTATATGCGGGTGACACCTTACTGTACCTGCATAATGCTGATTCATTGTTGGATGCGGCCCTGGCAGCCTTCGATGAATTTGGGAAATTCTCAGGAATCCGAATTAATTGGGCCAAATCTGCCTTATTCCCCCTGGATGTGCAGGCCAGGGTGAATGGGACACGTACTCCCTTGCAATGGGTGGAGGAATTCACTTATTTAGGAATTAGGATATCAAGGGACCTGGGCTCCTTCCGGCGCCTTAACCTCCAGCCAGTTGTTCAGCGCCTTAGAGATCATTTCTCGCGATGGGCTAAACTCCCGCTTAATCTTTTGGTCCGCATTAATATTTTGAAGATGATTTATCTTCCTAAATTTACGTATGGCTATCTCTGTCCTTTTTTAAGGAGATAGATAGCTGCATCGGCTCCTTTCTGTGGAAAGGTGCTTCCCCTCGGCTGGCCAGACAGACTCTCCAGCTTCCTGTGTGTAGTGGAGGCCTGACCTTGCCCAGTCTATTGGTGTATTACTGGGCGGCTGTGCTGGTTACAGTGAGATGGTGGTTTCAGCAGTCTAGAGCCAATGTGGCAGTGTGTTTAGAGGCGGCCATAGTAGGGTCTCTCACGGAGCTGAGCAACTTGGTGTATAGGGGCCCATCGGCGTATCCCTCATTACCGTCCCCGACCACGGTGACCCTACGGGTGTGGGTTGTGGCTAGGCGACGGTTTATATGCCCTAATCAGAGGTCCCCCTTTTGTCCCCTATGGGGAAATCCCTCTCTCCCTCACCTCAGGTCTATCCCGGATCCACAACTTTGGGCCCGCTATGGCATTAAGTTGTTAAAAGACGTGCTCCAGGGGGGATCTTTTCTTTCATTTAAAGCTCTTATGGAAAGATTTTCCCTCCCCATTTGGATGCAGTTTAGGTACTATCAGCTGCGGCATGCAATTAAGGCACAGTTCCCACTACCTCCCAGTCTTAAAATGGATCCTGTTGAGGAATTGCTGGCACAGGAATCCCTCGATAAGATTATGTCTACACTGTACTTTACCCTTATTCAAAAGGAGTCGCCCAAAATGGAGGCTCTGTGGAATAAATGGAATGCAGACTTACCTGGCTTAGATAGAGAGGCCTGGGAGGAATGTTTTGAGGATAGCTCTAAGTTAGTCATCTCATCTAGGGACAGGTTGATCCAAATTAAGTTTTTACACAGAGTATACTACATGCCCCAGAGACTGCACGGAATATATCGCTACGCTCCCCAAACTGTCAAGGTGTCATTCAGCGGACAGTACCTTTTTTCACATGTTTTGGACCTGCCCTCGACTAAGTAGAATAGTAAAGTATCGAACCAGGCAGAACTTCAGCAATGCAGGTTTATTAACAGCTGATAACATACAGGTTTATGTTCAAAGTATTACAAGATACAGATCTAATTTATACAGTTTCTTACAATGCAGGCATATTAGATATAAATATTCTTATCCTCTAACCAAATTTAAACAATTGTGAATTGTTCTCACCTTGAACCAGAATGGGTCTTTTCTGCCAATTCTTGGGAACCTCTCACCTGATAGGGACCAGCCGATCTGCCGGTGGTCTGGTCCCCTCACAGAGTTCTGGGTTCCAGCTCGACCAAGTTCTTGAGGGAAATTCACCTGAGACCACATTCTGGAACAAGTTAAGAAGTCTTCTCTGACTCGTACGAGGAGACAAGTTATGGACAGATACTTGCCCATTGGTTCTGACCTCTATGACCCGTGCAATAGGGCAGCATACATAGAGTTCAGCCTTATGAGCTCCTATCTGACTTGTCCGAGGGGACAAGTTAGGACAGATACTTGCCCATTGGTTCTGACCTCTATGACCCGTGCAATAGGGCAGCATACATAGAGTTCAGCCTTATGAGCTCCTATCTGACTTGTCCGAGGGGACAAGTTAGGACAGATACTTGCCCATTGGTTCTGACCTCTATGACCCGTGCAATAGGGCAGCATACATAGAGTTCAGCCTTATGAGCTCCTATCTGACTTGTCTGTCTAACAATTGCAGAGCTTGCATTTATATACACTTTTACAAGTCTTATCTCAACCATCACTCTTGCATATGATTGGTCGCTAAGATCTACGTCAAAGTAACTAACCATAAATCTGACACTTGTTCTACAACCAGATAAACTTAATTATTCCCAAAATTCCAATATGTTCATTAAAGTGATTTATAACTGTTTTTGTCCAATTAAAAACACCTGTATAGAGACAGTCTGGCACCCAGCTGTGTTATCAAACTCTCCTTATCTTCATACGATTTAACTAAGTTCAAGAATGACAGATTTATGACATTTGGGAAAATGAACTTTCAATAGCCCCACCAGAGGTGTTATATGTCTCACTATATGTATGTATTTTAACAGTTTTAATGAGGGCACAAGCAGACCTTTGTTTGACCTTGTCAAACTTAATTTAATGTACTGTACATAACTTTAATTATTTCTAAACCACCTGTTTTCATATCTTTATCTGTCTGATTTATATGCATTTCAGACTTGAGACAATTCAATATTACTTGAATCTATCCTAATGAACTTTCACCCAGTAGACTATCTTAATACATTTTCGAGAACACCTGTGTACAAGTACTTGTCATAAAGCAGAGGTCATTTAAAGTTCAACACTTAAAAATGAAGACTTTCTAAATCTATGGAAAACACAGTATACATTATTAAAGATTAATAATTGTTGCTTTAATTATTGAATAATAATATTGATAAAACCACTACTATATAATAATATGAATAATAATAATAATAATAATAATAATAATAATAATTATCAATAAAATATATGCAAATCAATATATACAATATGAAATACATTGGCTAATATGAGATTCCACAACATTTCCCCCCTGTTGAGGCATAAGCCTCACAGCAATTACAGTACAGATCACCCACCATGCTCTTCAGAGACCCCATGCACCCAACACTGATCACATAAATTGTCCAAAAAAAATAAAAATAAATCAGTCCAAAAAATAAAAAATAAATAAATCAGTCCAATCAAAAACACACTGCATCTTCTTCTGTAGCTGCAAAGTCCTTCTCCATATGTGGCACGGAAAACATAGTTGTCAGTCTCAGTGGCATCGTGATCATTCTCGCCACAAACTTCTTGCAACAGGCAACAGTTACTCAGCAACATCAAATCAAGGATAACAGGGAAGAGGAACAATCTGTTTAGCTAGTGAATGAAAGCCAAGTATGTGGTTCCAAGGAGCATTCAGCAGACTCAGTCCCATAAGGCTCTGCCTTTTCCTGCATAGGTCTTTTCAGCTTAGCCAAGTGCTTGATGTTTTTTGGAGAGATCTCCTTCTTCATCATCAGTTGCTGGTCCAGTATCATAGCATAAGCTGCTTTGGATGCTGTAAGACACAAGTTCAGTGCATACCTGTTCTGCAAAGGTACAAGTCTCAGATGTTTCAGTTCCTTCTTTATCGCATGAAATCCTTCCTTTGTAGTAATTAACATTTGTAACAAGTTGCATCATGTCTTCTGCGATCACCCGATATTTGTCTGGATATAAAATACACTTCAAAAATATAGTTATAAAAAATAAAAATAGTTAGTGTCAGGATACAATAGGGCTAAAATAATATAAATATATCTATATAGTTTTATCATAATACACTACTCTTACAATATTAATAATAATTATTATTATAAATCCCTTGAAGTACATGTTTTCACTACAAAGTATTTTATACAGACTATTCTTTTTACATTTCCCAACCTATACTATTTCCCATACAATAATTGTAAAATTCTTATCATTTCTTAACCTTGACTCCACCTATCAGTCACTATTACCCTGGTCATGTCATACTGTCAATATAGTCAGTCCAGATATTTCATTAGTTTTAATTTTGTAGTCTTCCCACAAAGCTTGCTAAACCCAAAACCATTTGACTTTTTGTCAATTTTTGCACATACTATACTGCAGAATATTATACAATAACAGTCAGCATGGGTCTCTTCTGTCAGTCACTGCTATACTGTCTAAGTTAGTAGCCTACCTCTCCTATGTCTTAAAACATAAATTATAAAACATCATATTAAATAACTATGCAAATATCAAGATAAATAACATAACGTATCTTATAAAGCATCAATATTATACATTCTTATAGAAAATGTCATACTCATTACATTACACCTCCCCACTTTTTTTTTTTTTTTCAAAAAATGATAAAACTATTTGTTTATAATGATTGAACATTTACTCAAAGTGGAACTCTACTCACAAAAATGTGATAAAATAAGGTTCATTAGCAAGAAAAATACATTCCACATTAATTATTATGCTACCATTTTACTGAAGCCCATAACCTTTGAGCAGCAGTAGAATTTCAGGCTGTCAGCAAACTGGCCTCTAGATTTTAATCAGTGCAAAAAAATAGAGCACAACTGAGCCTGTGTAGAGCAGGGTGGAACAGTGGATTGTAAACAGTATAGGCACTTATTTTTTACTGTGCTTCATAACTACACCTGCAAAAGGGGTCAGCCTCAAGTGATCCACCAGGAATTAAGTTTCTGACCAAAGTTCAACTTTAAGGTGATCACAATAATAATACTTATAACATATATAAATATAAATTGGTAATCTGAATTAATAAACCGCCCTTAATTCAAAACTACCCCCAATGGATAAAGTGTGAAACAATAAGGAGTGAGATTCAGTGAATGGCCCACTTAATGTGCAAAAAAATCAAAACTTAGTGAAAAATATAAAGCGAGCTGCCCCTTTAAATGACTGCAAAGCTTAAATGTTATCTGATCTCATATATCCACATGCCCAAAGGAACCTTCTCCTAGATACATAAGAGCAAATAAGAGGCGCTCATATCCCCAGTGGTAGAAATAATATGTGCTACAATTCCATCAAATAATAACTACATTTGGGTGCATAAATTCATACGTGAACTGAATGGTGTAATAAAACCATACATAGATAAATCCTATGTGAAAGTGAAATAAACTGTGCCAACAGAATAATTCTTAAATAAATCAAGTGGCAAAAAATCACCAATTAATGTGACATACCAAATAAGTATAAGTGCAGTAAAAATAAACATGAAAAAATTCAGTCCTTAAATATCTTGTGACAAAAAAATGCGTGATTTAGTTTGTGACAAAAAAATCCACATAGATCTTCTATAGTGCAGTGATCTTGATAGTGTTAAACTCCACGTGTCTTTCACCTCACCAACGTGAAAACGTGAATCCACTTCCAATAGAATCTCACTCACCGAATAATTTTGCCAGCACTCTCATGCACGGCAAAAAACGCTTATGAACCACACTCCAGAGTGATCCGATATGTAATTATTCCACAGTGTTTTGGATCAATCCACATGTAAAAGAATTTGAAGAACTCACATAGCGTAAACCAGCACGGCAAATTTATTTAAAACCACTACAATCTTCAATAAAAGCACTCACATTTTAAAAGATATAAGTCAGCAGTAAAACCAGTGTAGTTCACAGCAACTTCAAATTCAGTGGATACACTCAAAGCAACAAATGGTCACGGCGGACCCGAGGTGTACTGATGCAAGGACTCACGGTCTCTCTCACCCCCTTCGTAGCGCGCCGTACAAACAAAACTCTCCTTCCTCTAGTGCGGCTCTCAGCGTTGCTCGTCACATCTCACAGCCACGCCCCCGACATGTTTCGTCATAGATTAGACTTATTCATGGGATTGGCTGAATAGGCTGCCCATCATCCCTTAAATCTCCTCCTCACTAGCTTCCCATAGGTCAGTGAGTCCGCATGCGCACAACTCGTGTCCCCGCTCCGATAATAAAACAGAGACTCCGGCGCGCCGCTGTATAGGGATGCAGCTTGCCTTTACTTAGCTATGGACTGATTACAACATGGACCTCATATGGATGGTTCAACCCTAATGTACTCTATATAACACTACAGGTGACCACATCATTGCGGATACGATCACTTCTGAAGTATAACCTTATTTCAAACCAATGTCTCATAGCACATATACCAGTTTGAGATTCCCTGAGCCTAAAGCTTGCACTCCAATTACTGGAACAGCAAACCTCTGGATACACATTATGAACAATAAAATCATGTGCCAAAAAAACATATATCCACAATAAATCACATATTAAATAAAATCATTTTAAATAAAATGTGAATGTACTAAAATATTAAAAAAATCATTATAGAAATCCAACGAATGTCCCCTCATTCCTAGTTTACCTAGGGCTTAACAACATGGCGAGAATCTATTTAGTTAAAAAAACTTCACTAAAACTCCATATCTATTCATACACTGGTTATTAGACCGTGTCATCTCTACATCTAGACGTATGTAAAAAAGCTAATACCAATATAAGTATTCCTAACATATTTAACCAGGGGGGAGTGACAGCATATAGAGCTCCTATAAATTTCACCACTTCAACAAGGATATTGTTTAATGATGTAGCTCAAATCTAAGCCATCTGTCTCCCCCCACTGTTTAGGACTAATTCCCAATATAATGACCAAAGTTAAAACCTACATATAACAAGCTTAAAAAATTACTAAAATATATAAATCATTTTGTCCCATATCCCAGGGTCACTACACTCTGGGTTGCCGAAATATCTACCAAATAATCACAATACAACGACATACCTCTGAACCTACTAATGCAATATAAAAATCAACCGAGAAACGATACATACCATTAAATCACCTTACATTAAAAATTATTAAAAATTGTTTATAAAGCAATTTAGGTCCAGCTCAATGTTTAACCCCCTAGGGGTTAAACTTTTCAATAAAAAGATCCAGCGAGTTTCCCTCTGCGATAGATCTCTAACCCTGTTGGACCCTCTCCAAGATGGATGGACCACATCAATTCAACAGAACTGTAAGAGTGATGGATCCTTTTGGTGTTTTTCTTTGAAGTGCAGGGAGACACTATGGTATTTGTAACCATTCTTAATGTTGGTTAAATGCTCCGAGATTCTGACCCTTAGCTTTCTTTTTGTTCTGCCTACATAAAGTAGGCCACAAGGGCACCACATCAAATATACAACATAAGAGGAGTTACAAGTGCTGAATTCCTTGATCTCAAAGGATTCCCCTTCTCTATTAGTTACACTTGTAACCCCTCTGTGACTCACGTTTACGGTCCTGCAGCATATACATCTTCTGCAACAGTAAAAACCCTTAAAGTCGAGTCTCAGATCATTGTGCCCAGGTGGATCAAGAATTTTCCTTACTACATGATCACCAAAGCTCGGAGCCCTCCTATAAATGAATCTTGGTTGATTCGGTAGGATTTGCCCCAAGTGTCTATCTTTACATAAAATATGCCAATGCTTTCTGAATATCCCCTCTATGTCTTTATATTGACAATGGTATCCTGATATGAACCCCAACTGATGTTGACCCTCAGTCATCTGGGGGGGCATTCCTTTTTTCAAAGCATTTCTCCCTCGGGGTTTGTGCCACTTCCTGAATAACCTTATTTAATACATTAGTGTCATATCCTTTTTGCATAAATTTCTTTTTTAGGATTCCTGCCTGCTCATAAAAATCATCCAACTGTGTACAGTTACGTCGAACTCGTAACATCTGTCCCTTTGGAATGTTTTTTATCCACGCGGGATGATGGCCGCTTCTTATGGATAGATAGCTGTTACGATCTGTCGGTTTAAAAAACACTTTTGTTCTTAATGTGTCCATATATCTTTCAATTGTCACATCTAGGAAGTTCACCGTATCACTGCTGATCTGGTATTCCAATCTAATATTATTGGTATTATTGTTAAGTTCCTGTAAGAACTCAACTGCCGAATCCTCCGTACCCTCCCAGATAAACAGGAGGTCATCAATGAATCTCCGGTAGAATAAAAGCTGGGGCCTTCTAACACTAAATACCTTCCTGTCCTCCCACTCTGCCATAAACAGGTTGGCGAGGCTGGGTGCAAATTTGGCTCCCATCGCCACGCCAACCTGTTGAGAATAAAAGTCACCATTGCACCAAAAATAATTATGGGACATGCAAAAATCGAATACATGCCCCAAAAAACGCTTTTGGCGTCTGGGATGTCATCTCTTTTACTTAATGCCCAATTTAGGGCCAGAGATGCGTCTTCATGTTGTATAATAGTATACAAGGAGGCTACATCAGCCGTTACCAAGTATACTGAAGATGTAGCCTCCAACCTTACATCCTTAAGCGATGTCAACAAGTCTCCCGTATCTTTTAAATACTCCCTTGTGACCTTCACACTCGGCTGGAGGAATTTATCCAAGTACTCCCCCAGTCTAGCTGTGACAGACCCAATACCATTGACGATAGGGCGAGGCGGTGGGCATTGTGTGCTTTTGTGTATTTTTGGCAGGGTGTAGATCACAGGGATTCTACACGCACTAGGAATTAGATATCTCTTCTCTTTATAGTTTAAAGCATCCATTCTGTACCCCCATTCCACCAAAATCGTCAACTGAGTTTTATATGCCTCCGTGGGGTCAGAAGACAATTTTTTATAGGTGGATCTATCTCCGACAAGTTCCAAGAGTTGGTTAAGATAAAAAGATTTATCTAACAGCACCACTCCTCCCCCTTTATCAGCGGGTCGTATTATCAGATCCTTCTTCTCTTCCAACGAACGTATCCCTTCTCTGATGTAATATGGGTTGACCCCTTTGTGTGGGATGAGTTCCTCAATGTCATTAAGCACCAAACTCTTGAACACTTCTATAAAGTGATTGCTCGGATTCTGGGGGTTAAAAATGGATTTATTTTTGAGTCCCGTATCCATTTTAGTGTCAGGTACTCTCGATTTAATAGTGGATTCTACTGGATGGCTAAGAAAATACTTTTTAATGTTCATTGACCTAATAAATTTGTGTGTGTCTATGTAGACATCAAATTTATTCATTTCTTTTTTTGGGGCACATTTCAAACCCAAGTTCAGTATGTTGAGCTCTTTATGATTGAGCTCAACACTACTCAGGTTGAATATCCCTGTGTTCATGCATCCCTCAGTCGCTTTCTTGGGTTGTTTTGATCGCCCTGCCCTGCATCCCCTTCTTCTCTTCGGGGGGGCACATGATCGTGGTTGTAACCCTGGGTCGGGGTGGATCTTCCTCCCTCTCTTTGGTATGAACCCCTGGGGTTCCTCCTCGGAGTTCCCCTCCCTCTCCCCCGCTGGCCTAAAAAAGGCACATTGTAAGGGGCATATCTTGATTGATCCTCATTTTCCAGTGAAGCAAATCTGTTGTGTAATGGGACATCAGTGTTGCCCACAGTGTCTTGATGAAAGTGTCTTGATTGAAAGATATATGGACACATTAAGAACAAAAGTGTTTTTTAAACCGACAGATCGTAACAGCTATCTGTCCATAAGAATCGGCCATCATCCCGCGTGGATAAAAAACATTCCAAAGGGACAGATGTTACGAGTTCGACGTAACTGTACACAGTTGGATGATTTTTATGAGCAGGCAGGAATCCTAAAAAAGAAATTTATGCAAAAAGGATATGACACTAATGTATTAAATAAGGTTATTCAGGAAGTGGCACAAACCCCGAGGGAGAAATGCTTTGAAAAAAGGAATGCCCCCCAGATGACTGAGGGTCAACATCAGATGGGGTTCATATCAGGATACCATTGTCAATATAAAGACATAGAGGGGATGTTCAGAAAGCATTGACATATTTTATGTAAAGATAGACACTTGGGGCAAATCCTACTGAATCAACCAAGATTCATTTATAGGAGGGCTCCGAGCTTTGGTGATCATGTAGTAAGGAAAATTCTCGATCCACCTGGGCACAATGATCTGAGACTCGACTTTAAGGGTTTTTACTGTTGCAGAAGATGTATATGCTGCAGGACCGTAAAAGTGAGTCACAGAGGGGTTACAAGTGTAACTAATAGAGAAGGGGAATCCTTTGAGATCAAGGAATTCAGCACTTGTAACTCCTCTTATGTTGTATATTTGATGTGGTGCCCTTGTGGCCTACTTTATGTAGGCAGAACAAAAAGAAAGCTAAGGGTCAGAATCTCGGAGCATTTAACCAACATTAAGAATGGTTACAAATACCATAGTGTCTCCCTGCACTTTAAAGAAAAACACCAAAAGGATCCATCACTCTTACAGTTCTGTGGAATTGATGTGGTCCATCCATCTTGGAGAGGGTCCAACAGGGTTAGAGATCTATCGCAGAGGGAAACTCGCTGGATCTTTTTATCGAAAAGTTTAACCCCTAGGGGGTTAAACATTGAGCTGGACCTAAATTGCTTTATAAACAATTTTTAAAATTTTTTAATGTAAGGTGATTTAATGGTATGTATCGTTTCTCGGTTGATTTTTATATTGCATTAGTAGGTTCAGAGGTATGTCGTTGTATTGTGATTATCTGGTAGATATTTCGGCAACCCAGAGTGTAGTGACCCTGGGATATGGGACAAAATGATTTATATATTTTAGTAATTTTTTAAGCTTGTTATATGTAGGTTTTAACTTTGGTCATTATATTGGGAATTAGTCCTAAACAGTGGGGGGAGAGAGATGGCTTAGTTTTGAGCTACATCATTAAACAAATAATATTTCCTCCTATCTGGTGAACTGCAAACACACCCTGCTGCCTGTTACTACTCCTGCTGTCACTTTCGGCTACCACACAACTGGTTGACTCAGTTTTTGGATACTATCACCTGAGTCTTATACAGCTTATGACCAATCCCGGGTTGGCTAACAAGCAACAGTCTAGGTATATGGGACAACCTGATGCATCCACATGTGCTATTTAGCACCTGTTTGAGGTAATTTGGTGCTTTCCGGCTGGTTGTCTGCTCTGGCGGGCGGTGCTCAAAAGTGTGACCTCTCGTAAGCCACGTTGCTTCTCACCATCCTGGTCGGGGTTGTGATGGCGGTAGAGGAGGTTGGAATCCCCCTCTGGAGAAGAGGACAAAGCAATATATCTTTTAAAGGGATCTCCATGTGGGAACTTGTGTTTTCCGTTGGACATACTTTTACTTGCAGACTGATCCTCTGAAGAAGACCCCAATTATAGGGGTTGAAACGCGTCAAGTTTAATGTTCATGATATAAAGTATTGCTATGAACAAATGTCTGCTTATGTATGTTCAGCCAATTATTCTTTTAAAATAATTCCCACTGGAGCTCATTGTTTTTAACTCTGATGATATATTATTATCCAATAAAATTGTTATATTTTTTCATACAACATTGACTACATCTGTTATTGTGCTGCCTAAAAACCCCAATGTGGGGAAACCTTCCTTTTTTGTTCTAATTTTTAAGGGGTGAGCATTCATCATTAAACAATATCCTTGTTGAAGTGGTGAAATTTATAGGAGCTCTATATGCTGTCGCTCCCCCCTGGTTAAATATGTTAGGAATACTTATATTGGTATTAGCTTTTTTACATACGTCTAGATGTAGAGATGACACGGTCTAATAACCAGTGTATGAATAGATATGGAGTTTTAGTGAAGTTTTATTTAACTAAATAGATTCTCGCCATGTTGTTAAGCCCTAGGTAAACTGGGAATGAGGGGACATTCGTTGGATTTCTATAATGATTTTTTAAATATTTTAGTACATTCACATTTTATTTAAAATGATTTTATTTAATATGTGATTTATTGTGGATATATGTTTTTTTGGCACATGATTTTATTGTTCATAATGTGTATCCAGAGGTTTGCTGTTCCAGTAATTGGAGTGCAAGCTTTAGGCTCAGGGAATCTCAAACCGGTATATGTGCTATGAGACATTGGTTTGAAATAAGGTTATACTTCAGATGTGATCGTATCCGCAATGATGTGGTCACCTGTAGTGTTATATAGAGTGCATTAGGGTTGAGCCATCCATATGAGGTCCATGTTGTAATCAGTCCATAGCTAAGTAAAGGCAAGCTGCATCCCTATACAGCGGCGCGCCGGAGTCTCTGTTTTATTATCGGAGCGGGGACACGAGATGTTCGCATGCGGACTCACTGACCTATGGGAAGCTAGTGAGGAGGAGATTTAAGGGATGATGGGCAGCCTATTCAGCCAATCCCATGAATAAGTCTAATCTATGACGAAACATGTCGGGGGCGTGGCTGTGAGATGTGACGAGCAACGCTGAGAGCCGCACTAGAGGAAGGAGAGTTTTGTTTGTACGGCGCGCTACGAAGGGGGTGAGAGAGACCGTGAGTCCTTGCATCAGTACACCTCGGGTCCGCCGTGACCATTTGTTGCTTTGAGTGTATCCACTGAATTTGAAGTTGCTGTGAACTACACTGGTTTTACTGCTGACTTATATCTTTTAAAATGTGAGTGCTTTTATTGAAGATTGTAGTGGTTTTAAATAAATTTGCCGTGCTGGTTTACGCTATGTGAGTTCTTCAAATTCTTTTACATGTGGATTGATCCAAAACACTGTGGAATAATTACATATCGGATCACTCTGGAGTGTGGTTCATAAGCGTTTTTTGCCGTGCATGAGAGTGCTGGCAAAATTATTCGGTGAGTGAGATTTTATTGGGAGTGGATTCACGTTTTCACATTGGTGAGGTGAAAGACACGTGGAGTTTAACACTATCAAGATCACTGCACTATAGAAGATCTATGTGGATTTTTTTGTCACAAACTAAATCACGCATTTTTTTGTCACAAGATATTTAAGGACTGAATTTTTTCATGTTTATTTTTACTGCACTTATACTTATTTGGTATGTCACATTAATTGGTGATTTTTTGCCACTTGATTTATTTAAGAATTATTCTGTTGGCACAGTTTATTTCACTTTCACATAGGATTTATCTATGTATGGTTTTATTACACCATTCAGTTCACGTATGAATTTATGCACCCAAATGTAGTTATTATTTGATGGAATTGTAGCACATATGATTTCTACCACTGGGGATATGAGCGCCTCTTATTTGCTCTTATGTATCTATGAGAAGGTTCCTTTGGGCATGTGGATATATGAGATCAGATAACATTTAAGCTTATAACATACAGTATATAACAAACAAAACAACAGTAAGTCTCTACATACAAAGTATCACATATAATTAATTAGCATTGTCCATTACTGAAATACTTCCAATGTCTTTGTCTGCAACAGTCTCTTGTATGTATTCCACTTGCACTTATGTGAATAACACTCTTGGTAATCTCACTCAGACTTTGACTACTATAGAAATGGAAAATGTCACTGTCACAAATGTGGATTTAAATGGACACTTGAATTGTGAATTCTTCCACTTCCTTTTATGATCTTTAATGTACTTGCAGTCATCAAGAGTTACTGACATACATTCCTTTAGTGGCTTTGACTGGAACAAGAGATCACATCTAAAACAAGGATCTGTTTAGAAACAAAACTACACCGATTTGGTTAATTATAAAACACATGAACATTTTATCTCCCACTGTACAGCATTAAGTCTAAGCAACTATCATTTGCCTCTAGAACTCCTAAACTTAGTGACAAATCTATCCAAAGTTTCATATGGCCCAGCAAATTGTATTTAATTTGGTCTACAACAGCCCATACAACCTATCCACCAATGAATATGAGTGTGGACACAAAGTTCTATCGTCTATGCCAAGCATAGAGCAGAATGGAACTGATTTTTATTAAAAACGGGTACAATTATCTGATATCAGTGCTGTATACACTCCAATCCTGGGAAAAATTTCCCACATCAGACACTTAGCTGTTGTCTCGTACATTTGCATGACCATATTAAAAACTTTGATTTACTTTAAAAAGGAGCAGACATTTATTAAAGTATATCTATATCTACAGCTTTGTTCTTTCATTGCAATAAAGTCTATATACAGGCATACAAAATAGACTTTGAAGAACTACATTTTGTGAAACTACATTGCGATTGTTCATAATTAAAAATAAATCAAAATAAAATTACATTGTGATTGTTCATAATTAAAAAGAAAAATTACATGGTCACTTGCACAGTCTGTTAAATCTAAAGAGGTCAAGAAAATGTGCATTACTATGTCCCTTCCTTAAGAATAATTATATACAAATTTTATTGTTAATTAGATCATATTAATGCAGAGTGACCCTAATCCAAAAAACTGACTTTGCCACCTGTAGTAGCATAACTAGGAACTTGAATAATAAAAAAATCAAAAGGAGTGAAATTTTACAAAGTATAACTTTACATATGAAAACGTGCTGGCTGCTCCTGGAATAAAGAAACAAATTATTTATTTAGGCAAACTAATAATCAACCTGATAATTACTAAATATTGTAATCAGGTAGGACAAAATAAGTTCTAGCCAATACCAATAAGGGACCTTGCTCACCAGAGCTTACAAGCTAAGATTAAAAATTAAGACTCTAATTCACCCCCCTGTATGTGCTACATATAGCACATATAATAAGATGGTAGCACTGTTACCATGCATCACTCTTCACTATTCTTTTTAGAAAATAAGAAACAAATATAAATTTGGAGTTCCCTTGTACCAAATAAATAAATCCCATTGCTATCTTTGTGAATACTACTAAATTGGCAAATATATAAAGATGACAGTATACATAATACTGTACAATAAGATAGAGACATGACAAAATAAACAACAAAAGCTACAAGCAAGAATAAGCACCCCACTTACAAGAGTGATACACTAAAAATAAAATGCACCTTGCACTACTGCAGTCCATAATATAAAAGACAGAATACCTACTATAACCTACCGTTTATATTCTAATAAAAAATCAACAAATGTTTAAGAATAAGAATGTATTCTGAGATTTTATTTTATTTATTTTTATGGTCAGCTCATCCAGTTTCTGTCTAAAGGCACCAGACATAACACCCCTAAACGTGCCTCTTTCATCTTAGTACAGAATGATTTAATGTTTTTTTTTATTTTTATTTTTTTTTCACATACGTGCAGACAACTATTTCTAAAATGGTGGCTAAACTTTCTACGCTCATACTGAAAGAAATACATTATCTTGTCTAACATAAAAAAAACCTACAACTGTAAAATCTTTTTAAGCATGACATGAATTACATTAGCAGCATTGAATTTATCTACAGATATTTTCCTTCTAGAAGCAGTATGCTGGATACAAAAAAAATATGGGTGAACTTTGTGTCGTAAATCACTTAAAACAAACAACTTTCTTTTTTCTACAGTTTAAATAACTTCTAACTCCCTCAGCTCATTCATGGTGCTAACTAGCTGAGGTACATATTCAAAAGAATATAAAAAAAAGATTAATGATTCGTGCCTTCTACACACACACTCACTCATTGCCAATAACATTTAGAACTTTGACGCTAAAGTCAATCAGTCACCATATATGTATCAATCCCTAGCCTCTCAACGAAAGACACATACAATCAATCACATAGGGATTCATTTTACACCTCATACAAAAAAAAAACCACACACACACACACATTCAACTCATATAAATATAAATCCTCCTAACAAATACTAATAGCACGTGTCACAAAATCAAAGGTATGACACAGAAAGTTCTAATTGTATTTGTATGGAAGATACATACCATTTCCATATTCGTCATACACTATGCAGAATTCAGCATCAGTTACATACTTCTTACAATTCACTCATAGAACTAACACACAGGGTCCTTTCACACCAACGTTTTTACAACCACTACAGACTTATTCTAACCTAATTTGGGAGATGATCAGTCTCCCTCACACATACAATATTCCCTAACAGTCTACAAAGATTACAAAGAAATTAACTTACATTTGTGAACATTCATTAACAAAATGTCATTATCTTCTGTTTTCTATATAGCAATACATAGTCACTCCACCTAGCAAAGTATGCATACACATGAACACAAATTCCTGACTATATATAAATATACAAACATTCACAAAATTATGAAAACTGACAGGATAGTTAGTAATTACTTATGGACAGCAGTGCTCAGAGTAAAGCCAATAGGCACCGTACGCGCATACGTCTCCTTACCAAAACGCTTGTCTCAAGACACGAAAAACCGCCAAGCCCTGCTTGCCACGGCGATCAGGAATGTCTCAACCTGATCTTAACTCAGTTAGTACACAGACCGTTATAACAGATACATATAAACACATACATTTATAGCACAAAGACGATACATACCTTTTAACTTTGTTAACAAATGGAGCTCCAAAACCTTCACCTTATTTACCTGTCAGGACTTACCTTTCCTGACATTTCTAAACTCATGAGTATTATTTTACAGCACAAAGGTACCTTTTTCTACTAGTAGCTACATATCAGTACTGGTTTTGTTTTTAACTTAGGCTTTCCAGGGGTCTGATAACCTCAAAGCCTCCTCCAGATTGATTGCCAATCCAGGATACCAACATGCATGTAAATTTAGGCAACTCAAGAACCTCTTCCAAACTGGACTTACCAGTCTAGGATACCAATTCTTCCAGAACTCTTGTAGGGCTAGCATACCAATCGAAAGTAAACCTCTTCTAGACTGATTTACTCAGTCTAGGATACCAACATGCATGTTAAAGGTAGGTTTTCCAGGGGTCAAAACATTTACCCCAGAACCTCATCTAGACCTCTTGTAGGTCTAGGATACCAATCAAAATAAACCTCTTCTAGACCGATTTACTCAGTCTAGGATACCAACATGCATGTTAAAGGTAGGTTCTCCAGGGGTCAAAATATTTACCCCAAAACCTCGTCCAGACCTCTTGTAGGTCTAGGATACCAATCAAAATAATCTCTTCTAAACCGATTTACTCAGTCTAGGATACCAACATGCATGTTAAAGGTAGGTTCTCCAGGGGTCAAAACATTTACCCCAAAACCTCGTCCAGACCTTTTGTAGGTCTAGGATACCAATCAAAATATACCTCTTCTAGACCAATTTATTCAGTTTAGGATACCAACATGCATGTTAAAGGTAGGTTCTCACAAAGAGTAGCTAGCCTTCTACAGGGGTACCCCTTCGGAAAAGAAAGAATTGAAAGAAAAGAAAAAGAGAAAAGAGAAAAAAATAAAAATAAAAAAAATAATTAAATACATTTTCTACCCAGGGTATCTCATCCTGTACAATGCATTTTAAGGCATTCACGGTTGAGAAAACCCAACCTACCATCACAAAGATCTGCCTGGTGGACAGCGATACCCCAACAACAACCACCCGCCCCTCCTAGCGCTAGCAAAACACGGCACAACACAATGCAGAACTAATAATAGGTGTCTGCTAACCTGATATAAATTGCGCAAAATTGTGTTGAGCTCAGTGCCTCACCAGCATGGAGTTAGGCAAGATCAGAGTTGAGGTTATGCTGTGCCCGTACGGGCCACCAAATGAAGTAGAATAGTAAAGTATCGAACCAGGCAGAACTTCAGCAATGCAGGTTTATTAACAGCTGATAACATACAGGTTTATGTTCAAAGTATTACAAGATACAGATCTAATTTATACAGTTTCTTACAATGCAAGCATATTAGATATAAATATTCTTATCCTCTAACCAAATTTAAACAATTGTGAATTGTTCTCACCTTGAACCAGAATGGGTCTTTTCTGCCAATTCTTGGGAACCTCTCACCTGATAGGGACCAGCCGATCTGCCGGTGGTCTGGTCCCCTCACAGAGTTCTGTGGTCCAGCTCGACCAAGTTCTTGAGGGAAATTCACCTGAGACCACATTCTGAAACAAGTTAAGAAGTCTTCTCTGACTCGTACGAGGAGACAAGTTATGGACAGATACTTGCCCATTGGTTCTGACCTCTATGACCCGTGCAATAGGGCAGCATACATAGAGTTCAGCCTTATGAGCTCCTATCTGACTTGTCCGAGGGGACAAGTTAGGACAGATACTTGCCCATTGGTTCTGACCTCTATGACCCGTGCAATAGGGCAGCATACATAGAGTTCAGCCTTATGAGCTCCTATCTGACTTGTCTGTCTAACAATTGCAGAGCTTGCATTTATATACACTTTTACAAGTCTTATCTCAACCATCACTCTTGCATATGATTGGTTGCTAAGATCTACGTCAAAGTAACTAACCATAAATCTGACACTTGTTCTACAACCAGATAAACTTATTTCTTCCCAAAATTCCTATATGTTCATTAAAGTCATTTATAACTATTGTCCAATTAAAAACACCTGTATAGAGACAGTCTGGCACCCATCTGTGTTATCAAACTCTCCTTATCTTCATAAGATTTAACTAAGTTCAAGAATGACAGATTTATGACATTTGGGAAAATGAACTTTCAATAACCCCACCAGATGTGTTATATGTCTCACTATATGTATGTATTTTAACAGTTTTAATGAGGGCACAAGCAGACCTTTGTTTGACCTTGTCAAACTTAATTTAATGTACTGTACATAACTTTAATTATTTCTAAACCACCTGTTTTCATATCTTTATCTGTCTGATTTATATGCATTTCAGACTTGAGACAATTCTATATTACTTGAATCTATCCTAATGAACTTTCACCCAGTAGACTATCTTAATACATTTTCGAGAACACCTGTGTACAAGTACTTGTCATAAAGCAGAGGTCATTTAAAGTTCAACACTTAAAAATTAAGACTTTCTAAATCTATGGAAAACACAGTATACATTATTAAAGATTAATAATTGTTGCTTTACTTATTGAATAATAATATTGATAAAACCACTACTATATAATAATATGAATAATAATAATAATAATAATTATCAATAAAATATATGCAAATCAATATATACAATATGAAATATATTGGCTAATATGAGATTCCTCAACACTATCGAGATATTGGGCAGAGGTGGGTGAGGCAATTAATATTCGTCCTCAATTGTCTGTTGCTGTGATACCGGAATTGGCCCTACTGGGCATTGAGGACGATGAGCAGAGGTCAAGATATACTAAGATACTGCTCTCATTACTGTTTTTCTACGCTAAAAAGGAAATTTTGTTGAAATGGACCTCGCATTTGCCCCCCACGATACGATCGTGGGAGGACTCTGTGAATGCAATTTTACCGTTATATAAGTTAACATACATGAGCAGAGGGTGCCCTTTGAAGTACGAGCGGATTTGGAGGCCATGGACGGACCCCACATATAGCATAGACCCCAGCTGATGAGGCTGGCAATTGTAGTAGTCATTCTCAGGAAATGTTTGGTGTGCTCCCCCCCCTATCTTCCCCCTCCTTCCCCCCCCCCCCTACTACCCTTTCCCCCTTCCCCCCTCCCTACTGCCTCCTTTTTTTTTTTTTTATTTTTTATTTATTTATTTTTTTTCACTAGGAACTAAGGGAATTCTTGAGTGACTACTGGGCTACACATGTTGCCTACTATTTTGTGCTACTACACTTGTATGGTTATATTTCTGTATGACTCTGAGTATATGTATGTACTACTCAAACAATTGTTTCGCACCAAATTCATGTAATTTTTCCATCTTTTCAAATAAAGACCAACCTTGTTGTTAAAAAAAAAAGAGAGCAGAGGGAGGTTAGCATTATGGTTCAGCAGACTGTACTCGCCTGTTGCAGATGTCCGTCATCTCCACCGAGATGTGAGAACTTCGATGGATCTCTTCAAATTTCAGATGTAGGGGTGCACTCAAGGATATGGAAAAGACAAAAGGAAGAAAGAATAGGAAATTAGTGTTGGGATAAGGTAAACTGGACCAATGTCTACCTGTTACCCCAAGAATAAGAAACAATGAGAACTGATGTAATAATAAAAGCGTAATCATGAAGGTCCGGGAGACTGTAGTCTCCATCAGGTTGAGCGAGGTTGTCACCATCTTATTGGTGATGTGGTGATGACAAGCTCACCAGCAAGTTGCATGCGTTTCCACCCCGGCAATTTCCATATAAAACATAGTACTAATGGTAGGGGGAGATTAGCAAATCTAACTGAACACATATTGTATTTACTTGAGTCAAACTAGGCTAGACTAGGGGGATCAGTCTCTACCATAACTGTATAATCTCCATAACAACACATCATATATAGTTTAATTAACTCTAATCCCCCTATAAAAGAGGGGTTTATATCCCTCCAGAAATAAGGTGGTCACATTGATGCCTTAAAGACAAACCAAACTGGCTAAACTGCAGCCAACATTGTGAGTCCCAAATAACTGAAGGGGAGCCTTGGACAGGCTTACAGTGATGTCAACTGTCACTGTGAGGGGTTACTTCTCATATGAGGAGTCTTCTCTGTCATCCATCCGGTCCAGCAACAGGGGGTCGTCTCTTAGAAGAATATCGCTGGCGTTGTTCCCACAGAGGTGAGACTGGACGGTCCGACTCTTGCTGTGCCTTGGGGAAAGGTGATTCCCTGGAAATCAAACCTAAGCTCTTGAGGGTGTCTTCTCCATCCGAAAAGTTGGCAAAAGAATGTGTCTTTCCCTTAAAGGTGAACGACAGATGAAACGGAAATGACCAGCGGTACTTGATTTGGCGGTTAGTAGGCTGCGCCAATAATGGTTTCAGGGCCCGTCTTTTTTGGATAGTCAATTGCGAGATGTCTGCAAATATTTGAATTGCATGGCCCAGAAGGGTAATTTTGCCCCTACCAAGGCTGTGAACATTATTTTTTGCTTAATTCTGTAGAAATGCGGGTTGACTATGACATCTCTAGATAGACAACCTTGTCTTGGGGCCATCAGAGCTCGATGTACTCCATCAATTTCCAGGTGATATGGTGAAATGTCCGGGATCAAGACCTGCATGAGAACATGTACTGCATCTTCTAAGTCAGTCACCACTTCCGGTAGGCCGCGAATTCTGAAATTATAACGCCTGGACCTATTTTCCTGATCTTCGATTTTAGCATTAGCTTGATCTAATTGGTCCTGTAATGAGGATATCATGCTCGAAGTCTGATTAACCCTCCGCACTGTGCCATCCATTTTGGATTCGATAGTGTCCAGTCTCTCCCCTATGTCATTAAAGTCATGCTTCATTTCAGCTGTAATTGATTGGCAAGCTTTAGTCAGTTCTTGCTGCAACAATGCTGAAAAACGAGCTAGCAGGACAGAATCCCCTGAGTATGGCGCTGGAGGTGGAGGGGGCTAATCACTCCCTGTGCTGTTTTGGCTCAGAGCAAGTTCAGCTATTTCAGCCATATTCCTCTCCATGGAGGAAGCTGGGGAATCAGCACCATCCATCCCCTCCCCCTGATAAGTATGGGAGGGGGAGAGATAGAACCATGGAGACTCACCCTTTTGTGATTGTGCTATGTCTTCTTGCGATTGAGAGGAGAAGGTGTCTTGCTCTCTGTCTGTTTGGGCGGCTGCTGTATTATGGGGAGAGACTCTTTGTGCAGGGAGGGCCTGGTCACGCTGGGTCCCGCTCATCTGCTTTGCTGTATCTGTCTCCGTCCTCCGGCCCGACATGATCTTGGAAGGGGGAGTCCCTTCTGCTGTGTTCCCCGAACTGAACGAATAGCTGGATGTTGGGGGTTTCTTTTTAGCTGTCCCCCCTCCTCGTCGTTGCAAAGTGCGATCCCCGTGGAAGCTACGGGCTTTTCGGCTCCCCGCTGGCTAGGAATAGCTTAGAAAGCCCGACAGCGTGCGGAG
Organism: Lithobates septentrionalis; assembly: GCA_037952835.1. NCBI lineage: Eukaryota > Metazoa > Chordata > Amphibia > Anura > Ranidae > Lithobates > Lithobates septentrionalis. The sequence continues at coordinate 5,478,816 of JBBDGP010001113.1, forward strand.
CAGGTCAGAACATGTCTGCGCCCGTGCCCACATGCATGCACACTATATATTTGATGTATTTACTTTATATTTTAATTTAATTGGTTCAGTATCAGGTGATTCAATATTCACAATATTATTTAATAGAACACAGAATAATAATTTTGGAGTTAACACCTCCACCTTAGTTTTCTGTTTTCAGCCTGTTTTCACCATTTCATTATGTCAAAATGCCTTCTCTGTGTCAAGGAAGATCAGCAGAGAAGGCGTTTGGTGATGTTCAGCCCAGTGGATGAGGTCCACAGAGCGGCGGGTGCCATCAGAGGCCTGACGCTGGGTGTATAAGGTGGGGCATGTGCTGTGAAAGGCATGTGTCTAGTAATTTGACATACACTTTAAGGTCTGTATTAAGGAGCGAAATGGGGCGCTAGTTGGCTGGGTCATGAGGGGACTTTCCTGGTTTATGAATGGTGGTGTTTGTAACAAAACATCACACACTCCTCTTGAGTGCTTTCGTCATATCCCACTTCCACCCAGTCTGAATATAGATATCATATATTCCAACTACTCACAAGCACAAAACAAGACAATACTTGTTTAGTTGCTGAACATGGACTCATTTACATTATAGAAGACAACAGACAGGTGGCTGGAGTTGATGACATTAGCATCTAACAGTATGTGTCCCAACAGTATGAATCAGTCACTATTTCTAATATGGCATATACAGGGTTCCCAGAGTCTGTGTTTCTTGGGGGACATGGACCTGAATCTAAAGTAACACCACCTCAAGGGTCCCCAGGCATACAGCTCACAAAGAGCACCGTTTACACAAATGCCAGGGTCCATAATCGGTAGGCAGGAGGCTAGCATTCAGTCCCCTCCAAAAGCCTCTGTTCCGGGTCAGTCTGTTACATTTCTACCCCATCAAAAGTTGACTAACAAGGTCCCAGACCTCCACCTGGTCTGGACATGCGTTAGGCAGAATGAACTCACATAGTCTGTCCTCATGATCTCCTTTCTTGGCTGCAAGGAATACTTGACACCAGTAGGTGTGGGGCAGAGGTCATTTACTCTCTGTCCGGCTGCCAGCGATTCAGCTGGGTAGTTTTTAACATTCCAGGGCTCGGTCTGCTGCTGGGCATAGGGGCCAATCACCCCAGATTCCTGAAGCTGTAGAGACACTGTAGATGCTAGGCAGAGGCCAGCGGCGCTCTGCCCTGTTGCCAGTGATTTTTTGTTTTGTTTAATAATTGTTTAATAAAGAATGATATAAAAATAGAATAGACATATAACATTTGCTATACAATCTTATAAGCGAAATACAAAGGTTTCAATGTGCATATAGTCTCTGCATGCATCAGTATACAAATAATTGCCACTGTAAGTGCAGAGAGGGTTGAACAGACAAATATAGCCATAGAATAAGCAGAGGCTTAAAACTATGTGAACATAATGTTCAATCCAGATGTAGGGATTGTAACTAGTTAAAGTGAGTAGTTAGAGAAAGAGTTCAGGAAGTGAGGTAGAGAGAGGTTGGGTGTGGAAGAGGAAAGTAGATAGGGGGTGGGTATGAGAGAAAGGGTATAGAGTAGGACAGGGAGGGAGGGTTGGCATGCGTGTCGTCATACTTTAGAGTAACAATACCAATTACTATAAAGTAATGTATTAAAAAGATAAACCCCAATCAGAAGAAGATATATCCCTGAAATTAAGTTAAGAAGATCATATACAATGGTTAAAGAGGTAGACTCAAAGGTGTTGTGTTATGATTTTCTTATAATAGGATGAGGACATGAATTTTATCCAGGGTGCCCATGTTATAGAGTGTCTCTGGGAGGTACCTCTGATGCTGTGAGTTATATTCTCCATATGGTGAATCTCGGTGACCTTTTGTAGCCAATTTTTTATGGATGGGGTTGTAGGTTGACTGCAAAGAGTGGGGATTAGGGCCTTGGCAGCCAATTGATTCTTTAGTAGCATGAAAGAGGACAGTCCAGGGATCATTTGGGAGGTTGACATCTGAAATCCATAGTATAAGATTGAGAACATTGGTCTAGAAGGGTCGAATGAATGGGCAACACCACCAAATGTGAGCATGAGTAGCTTTGTTCCCACAGCTCCTCCAGCACAATGGGGAGCTGTCAGGGAACATTTGGTGCATTTTGGCTGGGGTATAATGCCATCTGGTGAGTAGTTTGTAGTTGACTTCTGCCATTTTTGAAGCGGGTGAGGAGACATGAGCAAGTTTTAAGACTTTATCTTTCAGAGTGTTTGTGAGGGGGGAGTCTAAATCTATTTCCCATTTAGCCAAGAAGTGTGGGTATGAGGAGTTAGGGAGTTCAATAAGAGCTTTGTAGAATTATGAAATACCATGTAGAGGGTGGTCCTTTGGGTGGAATATTTCTTCTATGCTATTTAGATTTTGTAGGCCCCTTAGCAGATGAGGAAGGGATCGCAGGAAGCGTTGCAGTTGGTAAAATCTCCACTTATCCAGAAATGTGATAGGTTTAGAGCAAAGGATCTCAGGAAGAGGTTTAATTACATTGGCATGGAGGACGTGATGTGACAAGAGGGGTTGTTCTGAGGTCCAGGATTTAAATCCTGGGTCCAATAGGCCTGGTAAAAATAGTGGTGATTGAGGAGGGGCATCAAAGGGGAGTCGTATCTCCATGAAAGTTTCCTATGTAGGGCATCCTAAATGTCCAGTGAGGACATAGTGATGGCTGAAGTAGTGTGGGTAATGTTACTGTAGGCTTGGGGTATCCAGGGGACAACAGAGAGATCTACACCACTCAGAGAGTACTCTAGTTGCACCCATAATTTTGAGTTAATAGCATATTTCCAGTCTGCCAGTCTAGATAGTATAACAGCATGACTGAAAAAAAGGGGGTAAGTGCAGCGCAATATAAAATCAAATAAATTCCCCTATATTCAATCTGGGCCAGTCCACTAATAATATTCAATGATAAAGAAAACAATCTTGCAAGCAGTATCCTGTTGCGCAAAGGAAGTGGACCTCTGCACAGCAGGGGTCAAACTCACGTGTATCCCCTGAGGGATGATGTTACTCCTTGGAGATGTCACTGGAGATACACACTGTAGTTGAAGGATCCAAATATCCAAAGGAATGAGCCAGCCATCCAACACAGATAACCCCAGGGATGTGAAATGCCAAATTCCAATGAAGACCGCTCTTGGTGGGGTTGAAATATCGCACACTTCCTCCACCTCTCCTTCCTCCAGCTTGTCGGGTGGGCGTGGTCTTGGGCTGGGGCTTGGGGTAATTTCAGCTTCAGGCTGGTGACTTGGGGGGGTCCTGGGATCCTTGGACTGTTGTCTGAGTCTTTTCCCCCTTTTTAAGTTCTCTAAGGAGTGATGGCGATAGATTGCCATTGGCATTTTACATCCCCGGGGTTATCTGTGTTGGATGGCTGGCTCATTCCTTTGGATATTTGGATCCTTCAACTACAGTGTGTATCTCCAGTGACATCTCCAAGGAGTAACATCATCCCTCAGGGGATACGCGTGAGTTTGACCCCTGCTGTGCAGAGGTCCACTTCCTTCGCTAAGCGCAACAGGATACTGCTTGCAAGATTGTTTTCTTTATCGTTGAATATTATCAGTAGACTGGTCCAGATTGAATATAGGGGAATTTATTTGATTTTATATTGCGCTTCACTTACCCCCTTTTTTTCAGTTATGTTTTCAGGCATATGTGATTACCTGTAGTGTTCAGCTTGCAATTTAGGGATTGGTTACAATTGTTTGCGCTGATTGCTATCTGTATATTTTCAGTATAACAGCATGATAATATGTCTTAAAATTTGGGAGTGCCAGTCCCCCAGAGCACTTAGATCGAAAAAGAACGTCTCTGGATACTCTGGGGTGGCTGTTCCTCCAAACAAAGCGGGAGATTATTGCTTGCAGAATAGTGAAGAACCCCACAGGCGCACCCAGTGGGATCATTTGAAAAATAAATAGTATGCAAGGGAGTATATTCATTTTAATAATGTTTATTTTCCCCAGCCAGGAGTGTGATAGGCTAGCCCATTTTCTTAGGTCCTCTCTGATACTATTTAACAGTGGGATGTAGTTATACTTGAAAAGGAAGTGCAGTTTAGGTGTCAGATATATACCCAGGTATTTCATGTGAGTCTGTTCCCATCTAAAGGGAAAGAGGGGTTTTAGAGAGGCCTCCTCTGATCTGGGAAGGTTAATGTTCATGCTTTCAGATTTGGAGAGGTTTATTTTGAAGTTTGTATCATTTGGAAGGTGGAAAATGCTGACATTAAGTTGGGTAGAGAGAAACGTGGCTGTTGGATAAAGAAAAGTATGTCGTCGGCGCAGGCGGCATATTTGTGAGTTCTGTCACCTACTTGAATGCCGTGTATATTAATGTTGTGTCTAATTGTGGCTAGGAAGGGTTCTAAAGTGATAGCAAAAAGGAAGGGGGAGAGAGGGCATCCCTGCCTAGTGCAATTGTGTAGGGTGAAGGGGTTGCTCAGCATGCCGTTTATGCAAATTTGCGCAGAGGGATTGGAATAAAGAGAAGAAATACAATGGTACATATTTGGGCCTAATCCAAAGTGACGTAGGGTCATCTTAGGGTAGTCCCAGTCCACCCTATCAAATGCTTTTTCCGCATTGGTGGAAAGGAGTAGGGTGGGCTGGGTACTTCTTTGAATATACTGGATTAGGGAAATTGTCCGTAAGGAGTTATCTTTAGCTTCTCTATGTGGTATGAAACCTGTTTGATCTGCCGAGATCCAACTGGGTAATAGGGGGAGTATGCGGTTAGCCATCACCTTGGCAAATAGTTTAACGTCAGTATTTATCAATGAAATTGGCCTGTAACTGCTGCATAGGGTGGGGTCTTTACCGGGTTTAGGTATACCAGTAATGTGGGCTGAAAGGGATTCTGGGCGTAAGCCTGAGGATTGGGAAATTGAGTTAGCATAGGCTGTGAGGTGAGGGAGTAAGATGTCTTGGAATGTTTTGTAGTATAGGATAGTGAACCCATCAGGTCCGGGAGCTTTACCTGAAGGGGATGATTTCAAAGCGGCCTGGAATTCTTCAACTGAGAAATCCGCTTCCATTTCCTAAAGGGCTGACCTAGATAATTTAGGGAGGTTTGCCTCCTTCAGATAAAGAGCATGCAATTGCGCCTCTCTGTTGCGCCTCTCTGATAGAGGGGATAGACCATTTGTGACATTATAAAGATCTGCATAAATTAATTATTTGGGAATAAATGACTTTGCTTGTTTTTTGCTAGCTTGGATCTAGCAAGTAGTCTGCTTGGTTTATTGCCCCACTCGTAGAATTTCTGTGATATGTGTTGAAATTTCCTTTTAGTGTCTAATGCCGCGTACACACGGTCGGACTTTTCGGCTACAAAAGTCCGACAGCCCGTCCGACAGACTTTCTACGGACTTTTGGCTGACTTTTGCCGGACTTACGGTGGACTTTCTAACAAACTGACTTGCCTACATACGATCACACAAAAGTAGGACGGATTCATACGTGATGACGTAGACCGGACTAAAATAAGGAAGTTGATAGCCAGTAGCCAATAGCTGCCCTAGCGTGGGTTTTTGTCCGTCGGACTAGCATACAGACGAGCGGATTTCTGGGTCCGGCGGAGTTACGACGTAAAGATTTGAAACATGTTCCAAATCTAAAGTCCGTCAGATTTGTGGCTGGAAAAGTCTGCCGAAAGTCCGGGGAAGCCCACACACGATCGGATTGTCCGCCGGATTTGGTCCGTCGGCGTCCGTCGGACTTTTGTAGATGAAAATGTTGGTGACCATGCTCCCCCTAGCTTGGGGTGTCTACTTTCCAAAATGGGGTCATTTGGGGGGGGTTTGTGCCACCTGGGCATTCCATGGCCTCCGAAACTGTGATAGGCAGTGAAGAGTGAAATAAAAAATTCACGCCCTTAGAAAGCCTGAAGGCGGTGCTTGGTTTTTGGGGTCCCGTACGCGGCTAGGCTCCCAAAAAGTCTCACACATGTGGTATCCCCGTACTCAGGAGAAGCAGCAGAATGTATTTTGGGGTGTAATTTCACATATTTCCATGGCATGTTTGAGCAATATATCATTTAGTGACAACTTTGTGCAAAAAAAAAAAAAAAAATTTGTCTCTTTCCCGCAACTTGTGTCGCAATATAAAATATTCCATGGACTCGACATGACTCTCAGCAAATAGCTTGGGGTGTCTACTTTCCAAAATGTAGGGGGGTTTTGAACTGTCCTGGCATTTTATGCACAACATTTAGAAGCTTATGTCACACATCACCCACTCTTCTAACCACTTGAAGACAAAGCCCTTTCTGACACTTATTGTTTACATGAAAAAGTTATTTTTTTTTGCAAAAAAATTACTTTGAACCCCCAAACATTATATATTTTTTTAAAGCAAATGCCCTACAGATTAAAATGGTGGGTGTTTCATTTTTTTTTCACACAGTAATTGCGCAGCGATTTTTCAAACGCATTTTTTGGGGAAAAAACACACTTTTTTAAATTTTAATGCACTAAAACACACTATATTGCCCAAATGTTTGATGAAATAAAAAAGATGATCTTAGGCGGAGTACATGGATACCAAACATGACATGCTTTAAAATTGCGCACAAACGTGCAGTGGCAACAAAATAAATACATGTTTAAAAGCCTTTAAAAGCCTTTACAGGTTACCACCTTAGATTTACAGAGGAGGTCTACTAGAAAAATTACTGCACTCGATCTGGCCTTCGCGGTGATACCTCACATGCATGGTGCAATTGCTGTTTACGTTTGACGACAGACCGCCGCTTGCGTTCGCCTTAGCGCGAGAGCAGGGGGCGACAGGGGTGCTTTTTTTTTTTTTTTTTTTTTTCTTAATTATTTTTTTGCTTTTTTAATCTTACTTTTAAACTGTTCCTTTCATATTTTTTTTTTTTTAATCATTTTTATTGTTATCTCGGGGAATGTAAATATCCCCTATGATAGCAATAGGTAGTGACAGGTACTCTTTTTTGAAAAAATTGGGGTCTATTAGACCCTAGATCTCTCCTCTGCCCTCAAAGCATCTGACCACACCAAGATCGGTGTGATAAAATGCTTCCCCAATTTCCCAATGGCGCTATTTACATCCGGCGAAATCTAAGCCATGAAATGCTCGTAGCTTCCGGTTTCTTAGGCCATAGAGATGTTTGGCGCCACTCTGGTCTCTGATCAGCTCTATGGTCAGCAGGCTGAATCACCGGCTGCATTCTCAGGTTCCCTGTTGAGACAGGAGAGCCAGAGAAAAACACAGAAGACGGTGGGGGGGGGGGCATTCCCTCCCACGGCTTGTAAAAGCAGTCTAGAGGCTAATTAGCCGCTAGGATTGCTTTTACATGAAAGCCGACCGCTGGCTGAAAAGAATGATACCAAGATGATACCTAAACCTGCAGGCATCATTCTGGTATAACCACTCAAAGTCGTGCATGGCGTACCTGAAGACAAAAAAATGGTTAACAATGGTTAACAATAAAGCACAGTAAACAGTAAAGTATAAATAATTACATACCTGAAAAACAAACATGATAAAACATAATAACAATAACAATAACAATAAAACATTGCAGAATAGAATACAGTAAAAAAAAGAGCAGAACAATAGAGAGAGAATAGAGAGAGAGAGAACAATAAAACGACAACTATTTTTTTTTATTTTATATATATTTTTTTTTTTACACTTTTTTTGTAACTAACTTTTCTAACTGTAACCGGTTCCAGGTTCGGGTCTCTCAAAATGCGATCTTGGGAGACCCTGTGAAAGTGCGCCTAGTCTGTGGAATGCTGTACCCTACGCTAATACTCAACTAGTGCATGGTAGCGTTCAAAACATTCACCAATGCAAAGACCAGGATTGTCAGGACAGGAGGGACAATAATAGCGGGTGTCACGCCTATATCCGCGCTTGCTGCAGACACAACATCTTTTTTGGGGGGTTCGCTGGGTAGGGGTACTCGGGAGGACATAAAAATGCCTCTCATGCAGCCGACTGCATTTGGTTGGGGATGTGAATGGGGGAAGTACGGGCGCTGCAGAAGCGGTGGGTTCCCAATTAGGATTGGCGAATGCAGCAGGAACGGCATTATGGGCACGACGGGCCTGTGTTTGTCTTCTTGGTGGCAGCGGGACACTACTTGTGCTTGCCACCTCACCAGCTTGAACTGCACTTATGGGACTCACCACGTCACCAAGTGTTACTGCAGTGCTGGTTTGACTACGACCGGGGTGTACTACGCCGCTGGCGCTTGCCAGTTCACCAAAACGCTACCAAAAAACTGTTAGCGATCGCAGGGATCAGGCCTGACTCTGTGAACGCTGCAGTTATGCGTTTAGTGTTCTGTAAGTGACAGTGATCGATCGATACTGCACTTGGGTGGGCTGGGCCGGGCGGAGGGGCAAAACGCAGGTGCTAGCAGGTATCTGGGCTGATCCCGCTAACACTGCGTTTTTGGGAACCCTAAACTGCTGGGGACGCTAGTATAGATCTGATCGGATCAGATATTGATCCGATCAGATACTATACCACTAAGGGAGGTGTACGGTGCGTGCGTGGGTGTTAGCGGTACTGGCGCTAACCTGACGCTGCCTGGGGCTGGTGCTTGCCAGTTCACCAAAATGCTACCAAAAAAACTGTTAGCGATCGCAGGGATCAGGCCTGACTCTGCGAACGCTGCAGTTATGCGGTTAGTGTTTTGTAAGTGTCAGTGATTGATCGATACTGCACTTGGGTGGGCTGGGCTGGGCCGGGCGGAGGCGCAAAACGCAGGTGCTAGCAGGTATCTGGGCTGATCCCGCTAACACTGCGTTTTTGAGAACCCTAAACTGCTGGGGACGCTAGTATAGATCTGATCGGATCAGATATTGATGCGTTCAGATACTATACCACTAAGGGAGGCATATGCTGCGTGCGTGGGTGTTAGCGGTACTGGCGCTAATCTGACGCTGCCTGGGGCGACGCATATCACCGCCGGGTGATCAGGGGGCTAAACCTTTATTCGGTAATAAACGGCGGGTGCCCTGACACTATAAAAAATAAACAAACTAACCAGCGTCAACCGTAACAGTTATACGGTGATCAGTGGTGAAAGGGTTAACTAGGGGGCAATCAAGGGGTTAAAACATTTATTAGGTAGTATATGGGGGTCCCTGACGCTATAAAACGCTGACGGCGAACCTAAATATTTACCTCACTAACTAGCGTCACCAGCGACACTAATACAGCGATCAGAAAAATGATTGCTTAGTGACACTGGTGACGGGGGGTGATCAAGGGGTTAAAACTTTATTAGGGGGGGTTAGGGGGGTACCCTAGACCTACAGGGGGCTAACCCTAATTGTCCCAACACTGTAACTGTCACAAACTGACACTATGCAGTAATCAGAAAAAAAAAAAAAAAAAAAAAAAAACTGCTGGTGTCAGTTTGTGACAGGGGGGGGGGGGATGATTGGGGGGGGATCGGGGGGCGATCGGGGGGGGGGGGATCGGGGTGTAATGTGTGCCTGGCATGTTCTACTGTGTGTGTGTGTGTTGGTGCAGTCACTCACTTGTCGTCTCTCCTCGGGCCGGAACGGAAACTACCGACCCGAGGGGAGATGACATCATTTCCTTTGCTGCTGTTTAGCATACAGCAGCAAAGGAGTGTTCCCATTGGCCGGCGGCGATCGCGAGGGGGGGGCCACGAACGGATGGCCTCCCCCTCGTCTCCGATCGCCGGGGGACAAAACGGGACTGCCTCGGGCGGCGGGGGGGGTCCGATCGGACCCCCCACCCGCGGAAGGCAAATCACGTACCCTGTACGTGATTTTGCCTGTCCGTGCCGCCTTGCCGACGTACATCGGCGTGAGGCGGTCGTCAAGTGGTTAAAGTATTGCATCAAGTGGGAGGCTAATATGGAGACTTCAGTTTGGTTAGAGAGAAGAGAATCATTAAGTTTCCAGTTATTGGTGCAACGAGTTAAGGTGGGCATGGTCATGGTCAGATATAGTTGTGGCTCCTATATGGGTAGATTTAAGGAGAGGGAGATGGAAGTGGTCTAGAAATATATTATCTATTCTAGAATAAGACTGGTGTGTCGCAGAGAAATGTGAGAAGTCTTTATCTTTAGGGTGGAGCAGGTGCCAGACATCAATTAATTGAAGGTCTAGGAGCCTCTATTTAACAAAAGATAAGCGTTTAAATGATATGTTCGAGCGGCCCTGGGACGTATCCATTGTGGGACCGAGAGGCATGTTTATGTCACCTGCAAGGACTGTAATACCTTTGGCAAACTGTGATAATTTAGTGAGGGTTTGTGAAAAAAGGTTGGTTGATTATGATTTGGACAATAAATATTTGCAAACGTGCACTGGGTGTTGCCTATGGAGCCCTTAATAAAGAGAAAGTGAACGTAGTCGTCTGCTAGAATATCAGATAGGCAAAAAGATACATTATCGCTGAACCCAATGGCAACTCCCTTGGCCTTGTTGGTGTCTGAGAGGCTGTAGTACCACTGTGGAAAGTGGGGCGAGGACAATCTGACGGGTGTGGGTTAAATGTGTTTCCTGAAGGAAGGCAATAGAGCAAGCGGCTTGCTTTAGTTAATGTACTACTTGGTGCCGTTTAGCAGCGACATTAAGACCCCGGACATTATATGATGTAATTGTCGAGTAGCCATTGGTACAGCGGAATGGGATTCCTTAGCCTATACTTCCACACATGCCAACGGGGAGGTGGGAAAGAGGGGAAGGGATAGGAAGATGTAGTTTGAAGAAGTAGAAGAACAGAAATTGAGCACATAAAGAAAACATGTACATGCATTGTTCAAAAAGATATTCCTGTGCTATCGGATATGGAAAGGGCTAAAAGTGGAACAGCTGCATGCACCTATTAGGTATCACTTGGCCTAAATGAATGTTATATGGATGGATGGTGCCGCACTAATCCTATTGTGTGAGCTTCTAATTGTTAAAATAAATATATAAAAAACCGGCCTGAAGGACCAGTGATGTATTTAAACAGGTGATATAACCCACTATGCAGACTGAAATAGATAGAAATAAATAGGAATAAATTATGTGGGTGTGAGCAATAAATAAACAGCCTAAAAGCTTAAATAAAATATCAATCGTGACTGACCATAGGTATAACTGTTCCGATAATGTGACAAGAGACTATAAAAATAGGTGACATAAATTAAATTAAATAATTGTCAATCACAAATCAGCAGAGTGCATGGTGCAAACACTGTGCAACCTAGATAACTAAATCATAGAATGACTATATAATGTGAAACAGCAAGTTTTCCATAAAGTGCAAGTGTGCAAACAAACGTAAAATTTAAGTGTAAATAATGACTCCAAACTAAATGGTAATAAAATGAAAGTGAATGTCCCAACAAATTGAATGAAAACGAGGAAAAATCACACAGGAAAAGACGTCCTTAATCTTAGGAAAAATCTTGTGACATATGGTGCTGGCATGCGCATGTAGCAGTTAAAGTGCCTGGTGACTCAAAGTTTCATGCAGCTTCGTGTGTGAACACTCCAGTGAGCAGTGGCCCCTTACCTCACAGCAATGGGGCAACAGCATATGACCAAACTGGTTCTTTATCTTTTTCCACCTAGCGGCTCCTACGTATTCCTCACCGTCCTGGGGTAGGGTTCCCTCAGATATGATGCAGGGGGGTGTTTAAAGACAGGAATAAAAGGAACCCAATAGTGTAACTCCGTTTAAAAGATTACTAAATTTATTAAGCAAAGGCGTGACGTCACACCACACGTGACTTCTTCAGGAGATAAGTATAGGCTGTAATAGTGTCCTTAAATAGTGTAGTATTGGCAATGGGAGTTAGTACCACATTCATTTGTGGTGTTTGAGTTGACCAGGTCCAATCAGATGTGTACTTAGTCCTGAACTAAGTACACATCTGATTGGACCTGGTCAACTCAAACACCACAAATGAATGTGGTACTAACTCCCATTGCCGGCCAATACTACACTATTTAAGGACACTATTACAGCCTATACTTAACCCCTGAAGAAGTCACGTGTGGTGTGACGTCACGCGTAGGGACAGAATAGGCTGGACACACTGAAAGAAAGCTACGAGCTCGCCGCTCGTCGGATACAAACACCTTACCATTCATTGTTCAATGTGAGTACCTGCTGCCTTTGCTTAATAAATTTAGTAATCTTTTAAACGGAGTTACACTATTGGGTTCCTTTTATTCCTGTCTTTAAACACCCCCCTGCATCATATCTGAGGGAACCCTACCCCAGGACGGTGAGGAATACGTAGGAGCCGCTAGGTGGAAAAAGATAAAGAACCAGTTTGGTCATATGCTGTTGCCCCATTACTGTGAGGTAAGGGGCCACTGCTCACTGGAGTGTTCACACACGAAGCTGCATGAAACTTTGAGTCACCAGGCACTTTAACTGCTACATGCGCATGCCAGCACCATATGTCACAAGATTTTTCCTAAGATTAAGGACGTCTTTTCCTGTGTGATTTTTCCTCGTTTTCATTCAATTTGTTGGGACATTCACTTTCATTTTATTACCATTTAGTTTGGAGTCATTATTTACACTTAAATTTTACATTTGTTTGCACACTTGCACTTTATGGAAAACTTGCTGTTTCACATTATATAGTCATTCTATGATTTAGTTATCTAGGTTGCACAGTGTTTGCACCATGCACTCTGCTGATTTGTGATTGACAATTATTTAATTTAATTTATGTCACCTATTTTTATAGTCTCTTGTCACATTATCGGAACAGTTATACCTATGGTCAGTCATGATTGATATTTTATTTAAGCTTTTAGGCTGTTTATTTATTGCTCACACCCACATAATTTATTCCTATTTATTTCTATCTATTTCAGTCTGCATAGTGGGTTATATCACCTGTTTAAATACATCACTGGTCCTTCAGGCCGGTTTTTTATATATTTATTTTAACAATTAGAAGCTCACACAATAGGATTAGCGCGGCACCATCCATCCATATAATGTACATGCATTATCACAATTGTGGGAAATACAAGTGAAACACGCAGAAATCTGCAGTGGTCCCTGTGAGGAGAGAGAGAGTGGTCGGCCATCCAGTACTCTAATAAGAGTTCGGATGAGAAACCTTGTGGGCAGCCCGATCCCACCAACCCCAGAAGGGAGGGGGGCGGGGGATGTACTGAGGAAGAGGTGTGAAGGAGCAATGCGCCCTGCTAGCATTCAGCCTGTTAATAAAATACATTATAGTTGTATGAAATGAGCTCCAGCAAAAAAACTAAACAAGAAAAAGGGAGGTTATGAGAACCAAGGCAATAACAATAACAACAGCAACTTGAACCATTACAAACCCTGCAAGAAAGTGTGCAGCTGAACCAATTGGGCCCAGTAAAACTGAAATTAAAAAATGGGATACCCAAAAAAAAAAAAAATGTCAGGTCTGCATCCTCTAAACTGATGAGGTTGAAAAAGAGCTCTAGGGGTCCGACCAGGACATACTGAACATTGAAAGAGTGGGTATCAGCATTTAAAGAACGGAGATGAGTAGAAAAAGGCGTGTCTCAGCCATGCTTTTGTGCGGATCCTGGGATTGACGTGCGCCTTTTCTTTGACTGGGTTTACCACCAAGGGGGTCCAAAGGATTCGAGAATTTTGGGATGGGATCCCATCCCGGTAGCTCTACAGGTGGAAGATTGAGATCCTGTAGAAAGGTAGGGAGTTCCTTGTGAAAGCGAAGAGTGTGGGAACGGCCATTTTTGGTGGCAATCAGGCAGGCCGGAAAACCCCATATGTACGTAATCCCGTCTGTACGCAGGTGTTCAAGGAGCAGTTTTTGTACTCTGCGGTGATCGAGGGTTTCTTTGGACAGGTCAGGGAATATATTAATGACTACTCCGTCAAAGTCAGTGTTAGGAATGTTCCGCATTTTTGTCTTCGAAATAGTGCAAGCGACATATGACGTCTCTGGGCCGGTCTGAGTTTGCATTACGCGGTCGCAGAGCACGGTGTACACGATCAAATCGCAGTGGGTTGGTGACAGGATTTCCCATTATTGTGTTGAAAATGCCTCGGATCGATGGCTCTAGGTCATTGTCTCTGGTTGCTTCTGGTAGCCCTCTGATACGTAGATTATTTCTACGGTTACGGTTCTCGAGGTCTTCGAGTTTGTAGAGAGAGGCACGATGAGCAAAGGCAAGTTGGGTAACAGTCTCCTGTAATTCTTCTATAGCTGATGCTTGGGAGTCCTGACGCTGTTCCATTTCCTCAACTCTGACCAGGAGGTGGGACATGTCAGTTCTCACAGCAGTAATTTATTTCTTAATGGATTCCCCCAAGCTGTGGAACATTCCAGCAAGTTCCTTTTTAAGTCCACTCACACTCATCAGCATCATCATTTTTGAGCCAGCGGGGGATCCAGGATCATCCATGAGATCTGAGCAGTAAGAAGAGGCAGGGGAACTTTCCCTCACGGAGGCAGCAAGGGGGGAGGGAGAGACACTCGGTCTTGAGGTTCTGGCCTGTCCACATCGTGCGCCAGCTAGGTATTGCTGGATGGAGCCGGAGGCAACCGTGTGAGATTTCAATCCCTTTCCGGATCTTTTACCTAGTGTGGAGCGAGGTTTAGGTGTCTTGGTGGGCATAGCTGGAGCTGTAAGGCCGGTAGCTGGGCAGGGCTCCCTTCACTCACATCTGTTTACATGTGTATTTAAGGTTATTATTCAATTACAAAGTGTGGTAGGCATTTGCAAAGGAGACTCCTTAGGTAACTGTGGGAGAGGGTTAATAGTCTCAATATGTGCTAAACCTGGAGGGGAGGGAGCTGTGCGGCTGGTAGATTAAAGTGGAAAGGAGTGGAAAGGGGTGTACTTGAAGTAGCAAGATGGCCGCCTACCTCCAGGTTTAGGCTGAAGCCGCGAACTTTCCTGCTGGTGACAGCCGGCCGGGTGAGCTCCGCTCCTTGCAGGTTACAAATTGCACTTTTGGACTCAGGATTCGGCACCCCGGTGTTGCAGCAGAATGAGGTCTCTACTTGGGGCGTCAATATGGGGGAGAACTGCTACCCACTATGTCCGGGGGGCAGGAGGGGTCAGGTCGGCAGGCCGCAAGATGGCGTTAGGCCACGGGGATCCGGAGCAGAAAGATGGGATCCGCAGGTAATTCTTCTCCCCTGCCCTCTTGTCCTATGGTCTCTGACAGCTCGGCTGACAGCTGACCAGGGTAGAGCGTCTGTTAGTTCACCGGATCACAGGAATGAAAGGCGGAGGACTCCGAACGGTCAGCAGGCCCCAATATGGCGGCGGGCGTCCTCGGTGTGGGTCGGGCTGTAGGCCCAAATCAAGAAAAGGCAGCCAAATCTAGCCAAGACCCTTCCGGGATTGTAGCAGGGGGGTATAGGAGGCAGAGCGGGTGCGATGGAGTCTCACAAAGGTGGATTGGGACAGGGATGGCAATGGATTTGCAGTGACTGTGTAGAGTTCAGCATCTACATGCCTCCCTGTTGCCAGTGATTCAGCTGGAAGTAGCAGCTTCACTACATCAGCTTGTCGCCGGAGAGAGGGGCCGACTGCCCCAGGTCCCTGGATCTCCACAGTTGTTGCCGGTGCTGAGCAGAGGTTGGTAGCACTCTGCCCTGTCGCCAGCACTTCTGCTGGGGACTCCGAATCATCTGCTTTGGCTGGGGCAGGAGGCTGGATTCCTCCACTCCCAAACTGTGTAGCTGCCATTGGGGAGGTGAGCTGGCTGCTTCCTTTTCCGTTCCCTCATCTGGCTGCTGGGATGACATGTCTATGGTACTGTCTCCCAGGTGCACGGATCTTTGCTGGGGAAGAAAGACCGCTCCACCCTGGCCAACTGTTGGGGAGGGACGACAGACACCTCCTCTCCATTCTCTCCCTGTATCTGCGGCTGGGAAGTGATTGCCACCTTCTCACCCTCCGGAACTGCCACAGGTGTGGGGCAGAGGTCTTGGACCCTCTGTCCGGTGACCAGAGCTTCAGCTGGGGAAGTTCCTTGCAACTCCACAGATACTGCTGTTGGTGCTGGGCAGAGCACAGTGAAGTTTGGACCTAATACCAGCTCTTCTGCTGGAGGCTCATCAGGTTGTTCTTCCTCAGCAGAAAAGTCTATCAAATTCCCTGTCTCTGCAACTGGTGTCTGGGGATAGAGGTTCACCACCTCCTGTCTGTGGAACCCAGAAGATGCTATCGGTTCTGGGCAGAGCACGGTGAAGTTTGGCCCTGATACCAGCTCTTCTGCTGGAGGCTCATCAGGTTGTTCTTCCTCAGCAGAAAAGTCTATCAAATCCCGTCTCTGCAACTTGTGTCTGGGGATAGAGGTTCACCATCTCCTGTCCGTGGAACCCAGAAGATGCTATCGGTGCTGGGCAGAGCACAGTGAAGTTTGGCCCTGATACCAGCTCTTCTTCTGGAGGCTCATCAGGTTATTCTTCCTCAGCAGAAAAGTCTATCAAATCCCCTGTCTCTGCAACTGGTGTCTGGGGATAGAGGTTCACCATCTCCTGTCCGTGGAACCCAGAAGATGCTATCAGTGCTTATGCAGAGGTTAGCTCTGCCCTGTTGTCAGCACTTCAGCTTTGGGGATGGCAATCTTCAGATTTTCCACTGCAGATTCTCTGGCATGCCGCTGGACAGGCACATTCCTCCATCCAAGATCATACCATGCAGAAACAGGATCATCAAGGTCAGTCAGCACTTGCTGCATCCGCCATAAGACCTCCGCGTCCATAGCTGCGGGGGCAGGTTGGCAAAGCACACTGTTACTCTGCCACATTTCCGACTCTTCAGCCAGGATTTCAAAGTTGTCAACTGGTATTTCCTGATAGTCCCAGGCAAAGGGAGCCCAGCCCTGGTGCTGAGCAGTGTTTAGCAGCCGTCTGTAGGCGATCTCCAGCTCCCATTCCAGAATGGCCAGAAACTCTATATCTTCCAGTTCCCAGTGCACTTCCGAGACTTTCAGTAGCTCTTCTCTGAAATCAATGATTTCGTCCAACCGCCACTCCAAATCACTCCCAAAGTTAGGGTCCCCTGTCAGCTTCACATACAACAGTCCCAGGCCGCCGTAGCCAAAGCCTTCCATTGGGCTGTCATCCGCTATCCAAGAGCATGCTTGGGATACATGCCACCGGAGGGCTCTGTTGCTCTCATGCAGGCACATCTCTGCCCAGACCAGCCTGCTTAATTCAGCTGTCTGCTCCTTGTGCGTTTTTTCTCCCAAAACAGCACCCACAATCCATACTGCGACCAGTACCTTTTCTGGATGGAGGGGAGAACTTTTCCCTGGTGTCGCTGCTCACAGGCTACCGTTTACTTCCAGAGTTCGCAGCGGATAGAATCAAACCCTCCCAGCAGGGCCTGCTCTGACACTGGTCCTTTGTGCTGTATCTGCATCTCTCGCAACCTCCTTCTGAATTCCTCTTCCATGGCGGCTGGTATCTGTACCTCTTCTCTCCTGCTATCCGGACCTTGGATCCAGGTGGAAGTTTGGATGTCCCAGACTGCAGGAAGCATCCTACTGCTTGCCACCAATGTAACAAAATATCACACACTCCTCTTGAGTGCTTTCGTCATATCCCACTTCCACCCAGTCTGAATATAGATATCATATATTCCAACTACTCACAAGCACAAAACAAGACAATACTTGTTTAGTTGCTGAACATGGACTCATTTACATTATAGAAGACAACAGACAGTTGGCAGGAGTTGATGACATTAGCATCTAACAGTATGTGTCCCAACAGTATGAATCAGTCACTATTTCTAATATGGCATATACAGGGTTCCCAGAGTATGTGTGTCTTGGGGAACATGGACCTGAATCTAAAGTAACACCACCTTAAGGTTCCCCAGGCATACAGCTCACAAAGAGCACCGTTTCCCCCAAATGCCAGGGCCCATAATCGGTAGGCAAGAGGCTAGCATTCAGTCCCCACCAAAAGCCTCTGTCCCAGGTGAGTCTGTCACAGTGATGATGGCTTCTAATGATTCAGTTGGAATGTAATTAAGTGAGTTGAAATCTATTAAGTGAGTTACAGAGATGGGGGACTAATTGCTCACAATACATCTTATAGTATTAATTTCCAAAGCCATCAGGTCCTTGGGCTTTGTTTGTGTAAAGGGAGTGTCTTAATAGTGCTCTGGACTTCTTGTATCGAAAAAGGTTGAGCTAATGCTGTTACCTGTGCAGGGGTTAGGGAGGGGAGACTTAATTTAGAAAGGAAGCTTTAAATAGTTGCACAGGTAGGTTGTGGCTCAGTAGGGGAGCAGTTTAGGTTGTACAGTTTAGAATAGAAGGAACCAAAACAATTGGCTGTATCTTTGGGGTTTATAAGCTTTTGACCTTTAGATTTTATGAGAAAGGGGATTTTGGACTGTGCTGCTTTACATTTGTATTGCTGCACCATAATTTTCCCTGCCTTATTTCCCTGGGAATACCAGGTAAATCTTAATTTTCGCATATAAAAGTCATACCCACTCTGTAGGTACAAGCTCAGTTCAGACCTAAGTTTGCAGAGTGCAGCGTGGGTGGCCTCTTAGGGGGCTTGCTTGTTACACATTTCTAGGGTCCTAATATTGTCTAGGAAAGTGTTAAGGGTTGCATTGCATTTTTTCTTCTCCTGGGGTCCCAGCTTCAGTAGTGTCCCTCGTTTCACAGACTTGTGGGCATCCCAAAGTGTGGTGGAATTAGACAGAACCTGCGTTGAGGGTAAAAAAGTCCCCAATACCAGATCCGACCTGTTCCCTATTGTCCTTGATACTGATCAGGGAAGGGTTTAGTCGCTATAGTTTATGTGGTGTGGTGGAAGGTGTCAGGGTGAGTGTAATAGACACAGGGGCATGGTCAGACCATGATATCACCCCAATGGAGGAGGTGTAAATGGATTGTAGTAGTACTTTGGAGGTCAATCCTGGAAAAGGTTCTCTAGGAGTTGGAGTAGAAGGTGAAATCTTTATCAGTGCCATGTTGACATCTCCAGGGTCATAGAACTCTTCCAATAGTACCAAAGAAGAAAGGGCAGTGGATCTTCTTCTCTTTAGAGTGGAAGTATCTAGTGGATAGTCAATTACTTCATTAAAGTCGCCACATATAATAATTTGGTCTTTGGGGTAGTGTTGAATTTTTTGTATGACAGTTTTGTAGATTTTTGGTGGGTGTTTGGGGCATAGAGATTAGATATGAGGCGAACACCCCCCCCCCGGTTCGGTTTGCACCAGAACCTGTGAACGGACCGAAAATTCGCACAAACGTTAGAACCTCATTGAAGTCTATGGGACTCGAACGTTCAAAATCAAAAGTTCTAATTTTAAAGGCTAATTTGCATGGTATTGTCCTAAAAAGGGTTTGGGGACCCGGGTCCTGCCCCAGGGGACATGTATCAATGCAAAAAAAAGTTTTAAAAATGTCAGTTTTTTTCGGGAGCAGTGATTTAAATGATGCTTAAAGTGAAAAAAAGTGAAATATTCCTTAAAATATCGTACCTGGGGGGTGTCTATAGTATGCCTGTAAAGTGGCACGTGTTTCCGGTGCTTATAACAGTCCCTGCACAAAATGACATTTTTAAAGGAATAAAAGTCATTTAAAACTGCTTGCAAACGGCATGGGTACCCCCCCAGTCCATTACCAGGCCCTTTGGGTCTTGTATGGATATTAACCACTTGCCGACCGCCTCACGCAGATATACTGCGGCAGAATGGCACGAGCAGGCAAAATCACGTACCTGGTACGTGATTGCCTTCCCGCAGGTGCGGTGTTCGATCGGACCCCCCGCGGTGCCAGAGGCGGTCGGCTTTAGTTCGTGGGCGATGAGAGGTGAGGGGGAGGCCATCCATCCGTGGCCACCCCCTCCCGATCGCTCCCATAGAATGAAAATCCTTCCTCTCCCTCTGTAATGTAAACAGAGGGAGAGGAAGTGATGTCATCCCTCCTCGAGCCGGTCTTTTCGTTCCGGCGCCGAGGAGAGAAGACATCAAGTAAGTGCACCAACACTACACTTTCAGTAGAACACACTAGGCACACTTTTCACCCCCCTTCACCCCCCGATCACCCCCCTGTACCCCCTGTCACACTGACACCAATAGCAGTTTTTTTTTTGCATTGGTGTCAGTTTGTGACAGTTATAAGTGTTAGGGCAGTTAGGTTAGCCTCCTTTAGGTCTGGGGTACCCCCCTTTAGGTCTAGGGTACCCCCCTAACCCCCCTAATAAAGGTTAACCCCTTGATCACCCCCAGTGTCGCTAAGCGATCATTTTTCTGATCGCTGTATTAGTGACACAGGTGACGCTAGTTAGGGAGGTAAGTATATAGGTTCGCTGTCAGTGTTTTATAGCGACAGGGACCCCCATATACTACCTACTAAAGGTTTTAACCCCCTGATTGCCCCCTAGTTAACCCTTTCACCAGCGATCACCGTATAAGTGTTACGGGTGACGCTGGTTAGTTAATTTGTTTTTTATAGTTTATTATAGTTTATTATAGTTTTAGGGCACCTGCCGTTTATTACCTTATAAAGGTTTAACCCCCTAATTGCCCGGCGGTGATATAAGTTACGTTTTTAGGATCAGATAAGGTCTGCGTCGCCCCAGGCAGCGTCAGGTTAGCGCCAGTACCGCTAACACCCACGCACGCAGCATACACCTCCCTTAGTGCTATAGTATCTGAACGGATCGATATCTGATCCGATCAGATCTATACAAGCATCCCCAGCAATTTAGGGTTCCCAAAAACGCAGTGTTAGCGGGATCAGCCCAGATACCTGTTAGCACCTGTGTTTTAGGATAAAGAGATTTCGCGCAATATTAGATAAATAAAGTGAATAAAAACACATATAGGAAAACTGTGTCTCATAAGTGTGCAAATCGCATCGTGAAATAAATATGACAATGGAGATGTGAATGGTGAGCTGATGGCTACTAAGGGATACGGATCTCAATAGTATGGCATCTAGCTATGGACTTAATCCATATACAGTATGTGTAACATAGATGTGCAAATCGCATAAAAAGTGCCCAGTGTGACTGGTGCTAATAGTAGTGGGCTAATTGCTGCCAGGGATGTTGGTCACTATGCCTGGCGTTTAGCCGGGTGGTTGGCCACAAATAATTGTGTAAAAAACCACAAAAACAAATCATGAAGAAACATACACATACAGTTAAATCTGAAAATAAATAGGAAATAAAAGTGACGTGTGCAATTCTACAATATAAGTGTAAGTAGATTAAAAGCTATCACACTTAAAACATCATTTAGTGTTCATAGACTGTGCAAAACCGGATCCACAGCACTCTATGGGGCATATATGCTGCTGCTGGGAGTTGGTGGGTTAATTGTGAAAGTCTATATGTGGATGCCGCTTCCTTGTTCACCAGGAGGTGTATGAGGTAGATGGGGTAAAAATCCTATTTTTTCAATCCTCTAATGGTCTCATAGGACCCTCACCTCATACTGTGGTAAAACGGCATTCAACAATGGAGTATAAGTAGTTCTGGCAGCTGTCACCGAAGCCTCTGCTTTCTCTGTGTTCAGACTTTAAAACTTCTCTCCCTGTATCTCCGGAACGGCTCTCAGAAAGCCTGCGATCCCCCTTACTCAGGGAGGTCATACAGCACTTGACTGGATCTCTGATCCACTGAAGAAAAAAAACATACACCTCCCTTAGTGCTATAGTATCTGAACGGATCGATATCTGATCCGATCAGATCTATACAAGCATCCCCAGCAATTTAGGGTTCCCAAAAACGCAGTGTTAGCGGGATCAGCCCAGATACCTGTTAGCACCTGTGTTTTGCCCCTCGGCCCGGCCCAGCCCAGCCCACCCAAGTGCAGTATCGATCGATAACTGTCACTTACAAAACACTAAGCACACATAACTGCAGCGTTCGCAGAGTCAGGCCTGATCCCTGCGATCGCTGACAGTTTTTTGGTAGCGTTTTGAATCAGTCGCCAACAGTCAGGAGCTTTTTTCCCTGTGAGTCTCACTAGTGTACCACTAAATTTAGAGCCCAAAATGGCAAATCGAAGGTACACTAGTGAAGAGGCCTACACGTTTCTGAGCATGACAGATAGTGAAGAGGAAGTCACTCATCTGTCAGATTCAGGCTCAGAATACGATCCTGTAGAGGACAGCGGCTCCATGACAGATAGCTCTGACAACGGAGTTGTGGTCCCTGCTAAGGTCAGGCGTACCAGACCCCAATCTTCTTCTTCTGTCCTTGAAGTGCAAGAACCGCAGGGCTCTCGTATGGAGCAGAGAAGTACTAGTGCCGCTATTCCTTCTGGTGAACTGGCAAGCACCAGTGGACTAGTACACCCTGGTCGTACATCCAGCACTGCAGTAACACTTGGTGACGTGGCGAGTCCCATAAGTGCAGTTCAAGCTGGCGAGGTGGCAAGCACAAGTAGTGTCCCGCTGCCACCAAGAAGGCGAACACAGGCCCGTCATGCCCATAGTGCCCTTCCTGCTGCATTTGCCAATCCGAATTGGGTACCCACCACTTCTGCAGCACCCGTACTTCCCCCTTTCACTGGCCAACCTGGAATTCAGGTGGAAACAGTTGATTTTACGCCACTGGATTTTTATTCGCTGTTTTTCACCAAAGATCTCTTTAGATCTAATGTTGACCAAAGCAATTTGTATGCTGGTCAACACATCGCCACTATTCCCCAGTCCTCCCTTGCCAGAGATTGGAAACCAATTACGGTTTCCGAATTTAAGCTCTTTCTGGGCCTTTCCCTCAACATGGGCATAAATAAAAAGAGTTGCGATCATATTGGTCCACTGACCCAATTTACCATATGCCCGTGTTCTCTGCCTCCATGGCCAGGGCACATTACGAGCAGATTTTGCAGTTCATGCACTTCAACGACAATGAACTCTGTCATCCTCGTGGAGACCCTGGATACGATCGGCTCTACAAAATTCGGCCCCTCGTAAACCACTTCAACCAACGTTTTGCAGACTTGTTTACTCCCCATCAAGTTGTCTGCGTTGATGAGTCCCTGATTAAATTTTCTGGCCGCTTGTCATTCAAACAGTACCTTCCCAGCAAGGGTGCCAGATACGGGGTCAAGATGTATAAGTTCTGTGACAGGGCCACAGGCTATACATGTAGTTTTATGGGTTACAAGGGCAAAGATAGTCACGTAGAGCCGACAAACTGCCCTGACTACATAGGAAGCGCTGGCAAGATAGTGTGGGACTTGGTGTCACCCTTATTCGGAAAGGGGTACCACTTGTACGTGGACAATTATTACACGAGCGTGCCACTTTTTAGCCACCTTTTTGATCATCAGATTGGAGCATGTGGCACCGTGCGACCTAATCGCCGGGGCTTTCCCCAGCGGCTTGTAGATTCCTGTCTTAGACTGGGGGAGAGAGCCTGCTTGCAGTGTAATAACTTGCTTGCTATGAAGTGGAGGGACAATAAGAATGTTTTCGTTCTTACCTCCCTTCATGCAGACACGACGGTCCAAATTACTAAGGTGACTAGTGTTGTGGAGAAACCCCTCTGTGTCCACGAATATAACCAAAATATGGGAGGGGTGGACCTCAACGACCAGTTGTTGGCGCCATACCTAGTTGCCCGTAAGGCCAGACGCTGGTACAAAAAAGTGTCTGTTTATTTATTTCAATTGGCTTTGCTGAATGCTTATGTGCTATACAGAGCTTCAGGACGGACTAGATCCTTCCTTAAATTCCAGGAAGAGATCGTCAGAGCCCTTCTGTATCCAGACGGTGCTCCACCTCACCATCCCCAACCAAATGCAGTAAGCCAGCTGCATGAGAGGCATTTTCAATATGTTCTCCTGAGTACCCCTACCCAACGAGCCCCCCAAAAAAGATGTTGTGTCTGCAGCAAGCGCGGATTTAGGCGTGACACCCGGTATTATTGTCCCTTCTGTCCTGACAATCCTGGTCTTTGCATTGGTGAAGGTTTTGAACGCTACCATACACTAGTTGAGTATTAGCATAGGGTGCAGCACTGCACAGACTAGGACACTTTTTCACAGGGTCTCCCAAGATGCCATCACATTTTGAGAGACCCAAACCTGGTGCCAGTTAAAAAAGTTAAAGTTACAAAAAAAAGTGCAAAAAAAACAAAAAAAACCCCAAAAAAAGTAAAAAAAAGAAAAAAACACAAAAAATACATAAAATAAAAAAAAACAAAAATAGTTGTTGTTTTATTGTTCTCTCTCTATTCTTTCTCTATTGTTCTGCATTCTATACTGCAATTTTTTATTGTTATGTTTTTATCATGTTTGCTTCATAGGTATGCAATTTTTTTATACTTTGTTTTTTTATTGTTAACCACTTTTTTGTTTTCAGGTACGCCATTCAGCTGCAGAGCAGATTTATTTATCTTGACAGCAACAGTGTTTGCTCCCACGATACATAAAGCCGTGACTCCAGCGCTGTCGGAGGTGATTTCACCACCACAGTTACATACTTCAGCATATATGCCGAAGCGTGGGGGCAGCAGTGGGTGGAGGAGCGATTTGCTCCTGCCTTTTGCGGGAGGATGCCCCCATGCTTCGGCATATATATATTTTAGGTAGGCACAAGTTGCGTTAAATGTTTTATATTTTACTATGTTTTTTTTTTATTTGCTTTGCAGGTATGGTAAGTATTACTGTTATACTGTAATGTTACTTTGTTTTTTTGTTAACCATCATATGCTTAGCAGGTACGCCATTCAGTTGCAGCGCAGATTTATTTATCTTGACAGCAACAGCGTTTGCTCCCACGATACATAAATCCATGACTCCAGCGCTGTCAGAGGTGATTTCACCACCACAGTTACATACTTCAGCATATATTCCGAAGCGTGGGGGCAGCAGAGGGCGGAGGAGCGATTTGCTCCTAACTTTTGCGGGAGGATGCCCCCATGCTTCGGCATGTGGGTGGATGAAGGGAGGTATTCTAATGGTGGGCATACCCACCGATCAATATCTTTTTTTCATTCAACCCACAGGCTGCATGAAAAAAAAGTTTACAATATATGCCCAACAAGGACCAGCAACGTACTGGTATGTTGCTGGACTTTGAGTGGTTATACCAGAATGATGCCTGCAGGTTTAGGTATCATCTTGGTATCATTCTTTTCAGCCAGCGGTCGGCTTTCATGTAAAAGCAATCCTAGCGGCTAATTAGCCTCTAGACTGCTTTTACAAGCAGTGGGAGGGAATGCCCCCCCACCGTCTTCCATGTTTTTCTCTGGCTCTCCTGTCCCAACAGGGAACCTAAGCATGCAGCCGGTGATTCGGCCAGCTGACCATAGAGCTGATCAGAGACCAGAATGGCTCCAAACATCTCTATGGCCTAAGAAACCGGAAGCTATGAGCATTTCATGACTTAGATTTCGCTGGATGTAAACAGCGCCATTGGGAAATTGGGAAAGCATTTTATCACACTGATTTTGGTGTGGTCAGATGCTTTGAGGGCAGAGGAGAGATCTAGGGTCTAATAGACCCCAATTTTTTCAAAAAAGAGTACCTGTCACTACCTATTGCTATCAAAGGGGATATTTACATTCCCTGAGATAACAATAAAAATGATTAAAAAAATAAAAATGAAAGGTTTAAAAGTTTAAAAATAAGATAAAAAAAAAAAAAATAAATAAAAAAAAAAAGCACCCTGTCCCCCCCTGCTCTCGCGCGAAGGCGAACACAAGCGTCGGTCTGGCATCAAATGTAAACAGCAATTGCACCATGCATGTGAGATATCACCGCAAAGGTCAGATCGAGGCCAGTAATTTTAGCAGTAGACCTCCTCTGTAAATCTAAAGTGGTAACCTGTAAAGGCTTTTAAAGATGTATTTCGTTTGTCGCCACTGCACGTTTGTGCGCAATTTTAAAGCATGTCATGTTTGGTATCCACGTACTCAGCCTAAGATCATCTTTTTTATTTCCTCAAACATATGGGCAATATAGTGTGTTTTAGTGCATTAAAATTTAAAAAAGTGTGTTTTTTCCCCAAAAAATGCGTTTGAAAAATCACTGCGCAAATACTGCGCAAATAAAAATGAAACAACCACCATTTTAATCTGTAGGGCATTTGCTTTAAAAAATATATAATGTTTGGGGGTTCAAAGTAATTTTCTTGCAAAAAAAATATTTTTTTCATGTAAACAAAAAGTGTCAGAAAGGGCTTTGTCTTCAAGTGGTTAGAAGAATGGGTGATGTGTGACATAAGCTTCTAAATGTTGTGCATAAAATGCCAGGACAGTTCAAACCCTCCCAAATAACCCAATTTTGGAAAGTAGACACCCCAAGCTATTTGCTGAGAGGCATGTCGAGTCCATGGAATATTTTATATTGTGACACAAGTTGCGGGAAAAAGACAATTTTTTTTTTTTTTGCACAGTTGTCACTAAATGATATATTGCTCAAACATGCCATGGGAATATGTGAAATTACACCCAAAATAAATTCTGTTGCTTCTCCTGAGTACGGGGATATCACATGTGTGAGACTTTTTGGGAGCCTAGCCGCGTACGGGGCCCCGAAACCAAGCACCGCCTTCAGGCTTTCTAAGGGCATAAATTTTTGATTTCATTTCATTTTATGGCCTTCGAAACTGTGATAGGTAGTGAGGAGTGAAATCAAAAATTTACGCCCTTAGAAATCCTGAAGGCAGTGATTGGATTTCGGGGCCCCGTATGAAGCTAGGCTCCCAAAAAGTGCCACACATGTGGTATCCCCGTACTCAGGAGAAGCAGCAGAATGTATTTTGGTGTGCAATTCCACATATGCCCATGGCCTGTGTGAGCAATATATCATTTAGTGACAACTTTGTGCAAAAAAAAAAAATTGTCACTTTCCCGCAACTTGTGTCAAAATATAAAATATTCAATGGGCTCAGCATGCCTCTCAGCAATTTCCTTGGGGTGTATACTTTCCAAAATGGGGTCATTTGGGGGGGGGTTGTACTGCCCTGCCATTTTAGTACCTCAAGAAATGACTTAGGCAGTCATTAACTAAAAGCTGTGTAAATTTCAGAAAATGTACCCTAGTTTTTAGACGCTATAACTTTTGCGCAAACCAATAAATATACGCGTATTGACATTTTAAAGACATGTGGCCAAATACATTTTGGCCTAAATGTATGACTAAAATTGAGTTTATTGGATTTTTTTTATAACAAAAAGTAGAAAATATCATTTTTTTTCAAAATTTTCTGTCTTTTTCCATTTATAGCGCAAAAAATAAAAACCGCAGAGGTGATCAAATACCATCAAAAGAAAGCTCTATTTGTTGGAAGAAAAGGACGCAAATTTTGTTTGGGTACAGCATTGCATGACTGCGCAATTAGCAGTTAAAGTGACGTGGTGCCAAATTGTAAAAAGTGCTCTGGTCAGGAATGGGGTAAATCCTTCCGGGGCTGAAGTGGTTAAGGGGAACCCCGCACCCAAATTAAAAAAAGGAAAGGTGTGGGGCCACCAGGCCCTATATACTCTGAACAGCAGTATACAGGCGGTGCAAACAAGACAGGGACTGTAGGTTTGTTGTTAAGTAGAATCTGTTTGTAATTTTGAACTGGTACATTTTTAACGTGTTTAGCTCCAGCAAAAAAATCTATTTTAAGCTTTTTGGAAAACATAGGGAAGGGTTATTACCCCTGTGACATTTGTCTGTGCACCTCTTCAGAAGATTTTACCTCACTTTCTGTCCCAATGACAAATGTTTTTTGACAATTTGGGGTTTTTAGTGAAACAAGGATTGGTGATAAAGCATCAGTGGAAAGGAGACACGTTTTTCCATATTAACTCTTACAGGAGAGAATTTAACTTCCTAGGGGTAGATTTCATCTCACTTCCTGTTGTCTCCTTCAGTTTGCAAGTAGGAGTCGTTTGTAAGTTGGATGTTTGAAAGTAGGGGCCTGCCCTATATACTCTGCAGAAATTGGGGCCTTAGGTGTTGGTGTTGCCACAACAATGTAAGCCCTCACAGTTACTCTTGGTGGGCACAGGAACGGGCTCTGCTGTGAAATATTAGATCAAGAATTGTAATTACATGCCCCTGTTGAACAGGGTCAGAAAAATTGGGCCTTTGGTGGTGGTGGTGCTGGTGCCACAACACTGTAAGTCCTCACAGTTACTCTTGGTGGGTGCAGAAACGGGCCCTGCTGTAAAATATTGCATCAAAAATTGTAATTACATGTCCCTGTTGAACAGGGGCAGAAAAATTGGGCCTTAGGCACTGGTGCCACAACACTGCAACCCCTCACAGATACTCTAGTTGGAGCGCAGGAACGAGCCCTGCTGCAAAGTATTGCATCAAAAATTGTAATTACACGCCCCTGTTAAACAGGGGCTGAAAAATTGGGCCTTAGGCACTGGTGCTGGTGCCACAACACTGCAACCCCTCACAAATACTGTGGTTGAGTGCAGCAACGAACCCTCCTTGCAAAATATTGCATCAAAAATTGTAAATACACGCCCCTGTAAAACAGGGGCTGAAAAATTGGGCCTTAGCCACTGGTGGTGGCACCCAGAACCAAAAATATTCTTACAAGCTATCAGCATGATCATGGAGGAGGAAGAGGATAGTCACTCAGCATAACAGGATAGTCACTCAGCATCAGCATAGGCAGTCTTGAAGGGATCTGACATTTCAAAAAAAATTATTTGGTTACATCAGCATCAGGTGCTTGGTAGCTGGTGGTGATCCAAGACTGATTCATTTTTATGAAGGTCAGTCGATCGACCGAGTCGGTGGACAGGCGCACCCTGTGATCAGTTACAAAACCTCCAGCAGCACTGAATGTGCGTTCCGAAAGAACACTGGATGCAGGACAGGCCAGTAGCTCAATTGCATACTGTGCAAGCTCTGACCAGTGATCCATCCTCAAGACCTAGTAACCCAGAGGATTTTCGGTGGAAAGGTGTCCACGTCAGATCTTGCCCCTAGGTATTCCTGCACCATGTAAAACAGATGCTGGCGATGGTTGCTGGAAACGATCATACCTTGGGGCTGCGGACTAAAAAATTGTCTGAATGCTTCGTCAGACGGCCACCTTCTCCACTGCTCCTTCTTTGACTGACCGAAGCCTCAGCAACATGTTGTCCAGGAACAGGAGTTTGTAACCTCCCAGCCTCTGGGAACGCGTTGCACAGACCTTACTGCAAGGCCTCCCGAAGATGTTTCATCCACTACTCCCTCTGCGATGGCAAGATAAGGTCAGCAACCTTACCCTTGTAACGTGGATCAAGGAGGGTTGCCAGCCAGTATTGATCCCTCTCCTTGATACCACGAATATGAGGATCATTCCGCAGGCTTTGCAGGATCAGGGAGGCCATGCAGCGTAGGTTTGCTGAGGCATTCAGTCCGGAGTCCTCACTAAGGACAACATGATCCGCAGCCACCTCCTTCCAGCCACGTACAAGTCCATGGGTTTCTTGGGACTGTAAATGATCCCTTAAAGACCGCTGCTGATGCTGAGTGCCAGGCTCCACCTCCATGCTGACACAATCCTCCTCTTCCTCCTCCTCCTCCTTGTCCCATTCCTGTGTGATCGATGGTCACGCAGGAACACTGTCTGGATAAAGGGGGCCTTGAGAGCTAAGGAAGTCCTCCTATTCCTGCCTCTGTTCTGCCTTAAGTGCCCTGTCCATTATTCCACGCAGCGTGTGCTCCAACAGGTGGACAAGGGGGACAGTGTCACTGATGCATGCACTGTCACTGCTCACCATCCTCATGGCCTCCTCAAATGGTGACAGGACAGTGCATGCATCCCTGATCAAGGCCCACTGGCGTTGGGAAAAAAAACAAGCTCCCCTGACCCTGTCCTGGTGCCATAGTCGCACAGGTACTCATTGATGGCCCTCTGCGGTGTGTGCAGCTGCTGCAGCATGGCCAACGTTGAGTTCCACCTGGCGAGCATGTCACAGTTTAGGCGGTTCTTGGGCAGGTTAAATTCCTTTTGGAGGTCAGCCAGCTGAGCACTGGCATTATATGACCTGCGGAAATGCACACAGACTTTCCTGGCCGGCCTCAGGACATCCTGTAAGCCCGGGTACCTGCCCAAGAACCGCTGCACCACCAAGTTAAGGACGTGAGCCAAACAGGGCACATGGGTCAGTTGTCCCTGTCGGAGGGCGGAGAGGAGGTTGGTGCCATTGTCACAAACCACCATGCCTGCCTTAAGCTGGCTTGGCGTCAACCACCTCTGAACCTGCCCCTGCAGAGCTGACAGAATCTCTGCCCCAGTGTGGCTTCTGTCCCCCAAGCACACCAGCTCAAGCACCGCATGGCATCTTTTGGCCTGCGTGCTTGCGTAGCCCCTTGAACGCCTATGGAGCACCGCTGGTTCCGAAGTCAAATCAGCACAGGAAGAGGCCATGGAGGAAGAAGAAGAGGAGGGGGTGGAGACGAGAGGTGTGGCAGAATTATCACTAGTAGTATTTTTGAGGCGTGGTGGCAGAACAACCTCCAACACTACTGCACCTTTTCCTGCATCCTTCCCAGCTGCCAGAAGAGTCACCCAGTGCGCGGTGAAAGATAGGTAACGTCCCTGTCCATGCCTGCTGGACCATGAGTCAGTGGTAATATGCACCTTTCCGCTGACCGCCCTGTCCAACGAGGCCAAGACATTGCCTTCCACATGCCGGTAGAGAGCTGGAATCACCTTCCATGAGAAAAAGTAGCGTTTGGGAACCTGACACTGAGGAAGCCAAGCTACCATTCAACCGCTGGACATGTGGATGTCTGGGAGCGAACTTCTTTCGGCGGTGCAGCAGCTGGGGCAGGGAAATGTGCATGGTACAATCTGACGTTGGTGTGCCGATAGTAGATTGCCCCCAAGTACTTGGCTGTGACACACCTAATTCTACACCTTCATTCCTCTCAGTACAGGTCTCAGAGAGGACTGAAGGTATAGTGGGGTTGGAGATCCCAGCTGACGAGGAGCAAGGAGAGGTCCTCTTTGTTCTTTGGTGTGGGTCTTTTAGGTACGCTTGCCAACGAACTGCATGGCAGGTCAACATATGTCTGGTCATGCATGTGGTGCCCAAGCGGGAGATGTTTTGGCCACGAGAGATACACTTGAGACATATGTTGCAAATAGCAGCGGTGGGATTTGATGCACTCGTTTCAAAAAAGGCCCACACCAAAGAACTTTTGGAATAACGCGCAGAGATAGCAGCGCCCTGCACATGCAGAGTTCTGCGGTGTGATGCAGTCGGTGTGCTGCCCTTAAGCTGGCCCCTGGAGGGCATCCTGCCTCATTGGTGATGTGCCTCCTCCTCTCTCCTATCAGGCACCAACGTGGAGTCCGTGACCTCATCACCCCCTCCCTCCTCATCACTGGAGCAAAGCTAGCAGTATGCTGCAGCTGGGGGAACATGACTGCCAGATTGCTGTCCTTCTTGGGCACCCCCTCTCTCTGGGCTCAAATTATTGCCTTCCTCTAACTGGGTACCATCATCGGAGCCTTCAAAACGCTGGGCATCCTCCTGGAGCATGTACCCAACACTGTGGTCAAACAGTTCAGGGGACTCCTCAGGAGGACATGGTGGGGTTAGGGAAGGAGTGACTGATGCCATTGAGCTGAGGAAAGAGGCCACGTTGGCAGCTGCTTTGCCAGACAAAGTACCCTGAGTCTGTGTGAGAGAGGATGAGGAGGATGAGGACGGCTTGGTCACCCACTCTACCAAGTCTTCCGCATGTTGCGGCTCAACACGGCCAGCTGCCAAAAAAAAGGACAAGCGTGTCCCACGGCCACGTGCTGATGAGGATGCACTGTCTCCACGACCAGCACTGTTGCCTCTAGACACAGAGCCTGCTTGCCCTCTTTTATTGGCTTGTGACTGTCTGCCTCTCCTTGTTGGCCTTCCAGACATACGAATGGCCTGCAGTGAGATGTAGCTGCACAAAGCTGGGATGTATATATATACTGATACTGCAGCTAGCAGAATCAACTGCCTGCCTGTAGTATTATTAGTATGTGAAAACCAGCAATTGTCTTCAGGTAGCTTTAGGTGCACACTGCAGAGGACGCAGTACACTAACTGTAAATACTGTAGCTGCCTGCCTGTGGTATTAATAGGAGCAGAACAACAGCAATTTTCTTCAGGTAGCTTTAGGTGCACACTGTGCAGAGGATGCAGTACACTAACTGTAAATACTGTAGCTGTCGGTCTGTGGTACTAATAGGATCAGAAGAACACCACCAATTTTATTCAGGTAGCTTTAGGTGCACACTGTGCAGAGGACGCACTACACTAACTGTAAATACTGTAGCTTCCTGCCTGTGGTTTTAATAGGATCAGAAGAACACCACTAATTTTCTTCAGGTAGCTTTAGGTGCACACTGTGCAGAGGACACAGTGCACTAACTGTAAATACTGTAGCTGCCTGCCTGTGGTATTAATAGGAGCAGAACAACAGCAATTGTCTCCAGGTAGCTTTAGGTGCACACTGTGCAGAGGATGCACTACACTAACTGCAAATACTGTAGCTGCCTGCCTGTGGTATTAATAGGATCAGAAGAACACTACTAATTTTCTTCAGGTAGCTTTAGGTGCACACTGTGCAGAGGACACAGTGAACTAACTGTAAATACTGTAGCTGCCTGCCTGTGGTATTAATAGGAGCAGAACAACAGCAATTGTCTCCAGGTAGTTTTAGGTGCACACTGTGCAGAGGACGCAGTACACTAACTGTAAATACTGTAGCTGCCTGTCTGTGGTATTAATAGGATCAGAAGAACACCACCAATTTTCCTCAGGTAGCTTTAGGTGCACACTGTGCAGAGGACACAGTGCACTAACTGTAAATACTGTAGCTGCCTGCCTGTGGTATTAATAGGAGCAGAACAACAGCAATTGTCTCCAGGTAGCTTTAGGTGCACACTGTGCAGAGGACGCACTACACTAACTGTTTATAATGTAGCTTCCTGCCTGTGTTATTAATAGGATCAGAAGAACACCAGTAATTGTCTTCAGGTAGCTTTAGGTGCACACTGTGCAGAGGACACAGTGCACTAGCTGTAAATACTGTAGCTGCCTGCCTGTGGTATTAATAGGAGCAGAACAACAGCAATTGTCTCCAGGTAGCTTTAGGTGCACACTGTGCAAAGGATGCACTACACTAACTGTAAATACTGTAGCTGCCTGCCTGTGGTATTAATAGGATCAGAAGAACACCACTAATTTTCTTCAGGTAGCTTTAGGTGCACACTGTGCAGAGGACGCACTACACTAACTTGTAAATACTGCAGTTGCCTGCGGTACTGTACTAATAGGATCAGAAGAACACCACTAATTTTCTTCAGGTAGCTTTAGGTGCACACTGTGCAGAGGATGCACTACACTAACTTGTAAATACTACAGCTGCCTGTGGTACTGTACTAATAGGATCAGAAGAACACCCCTAATTTTCTTCAGGTAGCTTTAGGTGCACACTGTGCAGAGGAACGCACTACACTAACTGTAATACTGTAGCTAATAGGACTAATAGGATTAGAAGAACACCAGCAATTTTCTTCAGGTAGCTGTAAATACTGTAAAAACACCTGCCTGCCTGTCAGTAGTAGGAAGAGAATAACAGGAACGGATCTAGCTAAACTAAATATAGTGTATATATATATATATATATATATATATATATATATATATATATATACAACACCTAGGATGTATATATATATATACACAATACATTGTAAGTGCAGCTAACTGACTCACCTGCCTACTCTATCTAACTTAAATCAAATACACTGTCTCTCTGTCTATCTATCTCTCTCTCAACGCCGGAACACACTACACAGGGTTGCCGTGCAGGCGGCCTTATATAGTGTGTGGCGTGTACTAAACCCCCTGAGCCATAATTGGCCAAAGCCACCCTGGCTTTGGCCAATTACGGCTCTCTGTACAGACGGCGCTGTGATTGGCCAAGCATGCGGGTCATAGTGCATGCTTGGCCAATCATCAGCCAGCAATGCACTGCGATGCTCGAATTTTGCGCGAACGACCCATATTGTTTGGATTACGGCGAACGACCAAACAGGCAATGTTCGATTCGAAGACAAAGCTCATCCCTAATAGAGATTAACAATTATCAGAGGTTTGTTATTGAAACAAGCTGACAGTATTAGGAACCTGCTGGAAGAATCTTACTCCTCTCACTTTTTTATTAGTTTGGGAGTGGAAGATAGGTGGATCCAATTTGTGGGTATAGCATGGTGGGTTAATTTAAGAAAAGTGTGTCTCTTGGATACACAGTATATCAGTGTGTTGGGAAATCGCTTCCCTCCATAACATGGATCGTTTGAATTGGCTATTCAAACCCTTGACATTAAGGGAGGTGATTTTCAGTGACATGTGTAGTGATTGGGTAAATGACAAGGTGGCACAGAGATCGGATTGGTCCTATTCAGGTACAAACAGCGTATCACATAACATTTGAGGACCCGAAGTGTATTTACAATTTGTTTATGTAAGTAAAGAGTGAGAAAAATGACTTCTACACAGTAATCAAGACTGATGTAGAGGCTACGTAAGTTTAGTGAACAGTTCTGTTACAAACACAAAAAGAGGATATTATGGTAACCTGAGAGAATGCTGTGTGCTTTGCACACAATAGCAGTAGGGCGGGGAGAGTCAACCAATGGGGAAACAGCTCCTCCACGAATTTAATGCAGATGATATCCAACTGGGCTTAGGGATGACCATGATAGATTGTCCCTGTGTGGTCTAGGAGCTAGGGTTTATCCCTTGCGACCCATGTGTTGGAGATCTTGGAAGATTTCTTGTTCATGGGAGTTGGTGGTGGGTTAGGGACAATACCCCAGTTATGCAGCTGTTTAATCCCATCTTTAGGTGTTAAGATAGAGACTTGCTGACGTTGGTAAGTGACAAGGAGTTTGGTAGGGAATCCCCACTTTTATGTAACTTTATGCTCTATAATAATCAAGGTGACTGGTGCAAAGGCTTTGCATGCCTACGAAGTAGCTGCAGAGATGTCATTATAGAGTGTAATTTTGGAGAACAGCTCAGGAAGATTGCCCATAGATCTTGCAGCTCTCATGATTTGCTCTTTAGAGTGGAAAAATGAATTTGGGCCAGAATATCTCTAGGCAAGGATTCAGGCAGGTGCTGTGGTTTATGAATCCTGTGGGCCCTGTCTATGAGAAGGTCTTGCGATGTTAATGTCGGTAGAATTTTGCAGAATAATTGGTGTAGATATGGGACTATCTCTGCAGGCGTTATTGCTTCTGGTACTCCTCTAATTTTAATGTTGTTCCGCCTGGAGCGGTCCTCTAGGTCGGCCATTTTTAAATGCCGTTGATAAATAGCCTCTGAATGTTCATCCTGTATGTCCACTATGGTGTTATGGACTATGGTAGCTGCTGCTAAGTGCTGCTCAATGTGGTCAGTACGGTCCTCTAGATTATCAACTCTGTCAAGTAGATGATTAATGGAGGATCTGTATTCTTTTTGCATGTCAGCTTGTAGTGAGAGCAGCATTGCTTTCAATGTACGTTCTGAGGCAGGGTTGTCTGTGGTTGCATATGCTGCTAAAGATGTGGTGGGTATGTCAGCTGCCATAGGACTACAGAGCTAAGCACCGTGCTGCCTCTTCACAGGGGGAGGCTTTGTGAGAGAGTGAGCTGGGAAGTTTGCAGACCTCTTACCTCTGTCTGCAGAGGAGGAAGCTGAGTGAGGTTGTTGATTATCTGTCTCCTCCATATCAGAGACAGAGTCTCCGTTGTGTGTAGGTACGGGCGGTGTTGTCAGCGGTGAGAGAGCTCTGGTCAATGCCATCTTGGGCGGCGGCTGAGAGATCCTCATGAGTAGCTTCCGCGATCCTTTTGAGCTGGATCTTCTGCGGGTCATACTCTTAGGGCTGCGGGGTGTCAACTGCCCTTCTGTGGGGGATGAGGAGCTTGGATGGGTCTCTGGATGATGTTGGGTAGCTCCGTGTTTAGGAAGTCATTCTCGTGTGCGGCCAGGCCACGCCCCCTGTACATTGTCATTTTATTTGCTATCATGAAATAAATCTATAGATTCTTTATGTTCTTATTGAGTTTCTCAGTGGTTGGCCTCATTTAAAGTCTCCTTGACCAATGCTCTCTCTTGTTCTGCCTATACATTTTGGATGGAGGCCAATTACCTATGGTGCCAAGGACCACAATTATTTTTCTTTTTCTATATTTGTGTGGAAGACACCCCAGTCATTAAGTTGTCTGTTGCACCATACAATACTCCCTCAGGGCCACTTGGCAGACGCAGGGAACCTGGGGTATGTTCATATGTCCCAGGGGGTACATACGTCGGGTGGGGTTGGCACTTCCCCTCCATTATTTCCCCCCTTTTTCATTTCCCTGATCTTCATTGTTTCAATATATAGTTCACTTCAATGTTAACATTGCTACCTGTTCCTTTCCTTTCCTTCCCTTTCCTTCCCCCTGGCAGTAGCTGTAGGTGGCGGGTTACCTCAGGCTCCATACCCCCCGGGGGTTACGATGCGCTGTTGGTCTTATTCTCCTTTCCCTTCCCTCTTCCTCCCCCTTAGGGGTGTGATGGGTGGGGTTTTCCTGGCAATGCATAGATGCCATGTTCTCACGCCCGATGCGTGACATCATTCATGTCATGACGCCATGGCGGTGTCTGTATCCATCCGACACCACGTGGAATCGGGTGGAAGCCATGCCTCCTGGGTTTCGGTATTTTACTGGCACGGTTCAGGCTTTGCTCTCTCCCTTCTCCCACACCAGTGGTGTGCGCATGGCATTGGCGGCGGTCCAGTCTCTAACCTCTGGCTCGAGGTGTAGATGGCACATTCTCAGCATTCACTGCCCCTATGTCTCCTTGACTGGTGGACACTCCATATTATCCACACCAAGGATCTGTTTATGTAAGGCTCTTTAGGATCATTTTCACATCCTTTGGTCCATATACACTCACTTCCTGCTGACCAATGACCATTTAGGTCAGCTCACTCAGTTATTCCTTTGATGTCACTCTTTTTTCTTATTTATCAGCTACACTATCTCCGCCTCAGTTTGTGGTCTTACCTTGTTCTTTTCACCCACTGTGTCACTCTACAGTGATTTCAGAACCCATCTCACACTAGTTACTTAATTTCCTCCTTACAGATTAGCACTGGCATATACGCAGCTACTCTTGCACAATGCTTATGGCTTCACCTGGACATGGATGCCCTATGTGCCCCTCTTTCCTCCCCCTTCTGTGAGGTTTGGTTGGGCTCCACCGCCTCAGCCCCCAGGGTGGATGTTTCCATGGTTCTCCTATGCCCATAGACCTACCATACCTTTTCTCCCTTCCCTCCCCCATCAATTGAGCTGACATGTAAATACTGGGGGTTTTGTCCCTATACCACTTTGTATTTTGATTTTACCCCCAACATTTATAATTTTATTTTGGTCCTTTTTATCACCTTCAGACTCCATTCTTCTGCATCTACTTCTGAGGAAGTGGCAATCAATCCACAAAATGTGTAGCGTTATAAAATGCTGTGTAATGTTTGGACTGTTTGACCATCCGCCATATGCGTTTCCTGCTGCTTGGTGTCACCATGATATGTAACATATATGTATACTTACCTATTTTATGTCGACTATGGTTCAGCTCAATGCAATGTTTTTATCCTGATTTCACCATGTGTGTACATTGTCATTTTATTTGCTATAATGCAATACATTTATAGATTTGTTACTATGTTATTATTGATTTTCTCAGTGATTGGCCTCATTTAAAGTCCCCTTGACCAATGCTCCCTCTTTCCTGGCAGTGCATCAAAGCCATGTTCCCACGCCCAACGCGTGACGTCATTCATGTCATGGAGCCATGTCGGCGTTTGTATCCTTCCAACCCCACCGCGTGGAATCAGGCGGAAGCCACGCCACCTGGGTTCTGGTATTTTACTGGCCCAGTTCAGGCTTTGCTCTCTCCCTTCTCCCACACCAGTGGCACGTGCATGGCATTGGCAGCGGTCACTTCTGGCTCAAGGTGTAGATGGCGCATTCTCAGCATTCACTGCCCCCCGTCTCCTTCACCTGTAGACACTTCATATTATCCACACCAAGGATCTGGGAATGTAAGGCTCTTTGGGATCATTTTCACATCCTTTGGTATACAGCATACCCTTACTCCTGCTGACCATCGTGGTCAGCTCACCCAGTTATTCCAATGATGTCACTCTTTTTTCTTATTTATCAGTTATATCATCTCCACCTTTGTTTGTGGTCTTACCTTGTTCTTTTCACCCACCGCGTCACTCTACATGGACTGCTGAACCCATATCACACTAGTTACTTAATTTACTCCTTACAGATTACCACTGGCATATATGCCACTACTCGTGCACAATGCTTATGGATTCACCTGGACACGGATGCCCTATGTGCCCCTCTTTCCTCACCCCTTCCATAAGGTTTTGTTGGGATCCGCCGCCGCAGTCCCCTGGGTGGACGTTTCCTTGGTGCCCTGTCAGGAACCATGAATCAGACGGAGACAGAAAATACAATAAAAATTACACCTTTTAATAAAATGGTAGTAAACACGGTCAAAACATAGCCAAGGACCACACTTTTTTTTCTTTTTCTTTTTTTATATTGTGTTTATGTCCATTAAAATTCATCAAAGTGCATTTTTGTGATAATGTGTAAAATTGCATTTGAAAAACTGCAGCTCAAATACCGTGTGACATAAACATTTGCAAAACCCACCATTTTATTTTTTATTTATTTTTTCTAAGCAGTTGAATCGCTGTTTATTGTAACTTGGCAAACATCTTTAACATGCAATAACATTCTGTTCCTAACTAAACCCAACTGAAGTTTCCCTGCACAGGCAGAGTCTCTTTGAAGAAAGTCCATGCTTGGTAATGCTCTAACAGAAAAGTTCATGTTCCAGGGTTCTTTTGGCGAATCCGTGTTCCAGAGTGGACCATACATCCTAGCACTGTATTACATCCTAGCAAGTCTTTAGCGTAGGTTCCCTATGCATGTCCTCTGGAGCCCCCTCTAGGATGGACCCCAGCGAAAGCCTGCACACACCGGGCAAAACATTAACCCTTTCCCCCTGACCAGGTGCTAACTACACATACACAGTAGGCAACCGGCCTACAAGCTTTATGGACTTGGCTTGATCATCATTGGAAATAGCTTGGGTATTTTGATTCTCAAGCATTTCACCCTTTCCTTTCCTACAAGGAAACACAATTTAGCAGGAAAAGTCCCAGTGGTCTTTCTGAGAATGTGGAGATCCAGTAGACACCTCCAAGCTTACACTGCTGATGGTTATCCTCTCACCATGACCAGCATTTTAACAGATGCTGACATTGCCAGGTTTTATTTCCTGCCTTGGATCAATTGATGTATTCTGCTGCACACCTCTTATAAGTGATTTCTAATGCAATAACTGCAGCACGGTACTCCAGAAGAAGCATTATGTTCACAATGTCTTAGGCATCTCCCCTCATAAAAAGGGTACATGACAAGTTCCCCTCTCCCTGCACCGATAAAAATGATCTCGCAGCGAATCAGCTGCAGAGACCACCCTTATCGGAAACCGGACCGCCAGCCAAAAAAGAAGGTACACAGGTTATGGCAGCTAGCTGCTGCCATAACAATGATATTCCTCTTCAAAGTTAGGATGTATATCGGCGTGCGGCAGTCCGGAAGTGGTTAAAACAGTTTATTGCTGATAAAACAGGTAACCAATACACAGTACAAATGGGAAAAATTGTCAGAATGGCCAAACTCACTGTGGTAGTGCTAGCAATGGAGCCAAAGTTGGTGGAGAAATGGCTGTCTTCTGTGAGGGCTGTGGACAGAGGTGGCTGCAGACCAAAAAAGGGGAAAATTGAAAACACCAGAATGGAAGAGTGGAAGATGGCAGAGTCACTGCAGCGGCCGGTGAGACCAGAGATGGATGCTGGAGGGGCAGCGGTAACGAGGCTGAGCCGCTCGTGTTATCTGAGGAAGGGGTTAAACCCTGAAACATGTAATCGTATACAGGGCTGGACTAGTTATAAAAACCAGCCCTGGAAAAAATTTCATACCAGCCCCATAGCATTATTATATCAGCCAGCCAGCATAACGTCATTATTTTCTTGTTTGTGAAAGGGAAAACCATGCATTTTAAAGCACATGCGAAGAGTATATTATACATAGAGAAGACAGATATGAAAGCATATAGGGCTTTATATATATATATATATATATATATATATGTGAATTCCAGTTATAAGTGGTAAAAGTGTTCACTTATTAAGGGGGACCCCAGGAACTCTGGGAACGTGGGAGGGGGGAGAGACGACGGACTCTGTTGACCAGAGACCACCTTCCACAGAGTGAAAACACCAAAGTAAGGGGGGTGGGTTACTGATATCAGGGGGAACCTTTATATAAGTGCCCCCATGTAAAAAATATATAGTGTAGCGCTATGTGTATGAATGATAATAGATCTTTACAAAACTAAACAGTGAACTAAATTCTAGCCATCCCTTACAGGGCTAGATAATAGACTGGGTACTTCAGAATTGCATATGAAATACAGTGAATAAAATAAAACAAAAGTATACTGGGTGCTTCAAAATGACATTTGGGATACAGTGAATATAATAAACCAGTGATACAAAAACAGTGTAATAAATCTGAAAAAATCATAAATAAGTGACAAATCAACCAATATAGTCCATGAGCGTTGACAATTGTATTCCCAGTGAAAATAGAAAACACCACCAAGAGTCTCTGAGGGTTGGATATTGATATCTGGGATGAAGGCTCTTTAGCCAAAACATGTTGGGTGGACCCCTCACGATTACCGCGATTGATCTTTTTTGAGCTGTTTTACGATCTCCTATCATGTGAGTGTTTCTTTTACTATTTTAATAAATCAATGTTTTTAATCGATATCATGCCATGTGAGCTTTATTTCTCTCATGGTATTTAAAACATCCGGTTGGCCTGTTGGAACGTTTGGGGACGTTTGAAGCTGTGGTGAGACCCCTCCCCCCATTTGAAGCCGAGGATATCTGACGATTCATCCTGCCAGTCCTGGTGGCCAATTAAGCTTTCTTAGACTTGTAAGACGTAGGTCTTTTCAAGTCACCTGATTCCGGTAAGCCTCTCTTGATGCTTCCGTGATGGTCCCGCCACCTATTTAGACCCTCCATCCATCTGTGGTTTTCTATCTATCCATCTGCCAGAAGCTATTAGCTATTTTTGTTTTAGAGGAAGCTTGGGAGTTTCATTTCTCAATATCCAACCCTCAGAGACTCTTGGTGGTGGTTTTCTATTTTCACTAGGAATACAATTGTCAAAGTTCATGGACTATATTGGTTGATTTGTCACTTATTTATGATTTTTTCAGATTTATTACACTGTTTTTGTATCACTGGTTTATTATATTCACTGTTAGGGATGAGCTTCGTGTTCGAGTCGAACCCATGTTCGACTCGAACATCGGCTGTTCGACCGTCCGTCGAATTGCGAACGTTATGGGCCGTTCGCGCCAAATTCGTGTGGCGCGTCACGGCCCATAATTCACTGCGGCATCGCAGTGCATTGCTGGCTGATGATTGGCCAAGCATGCACTATGACCCGCATGCTTGGCCAATCACAGCGCCGTCAGTAGAGAGAGCTGTAATTGGCCAAAGCCAGGGTGGCTTTGGCCAATTATGGCTCAGGGGATTTAGTACACGCCCCACACTATATAAGGCCGCCTGCACGGCGGCCCTGTGTAGTGTGTTCCGGTTTGCTGAGAGATAGAGAGAGAGACAGACAGTGTCATTTGATTTGAGTTAGATAGATTAGGCAGAACAGTCAGTCAGTTAGCTGCACTTACAGTGTATTGTGTATATATATGCATCCCTGGTGTTGCATATATATATATACACTGTATTCAGTTTAGCTAGATCCGTTCCTGTTATCTTCTATCTAGACTATTTACATTTGGTGCAGTGCGTCCTGCTCACAGTGTTCAGCTAGATCCGTTCCTGCTATTTACATTTAGTGCAGTGCGTCCTGCTCACAGTGTTCAGCTAGATCCGTTCCTGCTATTTACATTTAGTGCAGTGTGTCCTGCTCACAGTGTTCAGCTAGATCTGTTCCTGCTATTTACATTTAGTGCAGTGCGTCCTGCTCACAGTGTTCAGCTAGATCCGTTCCTGCTATTTACATTTAGTGCAGTCAGTGCGTCCTGCTCACAGTGTTCAGCTAGATCCGTTCCTGCTATTTACATTTAGTGCAGTGCGTCCTGCTCACAGTGTTCAGCTAGATCTGTTCCTGCTATTTACATTTAGTGCAGTCAGTGCGTCCTGCTCACAGTGTTCAGCTAGATCCGTTCCTGCTATTTACATTTAGTGCAGTGCGTCCTGCTCACAGTGTTCAGCTAGATCCGTTCCTGCTATTTACATTTAGTGCAGTGCGTCCTGCTCACAGTGTTCAGCTAGATCTGTTCCTGCTATTTACATTTAGTGCAGTCAGTGCGTCCTGCTCACAGTGTTCAGCTAGATCCGTTCCTGCTATTTACATTTAGTGCAGTGCGTCCTGCTCACAGTGTTCAGCTAGATCTGTTCCTGCTATTTACATTTAGTGCAGTCAGTGCGTCCTGCTCACAGTGTTCCGCTAGATCCGTTCCTGCTATTTACATTTAGTGCAGTGCGTCCTGCTCACAGTGTTCAGCTAGATCCGTTCCTGCTATTTACATTTAGTGCAGTGCGTCCTGCTCACAGTGTTCAGCTAGATCTGTTCCTGCTATTTACATTTAGTGCAGTCAGTGCGTCCTGCTCACAGTGTTCAGCTAGATCCGTTCCTGCTATTTACATTTAGTGCAGTGCGTCCTGCTCACAGTGTTCAGCTAGATCCGTTCCTGCTATTTACATTTAGTGCAGTGCGTCCTGCTCACAGTGTTTAGCTAGATCCGTTCCTGCTATTTACATTTAGTGCAGTGCGTCCCGCTCACAGTGTTCAGCTAGATCCGTTCCTGCTATTTACATTTAGTGCAGTGCGTCCTGCTCACAGTGTTCAGCTAGATCCGTTCCTGCTATTTAAATTTAGTGCAGTCAGTGCGTCCTGCTCACAGTGTTCAGCTAGATCTGTTCCTGCTATTTACATTTAGTGCAGTGCGTCCTGCTCACAGTGTTCAGCTAGATCTGTTCCTGCTATTTACATTTAGTGCAGTCAGTGCGTCCTGCTCACAGTGTTCAGCTAGATCCGTTCCTGCTATTTACATTTAGTGCAGTGCGTCCTGCTCACAGTGTTCAGCTAGATCCGTTCCTGTTATCTTCCTACTGACAGGCAGGCTTGTCTGGTTACAGTATATAAAGCTACCTGAAGAAAATTACAGGTGTTCTATCCCAGCTTAGTGCAGCTACAGGCCATTAGTATGTCTGGAAGGCCAAGAAGGAGAGGCAGACAGTCACAAGCCAATAAGAGAGGGCAAGCAGGCTCTGTGTCTAGTGCTGGTCGTGGAGACGGTGCATCCTCATCAGCACGTGGCCATGGGACACGCTTGGCCTTTTTTTCGGCAGCTGGCCGTGTTGAGCCGCAACATGCGGAAGACTTGGTCGAGTGGATGACCAAGCCGTCCTCATCCTCCTCATCCTCTCTCACCCATGCCCAGGGTGCTTTGTCTGGCAAAGCAGCGGCCTCTTCCCTCAGCTCAATGTCATCAGTGACTCCTTCCCTAGCTCCACCATGTCCTCCTGAGGATTCCCTCGAACTGTTTGACCACAGTGTTGGGTACATGCTCCAGGAGGATGCCCAGCGTTTGGAAGGCTCTGATGATGATACTGAGCTCGATGAAGGCAGTAACATGAGCACGGACAGAGGGGGTGCCCAAGAAGGACAGCAATCTGGCAGTCATGCTCCCCCTGCTGCAGCATACTGCCAGGTTTGCTCCAGTGATGAGGAGGGAGGGGATGATGAGGTCACTGACTCAACGTGGGTGCCTGATAGGAGAGAGGAGGAGGAGGAGGAGGAGGAGGAGGCGGCACATCACCAACGAGGCAGGATGCC
Organism: Lithobates septentrionalis; assembly: GCA_037952835.1. NCBI lineage: Eukaryota > Metazoa > Chordata > Amphibia > Anura > Ranidae > Lithobates > Lithobates septentrionalis. The sequence continues at coordinate 5,522,829 of JBBDGP010001113.1, forward strand.
CTCCAGGGGCCAGCCTAAGGGCAGCACATTGACTGCATCACACCCCAAAGCTCCACATGTGCAGGGCGCTGCAGTCTCTGCGCGTTATTCAAAAAGTTCTTTGGTGTGGGCCTTTTTTGAGACGAGTGCATCAGATCGCACCGCTGCTATTTGCAACATATGTCTCAAGCGTATCTCGCGTGGCCAAAACATCTCCCGCTTGGGTACCACATGCTTGACCAGACATATGTTGACCTGCCATGCAGTTCGTTGGCAAGCATATCTAAAAGACCCACACCAAAGAACAAAGAGCATCTCTCCTTGCTCCTCATCAGCTGAGATTTCCAACCCCACTAGACCTTCAGTCCTCTCTGAGACCTGCAGTGAGAGGAATGAAGGTGTAGAATTAGGTGTGTCACAGCCAAGTACTTGTGGGCAATCTGCTTTTGGTACACCGACGTCAGATTGTACCAGGCAAATTTCCCTGCCCCAGCTGCTGCACCGCCGAAAGAAGTTTGCTCCCAGCCATCCACATGCCCAGCGGTTGAATGCTAGCTTGGCAAAATTGCTAGCACTTCAACTGCTGCCTTTTCAGTTGGTAGACTCTGCCCCCTTCCGTGAGTTTGTGGAATGTGCGGTTCCTCAGTGGCAGGTACCCAAACGCCACTTTTTCTCACGGAAGGCGATTCCGGCTCTCTACCGGCATGTGGAAGGCAATGTCCATGACTCGCTGGACAGGGCGGTCAGCGGTAAGGTGCATATTACCGCTGACTCATGGTCCAGCAGGCATGGACAGGGACGTTACCTAAGTTTCACAGCGCATTGGGTGACTCTGCTGGCAGCTGGGAAGGATGCAGGACAAGGTGCAGTAGTGTTGGAGGTTGTTCCGCCACCACGCCTCCAAAATGCTGATTGTGACACACCTCTCTCCTCCACCCCCTCCTCTTCTTCTTCCTCCATGGCCTCTTCCTCGGAACCAGCGGTGCTCCGTAGGCGTTCAAGGGGCTACGCAAGTACGCAGGCCAAAAGATGCCATGCGGTGCTTGAGCTGGTGTGCTTGGGGGACAGGAGCCACACTGGGGCAGAGGTTCTGTCAGCTCTGCAGGGGCAGGTTCAGAGGTGGTTGACGCCACGCCAACTTAAGGCAGGAATGGTGGTTTGCGACAATGGCACCAACCTCCTCTCTGCCCTCCGACAGGGACAACTGACCCATGTGCCCTGTTTGGCTCACGTCCTTAACTTGGTGGTGCAGCGGTTCTTGGGCAGGTACCTGGGCTTACAGGATGTCCTGAGGCAGGCCAGGAAAGTCTGTGTGCATTTCCGCCGGTCATATAATGCCAGTGCTCGGCTGACGGACCTCCAAAAGGAGTTTAACCTGCCCAAGAACCGCCTAATCTGTGACATGCCCACCAGGTGGAACTCAACGTTGGCCATGCTGCAGCGGCTGCACACGCAGCAGAGGGCCATCAATGAGTACCTGTGCGACTATGGCACCAGGACAGGGTCAGGGGAGCTTGGTTTTTTTTCCCCACGCCAGTGGGCCATGATCAGGGATGCATGCACTGTCCTGTCACCATTCGAGGAGGCCACGAGGATGGTGAGCACTGACAGTGCATGCATCAGTGACACTGTCCCCCTTGTCCACCTGTTGGAGCACACGCTGCGTGGAATAATGGACAGGGCACTTGAGGCAGAACAGAGGCAGGAAGAGGAGGACTTCCTTAGCTCTCAAGGCCCCCTTTATCCAGACAGTGTTCCTGCGTGCCCGCCGATCACACAGGAAGAGGACGAGGAGGAGGAGGAGGAGGAGGAAGATTGTGTCAGTATGGAGGTGGAGCCTGGCACTCAGCATCAGCAGTCTTTAAGGGATCAGTCCCAAGGAACACATGGACTTGTACGTGGCTGGGAGGAGGTGGCTGCGGACGTTGTTGTCCTTAGTGACCCAGAGGACTCCGGACCGAATGCCTCAGCAAACCTACGCTGCATGGCCTCCCTGATCCTGCAAAGCCTGCGTAAGGATCCTCGTATTCGTGGTATCAAGGAGAAGGACCAATACTGGCTGGCAACCCTCCTTGATCCACGTTACAAGGGTAAGGTTGCGGACCTTATCTTGCCATCGCAGAGGGAGCAGAGGATGAAACATCTTCGGGAGGCCTTGCAGAAAGGTCTGTGCAACGCGTTCCCAGAGACTGGGAGGTTACAAACTCCTGTTTCTGGACAACGTGTTGCTGAGGCTTCGGTCAGTCAAAGAAGGAGCGGTGGAGAAGGTGGCCGTCTGACCGATGCGTTCAGACAATTTTTTGGTCCGCAGCCCCAAGGTATGATCGGTTCCAGCAACCATCGCCAGCGTCTGTTTTACATGGTGCAGGAATACCTAGGGGCAAGATCAGACTTGGACACCTTTCCCACCGAAAATCCTCTGGGTTACTGGGTCTTGAGGATGGATCACTGGCCAGAGCTTGCACAGTATGCAATTGAGCTACTGGCTTGTCCTGCATCCAGCGTTCTTTCGGAACGCACATTCAGTGCTGCTGGAGGCGTGGTAACCGATCACAGGGTGCGTCTGTCCACCGACTCGGTCGATCGGCTGACCTTCATAAAAATGAATCAGTCTTGGATCACCACCAGCTACCAAGCACCTGATGCTGATGTAACCGAATAATTTTTTTTGAAATCTCAGATCCCTTCAAAGACTGCCTATGCTGATGCTGAGTGACTATCCCTGAGTAATTATCCTCTTCCTCCTCAATCATCACACTGATAGCTTGTAAGAACATTTTTGGTTCTGGGCGCCACCACCAGTGCCTAAGGCACAATTTTTCAGCCCCTGTTTAACAGGGGCGTGTAATTACAATTTTTGATGTAATACTTTGCAGCAGGGCTCGTTCCTGCATTCCAACTAGAGTGTCTGTGAGGGGTTGCAGTGTTGTGGCACCAGCACCAGTGCCTAAGGCCCAATTTTTCTGCCCCTGTCTAACAGGGGCGTGTAATTACAATTTTTGATGCAATACTTTGCAGCAGGGCTCGTTCCTGCATTCCAACTAGAGTGTCTGTGAGGGGTTGCAGTGTTGTGGCACCAGCACCAGTGCCTAAGGCCCAATTTTTCTGCCCCTGTCTAACAGGGGCGTGTAATTACAATTTTTGATGCAATACTTTGCAGCAGGGCTCGTTCCTGCGTTCCAACTAGAGTGTCTGTGAGGGGTTGCAGTGTTGTGGCACCAGCACCAGTGCCTAAGGCCCAATTTTTCTGCTCCTGTCTAACAGGGGCGTGTAATTACAATTTTTGATGCAATACTTTGCAGCAGGGCTCGTTCCTGCGTTCCAACTAGAGTGTCTGTGAGGGGTTGCAGTGTTGTGGCACCAGCACCAGTGCCTAAGGCCTAATTTTTCAGCTCCTGTTCAACAGGGGCATGTAATTACAATTCTTGATCTAATATTTCACAGCAGGGCCCTGTGAGGGCTTACAGTGTTGTGGCCACAGCAACACCTAAGGCCCAAATTTCTGCTGAGTATATAGGGCAGGACCCTACTTTCAAACATCTAACTTACAAACGACTCCTACTTGCAAACGGAAGGAGACAACAGGAAGTGAGATGAAATCTACCCCTAGGAAGGGAAATTCTCTCCTGTAAGAGTTAATATGGGAAAACAATTTCTCCTTTCCACTGATGCTTTCCAATCCTTGTTCCACAAAAAAACCCAAATTTTCAAAAAACATTTTTCATTGGGACAAAAAAGTGAGGTGAAATCTTCTGAAGAGGAGGAAAGACAGCAAAACAAATGTCACAGGGGTGATAACCCTTCCCTATGTTTTCCAAAAAGCTTAAAAAAGATTTTTTGGCTGGAGCTAAACACGTTAAAAATGTACCCGTTCAAAATTACAAAGAGATTCTACTTAACAACAAACCTACAGTCCCTGTCTTGTTTGCACCGCCTGTATACTGCTGTTCAGAGTATATAGGGCCTTTCCTTATTTTAATTTGGGTGCGGGGTTCCCCTTAATATCCATACAGGACCCAAAGGGCCTGGTAATGGACTGGGGGGGTACCCATGCCGTTTGTCTCACTGATTTTCATCCATATTGCCATGACCCGACATGACATTAAACCCGCAAGCAGTTTTAAATGAGATTTTTTCCTTTAAAAATGACATTTGGTGCAGGGACTGTTCTAAACATGGGAAACACGCGTCACTTTACAGGCATACTATAGACACCCCCCAGGTACGATATTTAAAGGAATATTTCACTTTTTTTTTTTACTTTAAGCATCATTAAAATCACTGCTCCCGAAAAAACGTCCGTTTTTAAAAGTTTTTTTTGCATTGATACATGTCCCCTGGGGTAGGACCCGGGTCCCCAAACCCTTTTTCGGACAATACCATGCAAATTAGCCTTTAAAATGAGCACTTTTGATTTCGAACGTTCGAGTCCCATAGACGTCAATGGGGTTCTAACGTTCGTGCGAACTTTCGGTCCGTTCGCGGGTTCTGGTGCGAACCGAACCGGGGGGTGTTCGGCTCATCCCTATTCACTGTATCCCAAATGTCATTTTGAAGCACCCAGTATACTTTTGTTTTATTTTATTCACTGTATTTCATATGCAATTCTGAAGTACCCAGTCTATTATCTAGCCCTGTAAGGGATGGCTAGAATTTAGTTCACTGTTTAGTTTTGTAAAGATCTATTATCATTCATACACATAGCGCTATACTATATATTTTTTTACTAGTTATTCTGACCTGTGTATAGAGGTGTGTTAGCTGCTTACTGTGTAACAATTTCTTTAGCATTTTCTGGCGCAGCGCTGTACTCATTCCCCATATAAGTGCCCCCTTACATTATTGTATTTACTCCCCCCTTACATCAGTGACCCCCCCTCAGACTGGCCTGACGGCACTGTCACTGACCTCCTCTCAGGTGCACCATGCAGGGCTCAGTCCGTAGGCTCAAGCTTGGTTGGCTCTGGTTTTATCCTATAGTCTCCTCTCCACAGTCCACACACATCTGACTTCTCCCATGACCCCCATCCTGGCGGCACTCCCACTCTTGACTCCTCTCCCGACTCCCCCTCAGAGACTGCAGACATGATATAAGACAAGAGATGGTCAGAGACTACAGACATGATACAAGAGATCAATGCAGCCTCCCCACTGCCCATCAAATGCAGCCTCACTGTGTTCATCAAATGCAGCCTCATTGTGCCCATCATATGCTGCCTCACTATGCCCATCAAATGCAGCTTTATGGTACCCGTGAATACAGGCTCACTGTACCCATCAATACAATCTCACTGTGCCCATCATTGCAGCCTCACTGTGCCCATCAATGCAGCCTCAATGTACCCATCATTGCAGCCTCACTGTGCCCATCATTGCAGCCCCATTTTGCCCATTATTTCAGCCTCACTGTGCCCATTATTGCAGCCTCACTGTGCCCATGATTTCAGCCTCGCTACCCATGTATGCAGCCTCACTGTGCCCATGAATGCAGCCTCACTGCCGATTTATGCAGCCTCACTGTGCCCATGAATTCAGCCTCACTGTTCCCATGATTGCAGCCTCACTGACCATGTAGGCAGCCTCACTGTGCCCATGTATGCAGCCTCACTGTGCCCATGAATGCAGCCTCACTGTGCCCATAAATGCAGCCTCACTGTGCCCATGTATGAAGCCTCACTGACCATGTATGCAACCTCACTGTGCCCATGAATGCAGCCTCACTGACCATGTATGCAACCTCACTGTGCCCATGTATGCAGCCTCACTGTGCCCATGTATGTAGCCTCACTGTGCCCATGAATGCAGCCTCACCGTGTTCATGTATGCAGCCTCACTGTGCCCATGTATGCAGCCTCGCTGTGCCCATGTATGCAGCCTCACTGTGCCCATGAATGCAGCCTCACCGTGTTCATGTATGCAGCCTCACTGTGCCCATGTATGCAGCCCCACTGACCATGTATGTAGCTTCACTGTGCCCATGTATGCAGCATCACCGTGCCTATGTATGCAGCCTCACTGTGCCCATGTATGCAGCCTCACCATGCCCATGTATGCAGCATCACCATGCCCATGTATGCAGCCTCACCGTGCCCATGTATGCAGCCTTGCTGTGCCCATGTATGCAGCATCACCATGCCCATGTATGCAGCCTCACCGTGCCCATGTATGCAGCAGCACCGTGCCCATGTATGCAGCCCCACCGTGCCCATGTATGCAGCCTCGCTGTGCCCATATATGCAGCATCACCGTGCCCATGTATGCAGCCTCACTGTGCCCATGTATGCAGCCTCACTGTGCCCATGAATGCAGCCTCACCATGCCCATGTATGCAGCCTCACTGACCATGTATGCAGCTTCACCGTGCCCATGTATGCAGCCTCACCGTGCCCATGAATGCAGCCTCACTGACCATGTATGCAGCCTTACTGTGCCCATGTATACAGCCTCACTGTGCCCATGAATGCAGCCTCACTGTGCCCATGAATGCAGCCTCACTGTGTTCATGTATGCAGCCTCACTGTGTCCATGTATGGAGCCTCGCTGACCATGTATGCAGCCTCACCATGCCCATGTATGCAGCATCACCGTGCCCATGTATGCAGCCTTGCTGTGCCCATGTATGCAGCCTCACTGTGCCTATGTATGCAGCATCACCATGCCCATGTATGCAGCCTCACTGTGCCCATGTATGCAGCATCACCGTGCCCATGTATGCAGCCTCGCCGTGCCCATGTATGTAGCCTCATTGCTCATCAAACTCACCATTGCCAGGCTGGATCACACACACAGTGGGCATCTCCCGCTGTGTGTGACAGAGCTGGGTCTGTGTTCGGTGGCAGCGCTGTATCAAGGTTCCACCTCCTAGGCCATCTCAGAGTGTTCCGCCTATCACATGAGACAACAGCCTAGGAGGCGGGACCTTGTTACAGTGCCGCACTGCCACCGAACACAGACCCAGCTCTGTCACACACAGCGGGAGATGCTCTCTGTGTGTGAGACACAAGGAAAGGAGCAGAGAGGGAGGAAAGGAGGGGAGTGCAGCCACAGATCAAAGCAGCCCCAGGGCAAGCGGCCTACTGGGAAATTTCCCGGTATCCCGGTAGGCCAGTCCGGCCCTAATCGTATACCGCTCAAGCTCCAGCACCTGCTGTGATACTCCTCACATCCTACTATCACAGTGAGTTTGGCCATTCTGATGATTTTTCCCATTTGTACTGTGTATTGGTTACATGTTTTATCAGCAATAAACTGTTTTAAATTTCAAATGGATTTCATCTCCAGTTGATTCCTTGCCACCTCCTGGATCTGCACTTTCCAATTCTCTTGGAAATCACTAGTAGACACTGCTACTCCAATGATCTTCACTTTCTTCCAGGTCCCACAATGAGTGGCTGCTCTCCTACATTGTGAACACAGGAGGTTGGCCGTTTGGCATGGGCACCATTCCGTTTTTTTCAGTTTGCAGGAAAAAAAAGAGTGCATACAGGGAGCAATAAAAGAAATGTGATGGTACATTCCTATATATAGTATGTATACACATTGGTTTATACATGTAATAGACATGTACATATTTCACATGAGCACAGTAATATAAACTATTGTATGCCTATACATTAACAAACTATAGGGTAACGTTGCAAACTTATATTTAAGTCTAAACATGCTGCAGAGTTGGAACTGGCAGGTAATTGAGCATGTCAGACTGATCTATTATATAGTATTACTGAGTGCACAATGCTGAGATGTGTGTGTGTTACCAGCAAAGTACTGAAGAGTAAAACAGAATGTGCTATAGATCATTAGAGGCCAGGGGATCATTCCAGCTGTATACTTCTGGGGTCATTGAGCCATGGGTCCCAGATTTTGTAGAAATTCTCAGTGGTGAGTAGGGATAAGCTTCGTGTTCGAGTCGAACCCATGTTCGACTCGAACATCGGCTGTTCGGTCGTTCGCCGAATTGCGAACGATATGGGCCGTTCGCGCCAAATTCGTGTGGCGCGTCACGGCCCATAATTCACTGCGGCATCGCAGTGCATTGCTTGCTGATGATTGGCCAAGCATGCACTATGACCCGCATGCTTGGCCAATCACAGCGCCGCCTGAACAGAGAGCCGTAATTGGCCAAAGCCAAGGAGGCTTTGGCCAATTATGGCTCAGGGGATTTAGTACACGCTCCACACTATATAAGGCCGCCTGCACGGCGGCCCTGTGCAGTGTGTTCCGGTGTGCTTAGAGAGAGAGAGAGACAGTGTCATTTCATTTGAGTTAGCTAGATTAGGCAGGACAGTCAGTCAGTTAGCTGCACTTAAAGTGTATTGTGTATATATATATATATGCATCCCAGGTGTTGCATATATATATATATATATACACTGTATTCAGTTTAGCTAGATCCGTTCCTGTTATCTTCTAGACTATTTACATTTAGTGCAGTGCGTCCTGCTCACAGTGTTCAGCTAGATCCATTCCTGTTATCTTCCTACTGACAGGCAGGCTTGTCTTGTTACAGTATTTACAGCTACCTAAAGAAAATTACTGGTGTTCTTTTGATCCTATTAGTACCACGGTCAGGCAGCTAGACTATTTACATTTAGTACAGTGCGTCCTGCTCACAGTGTTCAGCTAGATCCGTTCCTGTTATCTTCCTACTGACAGGCAGGCTTGTCTTGTTACAGTATATAAAGCTACCTGAAGAAAATTACTGGTGTTCTTTTGATCCTATCAGTACCACGGTCAGGCAGCTAGACTATTTACATTTAGTGCAGTGCGTCCTGCTCACAGTGTTCAGCTAGATCCATTCCTGTTATCTTCTTACTGACAGGCAGGCTTGTCTTGTTACAGTATATACAGCTACCTGAAGAAAATTGCTGGTGTTCTTTTGATCCTATTAGTACCACAGTCAGGCAGCTAGACTATTTACAGTTAGTGCAGTGCGTCCTGCTCACAGTGTTCAGCTAGATCCGTTCCTGTTAACTTCTTACTGACAGGCAGGCTTGTCTTGTTACAGTATATACAGCTACCTGAAGAAAATTACTGGTGTTCTTTTAATCCTATTAGTACCACAGTCAGGCAGCTAGACTATTTACAGTTAGTGTAGTGCGTCCTGCTCACAGTGTTCAGCTAGATCCGTTCCTGTTAACTTCTTACTGACAGGCAGGCTTGTCTTGTTACAGTAGATACAGCTACCTGAAGAAAATTACTGGTGTTCTTTTGATCCTATTAGTACCACAGTCAGGCAGCTAGACTATTTACAGTTAGTGCAGTGCGTCCTGCTCACAGTGTTCAGCTAGATCCGTTCCTGTTAACTTCTTACTGACAGGCAGGCTTGTCTTGTTACAGTATATACAGCTACCTGAAGAAAATTACTGGTGTTCTTTTGATCCTATTAGTACCACAGTCAGGCAGCTAGACTATTTACATTTAGTGCAGTGCGTCCTGCTCACAGTGTTCAGCTAGATCCATTCCTGTTATCTTCTTACTGACAGGCAGGCTTGTCTTGTTACAGTATATACAGCTACCTGAAGAAAATTGCTGGTGTTCTTTTGATCCTATTAGTACCACAGTCAGGCAGCTAGACTATTTACAGTTAGTGCAGTGCGTCCTGCTCACAGTGTTCAGCTAGATCCGTTCCTGTTAACTTCTTACTGACAGGCAGGCTTGTCTTGTTACAGTATATACAGCTACCTGAAGAAAATTACTGGTGTTCTTTTGATCCTATTAGTACCACAGTCAGGCAGCTAGACTATTTACAGTTAGTGCAGTGCGTCCTGCTCACAGTGTTCAGCTAGATCCGTTCCTGTTAACTTCTTACTGACAGGCAGGCTTGTCTTGTTACAGTATATACAGCTACCTGAAGAAAATTACTGGTGTTCTTTTGATCCTATTAGTACCACAGTCAGGCAGCTAGACTATTTACAGTTAGTGCAGTGCGTCCTGCTCACAGTGTTCAGCTAGATCCGTTCCTGTTATCTTCTTACTGACAGGCAGGCTTGTCTTGTTACAGTATATACAGCTACCTGAAGAAAATTGCTGGTGTTCTTTTGATCCTATTAGTACCACAGTCAGGCAGCTAGACTATTTACAGTTAGTGCAGTGCGTCCTGCTCACTGTGTTCAGCTAGATCCGTTCCTGTTAACTTCTTACTGACAGGCAGGCTTGTCTTGTTACAGTATATACAGCTACCTGAAGAAAATTACTGGTGTTCTTTTGATCCTATTAGTACCACAGTCAGGCAGCTAGACTATTTACAGTTAGTGCAGTGCGTCCTGCTCACAGTGTTCAGCTAGATCCGTTCCTGTTAACTTCTTACTGACAGGCAGGCTTGTCTTGTTACAGTATATACAGCTACCTGAAGAAAATTACTGGTGTTCTTTTGATCCTATTAGTACCACAGTCAGGCAGCTAGACTATTTACAGTTAGTGCAGTGCGTCCTGCTCACAGTGTTCAGCTAGATCCGTTCCTGTTAACTTCTTACTGACAGGCAGGCTTGTCTTGTCACAGTAGATACAGCTACCTGAAGAAAATTACTGGTGTTCTTTTGATCCTATTAGTACCACAGTCAGGCAGCTAGACTATTTACAGTTAGTGCAGTGCGTCCTGCTCACAGTGTTCGGCTACATCCGTTCCTGTTAACTTCTTACTGACAGGCAGGCTTGTCTTGTTACAGTATATACAGCTACCTGAAGAAAATTACTGGTGTTCTTTTGATCCTATTAGTACCACAGTCAGGCAGCTAGACTATTTACAGTTAGTGCAGTGCGTCCTGCTCACAGTGTTCAGCTAGATCCGTTCCTGTTAACTTCTTACTGACAGGCAGGCTTGTCTTGTTACAGTATATACAGCTACCTGAAGAAAATTACTGGTGTTCTTTTGATCCTATTAGTACCACAGTCAGGCAGCTAGACTATTTACAGTTAGAGCAGTGCGTCCTGCTCACAGTGTTCAGCTAGATCCGTTCCTGTTAACTTCTTACTGACAGGCAGGCTTGTCTTGTTACAGTATATACAGCTACCTGAAGAAAATTACTGGTGTTCTTTTGATCCTATTAGTACCACAGTCAGGCAGCTAGACTATTTACAGTTAGTGCAGTGCGTTCTGCTCACAGTGTTCAGCTAAACCTACAAGTTAGTGGGGTGCGTCCATCTCACAGTGTTCAGCTAAAGCTACCTGTAGAAGGTTGGTGGTGTTCTCATACTACAGGCAGGCAGTTGATTTTGCTAGCTGCAGTATCATATATATATATATATATATATATATATATATATATATATATATATATATATATATATATATATATATATATATCCCAGCTTAGTGCAGCTACAGGCCATTAGTATGTCTGGAAGGCCAAGAAGGAGAGGCAGACAGTCACAAGCCAATAAGAGAGGGCAAGCAGGCTCTGTGTCTAGTGCTGGTCGTGGAGACGGTGCATCCTCATCAGCACGTGGCCGTGGGACACGCTTGGCCTTTTTTTCGGCAGCTGGCCGTGTTGAGCCGCAACATGCGGAAGACTTGGTCGAGTGGATGACCAAGCCGTCCTCATCCTCCTCATCCTCTCTCACCCATGCCCAGGGTACTTTGTCTGGCAAAGCAGCGGCCTCTTCCCTCGGCTCAATGTCATCAGTGACTCCTTCCCTAGCCCCACCATGTCCTCCTGAGGAGTCCCTCGAACTGTTTGACCACAGTGTTGGGTACATGCTCCAGGAGGATGCCCAGCGTTTGCAAGGCTCTGATGATGATACTGAGCTCGATGAAGGCAGTAACATGAGCACGGACAGAGGGGGTGCCCAAGAAGGACAGCAATCTGGCAGTCATGCTCTCCCTGCTGCAGCATACTGCCAGGTTTGCTCCAGTGATGAGGAGGGAGGGGATGATGAGGTCACTGACTCAACGTGGGTGCCTGATAGGAGAGAGGAGGAGGAGGAGGAGGTGGCACATCACCAACGAGGCAGGATGCCCTCCAGGGGCCAGCCTAAGGGCAGCACATTGACTGCATCACACCCCAAAGCTCCACATGTGCAGGGCGCTGCAGTCTCTGCGCGTTATTCAAAAAGTTCTTTGGTGTGGGCCTTTTTTGAGATGAGTGCATCAGATCGCACCGCTGCTATTTGCAACATATGTCTCAAGCGTATCTCGCGTGGCCAAAACATCTCCCGCTTGGGTACCACATGCTTGACCAGACATATGTTGACCTGCCATGCAGTTCGTTGGCAAGCGTATCTAAAAGACCCACACCAAAGAACAAAAAAGACCTCTCCTTGCTCCTCATCAGCTGAGATTTCCAACCCCACTAGACCTTCAGTCCTCTCTGAGACCTGCACTGAGAGGAATGAAGGTGTAGAATTAGGTGTGTCACAGCCAAGTACTTGTGGGCAATCTGCTTTTGGTACACCGACGTCAGATTGTACCAGGCAAATTTCCCTGCCCCAGCTGCTGCACCGCCGAAAGAAGTTTGCTCCCAGCCATCCACATGCCCAGCGGTTGAATGCTAGCTTGGCAAAATTGCTAGCACTTCAACTGCTGCCTTTTCAGTTGGTAGACTCTGCCCCCTTCCGTGAGTTTGTGGAATGTGCGGTTCCTCAGTGGCAGGTACCCAAACGCCACTTTTTCTCACGGAAGGCGATTCCGGCTCTCTACCGGCACGTGGAAGGCAATGTCCATGCCTCGCTGGACAGGGCGGTCAGCGGTGTCAGCGGCACCTTACCGCTGACTCATGGTCCAGCAGGCATGGACAGGGACGTTACCTAAGTTTCACGGCGCATTGGGTGACTCTGCTGGCAGCTGGGAAGGATGCAGGACAAGGTGCAGTAGTGTTGGAGGTTGTTCCGCCACCACGCCTCCAAAATGCTAATGATTGTGACACACCTCTCTCCTCCACCCCTCCTCTTCTTCTTCCTCCATGGCCTCTTCCTGTGCTTTGTCCTCGGAACCAGCAGTGCTCCGTAGTCGTTCAAGGGACTACGCAAGTACGCAGGCCAAAAGATGCCATGAGGTGCTTGAGCTGGTGTGCTTGGGGGACAGGAGCCACACTGGGGCAGAGGTTCTGTCAGCTCTGCAGGGGCAGGCTCAGAGGTGGTTGACCCCACGCCAACTTAAGGTAGGAATGGTGGTTTGCCACAATGGCACCAACCTCCTCTCTGCCCTCCGACAGGGACAAATGACCCATGTGCCCTGTTTGGCTCACGTCCTTAACTTGGTGGTGCAGCGGTTCTTGGGCAGGTACCCGGGCTTACAGGATGTCCTGAGGCAGGCCAGGAAAGTCTGTGTGCATTTCCGCCGGTCATATAATGCCATTGCTCGGCTGACGGACCTCCAAAAGGAGTTTAACCTGCCCAAGAACCGCCTAATCTGTGACATGCCCACCAGGTGGAACTCAACGTTGGCCATGCTGCAGTGGCTGCACACGCAGCAGAGGGCCATCAATGAGTACCTGTGCGACTATGGCACCAGGACAGGGTCAGGGGAGCTTGTTTTTTTTTCCCCACGCCAGTGGGCCATGATCAGGGATGCATGCACTGTCCTGTCACCATTTGAGGAGGCCACGAGGATGGTGAGCAGTGACAGTGCATGCATCAGTGACACTGTCCCCCTTGTCCACCTGTTGGAGCACACGCTGCGTGGAATAATGGACAGGGCACTTGAGGCAGAACAGAGGCAGGAAGAGGAGGACTTCCTTAGCTCTCAAGGCCCCCTTTATCCAGACAGTGTTCCTGCATGCCCGCCGATCACACAGGAAGAGGACGAGGAGGAGAAGGAGGAAGATTGTGTCAGTATGGAGGTGGAGCCTGGCACGCAGCATCAGCAGCAGTCTTTAAGGGATCAGTCCCAAGAAACACATGGACTTTTACGTGGCTGGGAGGAGGTGGCTGCGGACCATGTCATCCTTAGTGACCCAGAGGACTCCGGACCGAATGCCTCAGCAAACCTACGCTGCATGGCCTCCCTGATCCTGCAAAGCCTGCGTAAGGATCCTCGTATTCGTGGTATCAAGGAGAAGGACCAATACTGGCTGGCAACCCTCCTTGATCCACGTTACAAGGTTAAGGTTGCGGACCTTATCTTGCCATCGCAGAGGGAGCAGAGGATGAAACATCTTCGGGAGGCCTTGCAGAAAGGTCTGTGCAACGCGTTCCCAGAGACTGTGAGGTTACAAACTCCTGTTTCTGGACAACGTGTTGCTGAGGCTTCGGTCAGTCAAAGAAGGAGCGGTGGAGAAGGTGGCCATCTGACCGATGCATTCAGACAATTTTTTGGTCCGCAGCCCCAAGGTATGATCGGTTCCAGCAACCATCGCCAGCGTCTGTTTTACATGGTGCAGGAATACCTAGGGGCAAGATCAGATTTGGACACCTTTCCCACCGAAAATCCTCTGGGTTACTGGGTCTTGAGGATGGATCACTGGCCAGAGCTTGCACAGTATGCAATTGAGCTACTGGCCTGTCCTGCATCCAGCGTTCTTTCGGAATGCACATTCAGTGCTGCTGCAGGCATGGTAACCGATCACAGGGTGCATCTGTCCACCGACTCGGTCGATCGACTGACCTTCATAAAAATGAATCAGTCTTGGATCACCACCAGCTACCAAGCACCTGATGCTGATGTAACCAAATAATTTTTTTTGAAATCTCAGATCCCTTCAAAGACTGCCTATGCTGATGCTGAGTGACTATCCCTGAGTAATTATCCTCTTCCTCCTCAATCATCATGCTGATAGCTTATAAGAGCATTTTTGGTTCTGGGCGCCACCACCAGTGCCTAAGGCCCAATTTTTCAGCCCCTGTTTAACAGGGGCGTGTAATTACAATTTTTGATGCAATACTTTGCAGCAGGGCTCATTCCTGCGTTCCAACTAGAGTGTCTGTAAGGGGTTACAGTGTTGTGGCACCAGCACCAGTGCCTAAGGCCCAATTTTTCTGCCCCTGTCTAACAGGGGCGTGTAATTACAATTTTTGATGCAATACTCTGCAGCAGGGCTCGTTTCTGCGTTCCAACTAGAGTGTCTGTGAGGGGTTGCAGTGTTGTGGCACCAGCACCAGTGCCTAAGGCCCAATTTTTCTGCCCCTGTTTAACAGGGGCGTGTTATTACAATTTTTGATGCAATACTTTGCAGCAGGGCTCGTTCCTGCGTTCCAACTAGAGTGTCTGTGAGGGGTTGCAGTGTTGTGGCACCAGCACCAGTGCCTAAGGCCTAATTTTTCAGCTCCTGTTCAACAGGGGCATGTAATTACAATTCTTGATCTAATATTTCACAGCAGGGCCCATTTCTGCACCCACCAAGAACGAGTGAGGACTTACAGTGTTGTGGCACCAGCACCACCACCACCACCACCAAAGGCCCAGTTTTTCTGCCCCTGTTCAACAGGGGCATGTAATTACAATTCTTGATCTAATATTTCACAGCAGGGCCCTGTGAGGGCTTACAGTGTTGTGGCCACAACAACACCTAAGGCCCAAATTTCTGCTGAGTATATAGGGCAGGCCCCTACTTTCAAACATCTAACTTACAAACGACTCCTACTTGCAAACGGAAGGAGACAACAGGAAGTGAGATGAAATCTACCCCTAGGAAGGGAAATTCTCTCCTGTAAGAGTTAATATGGGAAAAACATTTCTCCTTTCCACTGATGCTTTCCAATCCTTGTTCCACAAAAAAACCCAAATTTTCAAAAAACATTTGTCATTGGGACAAAAGTGAGGTGAAATCTTCTGAAGAGGAGGAAAGACAGCAAAACAAATGTCACAGGGGTGATAACCCTTCCCTATGTTTTCCAAAAAGTTTAAAAAAGAATTTTTGGCTGGAGCTAAACACTTTAAAAATGTACCCGTTCAAAATGACAAACAGATTCTACTTAACAACAAACCTACAGTCCCTGTCTTGTTTGCACCGCCTGTATACTGCTGTTCAGAGTATATAGGGCCTGGTGGCCCCACACCTTTCCTTATTTTAATTTGGGTCTTAATATCCATACAAGACCCAAAGGGCCTGGTAATGGACTGGGGGGTACCCATGCCATTTGTCTCACTGATTTTCATCCATATTGCCAGGACCCGACATTACATTAAACCCGCAAGCATTTTTAAATCTGATTTTTTCCTTTAAAAATGACATTTGGTGCAGGGACTGTTCTAAACACGGGAAAGACGCGCTACTTTACAGGCATACTATAGACACCCCCCAGGTACGATATTTAAAGGAATATTTCACTTTTTTTTTTTTTACTTTAAGCATCATTAAAATCACTGCTCCCGAAAAAAACGTCTGTTTTTAAAAGTTTTTTTTGCATTGATACATGTCCCCTGGGGTAGGACCCGGGTCCCCAAACCCTTTTTAGGACAATACCATGCAAATTAGCCTTTAAAATGAGCACTTTTGATTTCGAACGTTAGAGTCCCATAGACGTCAATGGGGTTCTAACGTTCGTGCAAATTTTTGGTCCGTTCGCAGGTTCTGGTGCGAACCGAACCGGGGGGTGTTTAGCTCATCCCTAATCCAGAGTGTAAAGACCAGTTTGCTATGGTGTGGGACGGCCGCCAATCCACTTTCACTGTCCTTGCGCAAGGCTATCTTCATTCTCCAATGATTTGCCATGGACTTTTTGCCCGAGATTTAAGTACCCTGAATTTGAAAGTCGCTGTGTTTCACTACATTGATGACATCATGATCTCTGGGACAAAAGAAGATGTAACTGAAGCACTTCACCTGCTGATAGAGCACTAGGAGAACAGAGGGTGGGCTATCAACAGACACAAAGTCCAAGGACCTGCCACAGAAGTGAAATTCCTGGGAATGATGTGGACTGAGCCGCAGAGGCAAATTCCAGAGACAGTTGTGCAATCTATCCAGGCTCTTTTGCCCCCTACTACCAAAAATGAGGCACAGAAGTTCATTGGAGTTGTGGGGTTCTGGAGATCGTTCATCCCACATTTTGGACTGATTCTGAGGCCTATATATAATTGTAAAAAAAAAATTTTTCCAAAAAGTTTTTATTAAATTTTTGGTCAAACAGAAGTTATGTAACATACATTTCAATAAACAAGGTTACAGGTGAATAATAAACAGTCATAATGCAGTTGTACAAGCTGTCCGCCCTTGAAAAAGGCTTTGATCACCATAAGTGAGTCTATGAGACATACAAACAGTAACATGTGTGAACTTGCAAGATTCCTAAGTTATTTTCAGCGTATGTAACACGTCCACGGGCTGGTAATTAGCCCGAGGGAACCAGTGAGGAGCACCGTGGAATTGACAATCATCAGATAATTGCTGATGTATCTTCTGCCAAGATAGGAAGCAGAGAGCATTAAGCCCGGGAGAAGCTTGTGGGTGGGGTGCAGACCACTGGGTGACAATCCCGGTACCATTCACCCCTAAAGGGAACTTCGCTGTGAATGGACCGGGATTTTGGAGAGGAAAATGAATAAAGTACAGATCAGTGGTGTGGTGGTATGTCTGTTTAGTTCCCGGTAGGGACTCTGGAGGACGGGCTGGGACTGTAGTGATCATAGCAGTGCAAACATGTGCCCTTACTTGCGGGCTAAACAGGAAGGGCATTTACTGGTATTTGTATAATGCGAGTATTAGTGAGAGACAGTGCGGGGAGGACACTGTAGGGAGGAACTGGGATGGGGGTGAGAAAGGCGGTAGTGTTATAGGGGGTTGACCCACGCGGGGAGTATAGTATAGCCTTTAAGAGGATCTTGGAGGAGTTTGGGACAATGATGTCCACGTTTGGGTTTGTTTGTAGTGTAGCCAACTTGCCCAAGTGATGTAGAATTTGGTAGGGTGGTCATTGGATTGGCAGATAAGGTTTTCCATGTCGGCTATTCTGTCCACCCTGCGGATCCAATCTCGGACCATGGGGGGGGGCAGTGTTCCTCCAAAAGGCGGGGATGCATAGGTTGGCTGCGTTGATGAGATGTAAAGTGAGGGATTTTTTATAAGAGCTCAGGGAGGCGGGAGTGTGGTGGAGCAAGTAGTGTGCTGGAGAGAGTGTTAGTGGGAATGTAGTGATTTGGGAGATCAACTGATTGATTTCGTTCCAGAATGGTTGTATCTGGTTACATTCCCACCAAATGTGTAGTAGAGTGCCCCGGGATGTACCACATCTCCAGCAGGTTGGGGGAATGGTGGGGTGAAAGTGGTGGACCTTCTCAGGTGTCCTATACCATTTAGAAAACAGTTTGAACCTGTTTTCTTGCGTGGAGACGTTGATGGAGCCTTTGTGCATGAGGGTGAAGATTTGGTCCCATTCGTTGGCTGGGATATCCATGGACAGATCCTTTTCCCATTGGCGTATCAGTTTGTCCTGTTTGACCTTGTGGTGCGAGAAAAGGAGGGAGTAAAGCGTGGAGATTAAGTGACTCTGGGGCTCGGTGCTCAGGCAGAGAAGTTCAAGTGGTGAGTGGTCTCTATGCCACTGGGACGTATGTGGGGTGGTCTGAAGGAAGTGTCTTAGTTGTAGGTATTTATAGAAGGGTATAGCGTAGTTGGGTAGAGCTGGAGAGAGTAACGGTTGGGTAAGGAGCGATCCATTCTGAAAAAATTGGTGTGCCCTCGCCTGTGAGGTATGTGTAGCAAGAGTCTTATGTTTAAGTGTTAGGCCTGGGGGGAAGTCTGGGTTGTTGTCGAGTGGCGTCATAGGGCCAGGTGAGGGGGTAAGATTGAGCAGTTTGCATGCCATTTTAAAAATAGAGAGTGTGGTGCCGATGAGGGGGTGGGAAGTGAAATCCTGGGGAATCTGTCTATGGTTAATCCAGGGTGAGTTGGCAATCGGGAGACTTGTGAAGGAATCTTCCAGAGCAATCCAGTCTTTGGAAAGATGGTGTATGTGCCAATCCACCACTCTGGCTAAATGGCAGGCCCAATGGTACTTTTGAAGATCAGGAAGGCCTAAGCCTCCAAGTCGTTTGGGGAGAGCCAACCTATCCCAACTAAGTCGTGGGGCTTTAGTTGCCCAAATGAAGGTCCTGCAAATACGCTTGTATGAAAGGAAAAAGGAAGTCGGGAGTTTGATCGGTATAGCTTGGAGGAGGTATAGGAATCTGGGAAGGATATTCATTTTTCGTATGGGGATCCTGCCCAGCCAAGAAAAGGAGCCCAGGTGCCACTTCCTGAGATCCGCTTGGATGGAGAGGATCAAAGGTAGAAAATTTTTGGCGTAGAGATCGGATAAATTTGTTGTAAGTTTGATTCCGAGATAGGAAATGTCTGATTTTTCCCAACTGAATGGAAAGTTGTTTTTGCATAGGTTCACAGTGGCCGTTGGCAGTGTGATGTTGAGGGCCTTTGATTTCTCAAAGTTGATTTGAAGATTTGAGAGGTATTTGAAGAATGCGAAGTCTGTCAATAAGTTTGGTAAAGTTGTAATGGGGTCTGTCAAGAAAAGTAGAACATCGTCAGCATAGGCTGCCAGTTTATACTGAGTGTGAAGAACGTCTACACCCCTAATGGCCGGGTTGTCCCTCAGTCTTCGAAGCATAGGTTCCATGGTCAATATGAATATTAGAGGCGACAAGGGGCAGCCTTGGCGGGTGCCATTGGATACAGAGAAGGCGTCCGACAATTCCCCATTAACCCTGATTCTCGCCCTCGGAGAAGAATAGAAGGCCTGCATCATACGTGGTGGAAAGCCTACGGCTCTCAAAGAGGCTGCCATGTAGTCCCAAGCGACCCTGTCGAACGCCTTCTCTGCATCCAAGGAAAGGAAGAAACCAGGTGTAGACGTTTTTGTGAGCCAGTGGTGGATGTTCAGTGCTTTGGTGGTGTTGTCCCTAGCTTCGCGGCCAGGGACAAAGCCCACTTGGTCCAAGGAGATTAGGGTAGGGATGAAGGGCAAAATGCGGTTGGCCAATGCTTTAGCATAAATTTTTAAATCTACATTTAGTAGGTAGATGGGGCGATAATTGGTCACAAGTGTAGGGTCTTTACCCTGTTTGGGCAGTAGCGTAATGTGTGCGTCAAGCAGGTCGTTATTAGCCACTGAGTCAGGGGTAAGGGTGTTTAGAGCTTTGGTTAAATGTGGGAGGAGGGTGGTAGCAAAGGACGTGTAATAGCTGACCGAGAGACCATCCGGTCCAGGGCTTTTACCTGACTTCATTTGTTTTAAAGCCGTGTGTAATTCGGTCACCGAGAGAGGGAGGTCTAAGGATTGCACATCTTCAGGGGAAAGAGGGGTGGGGCCATATTGTGCTAAAAATTATTTGATGGCATTTGGACGGTCTATTGAAGTGTCGGTAGCGTGGGTGGATGGAGGATTGTATAATTTGGAGAAGTATTGGATAAATTGTGCTGATATGTCTTTATTGGTAACTAAGGCCTCCCCTGTAGGACTGTTAATCTTGTGGATGGTGTTAGATGCCTTCCTGGCTTGGAGAGCCCTTGCCAGGAATTTACCAGCCTTGTTGCCAAATTCGTAGTAAAGCTTGTGCGTTAATGCGAATTTCCGTTTCAGTGTAACGTTTAGCATATCTAAAAGTTTCTCTCTCGCCTGAGTAAGTTCAGTTAGGGTAGCCGCAGCAAGGGAAGCCTTGTGTGATTGTTCGAGTTTGCGTATACGCGCAGTGAGTTCGTTAATACGGGCATACCTAAGTTTGTTGCGTTGCGCCGCTATAGACATCAGTTCTCCACGAATGACACATTTATGTGAGGCCCATGTAATAGCGGGAGTGACATCAGTTGACGAATTGTTTGAGAAAAAATCTGCGAGGCACGTAGACAGTCTGAGGGCATTGACCTCGTCAGACAGCAATGAGTTATCGAGGCGCCAAATATGAGTCCGTTTGTGTGGGGCGGAGAATTGTAGAGTCATGGAGATGGGGCTATGGTCTGAGAGTAAGGACGGTTCAATGGTCGCGCTAGTAAGGTATGTCAGGTCCTGTTGGGAAAGAAAGAAGTGATCTAGTCTAGAATATTTGTTGTGTGGGGAGGAAAAGAACGTGAAATCCTTTTCTTTAGGGTGGAGGGTGCGCCAAGTGTCATGGAGTAAAAAGTTGCTTAGTTGGTGTTTGATAGATCATAGGGCTCGGTATGTGAGGGAGGAAGTCCCAGTAGAGGTGTCAATAGACGGGACGAGTGGGACATTAAAATCACCGCCGACAATAAGGGTGCCGGAGTAGAAGCTGGAGAGTAGTTGCAGTGTATTAAGAAAAAAGGTAACTTGGCCTGAGTTGGAAGCATAAATATTGGCGATTGTAAATGTTCTCTGGTGTAGAGTTCCTTTTATAAAAAGGAATCTGCTGAGCGGATCTCGGTGAACGTCAGTCACTTGGAGGGGGCAGTGTTTAGAAATGAGGATGGATACCCCTTTTGATTTTGCCTCAGAGTTGGAGGCATGAAAGACCGTGGGGAAGTGACTGTTGTGTAATTTGGGGATCAAATCCGTCCGAAAATGTGTTTCTTGTATCAGTGCTATTTGCGATTTGGATTGTTTGAGTGATTGGAGGAGTTGGGATCGTTTTTCAGGAGTGTTCAGACCCCTGATGTTAACCGAGAGTAATTTGAGATCATTTAGTTGAGGAAGAGGCATCTTTCCGTGTGGGTGGGTGTTTGAGGTAGCCGCCATTATGAGGGGACGGGGGGAGGGATAGAGGGTAGGGGGAGAGCGGAGCGGTCCGCTTTACAGGGGATAGGCTCGTGTGAAGCGTGTAAGAAACCAAGAGGATACCGAAGAGGTGTGGAACGATATGTCCCCAAACCTCTAATATAAGAGGTCGGTGTGGTACGGAGTGCGCCTGTGGCACAGTTCCCTATAGGGATTACTGAACCACAGTGCGGATCCGTATGGGGGTTGACCCAAATCTAGGCGATGGAGAGATGAGGGTATTACGGGGAAAAGGTACAGGTGGTGGAGTGTGATCTGCCGCCACAGGACAAGGAGAGTCAACGGTAGAGGTAACTAGCTATCATAGCAGTCTTCTGGGACTGGTAGCAAGAGCTTTTCGTTAGTGTGTAGAGGTATGCGTTGTGCCCCATGGGCTGTAGAAATATGTGGACCCTTAGGGTGCTTAGCATTGTATAGTGCGCCGTGGGGTCGCTCCCCGTCTTCATCTGTGAGCGATGACAGCCCAAGAACCATGTCATCTCCCCCAGGTCAGCCATATCCATTGCACCCAAAGGGTCTGGTGGTGTAGTTAGGGGAGAGGAGCCACGACCCACACACAAATTGCAGCATAAAACAATAATAGTCTAGAAATAACAAAAAAAAAAAAATAAATTCTAACTTGCGATTCTTGAAGCAGCCCTTTTAAGGTCAAGTACTGCCCTGTGAAACCTAGAGAGCAGAGCTAGATAGGCTATAAGCACTAAACAATAGGTGCAAGGTAAAAGTAACATTATATAACAACAATTATAGTTTTGGTGTAGGACTATATAACACAAGAGCATATCGTTAGAATGATATTACCAGGACAGTCCAGCAGTGTAGAGTGAGAGAGACGATTGGCACATTGGTAACAGCAGGTGCTGTCCACCGGGAGGCGTTAAGAGTGGTAGTCTAGATGCGGTTTCTCACATACCGTGGAGGATTGCTGACGGGAGCCGGATGGTGGCAGGACTGCTGGATTGAAGCAGGTGTAGAGGAGGTGAGATGCGGAAGTGGAGCCGTCGTTGCCGGAAGTGTCATATGAGGAGTCCTTCAAAGCACATCTCGGGGAAGACAGGAAGTCCGTACAGAGAGGCGGGACTGCGTGGTGGCTCCGGGCGAAGCTTACACCCGCTAAGCAGTGTGGGGAATGTAGTTCCGCGCTGTGTAGATCGATGGAGTGCAGTCGTTTACACTTGAAGCTAACCAGTATAGCAGGGTGGTGTTGCTGATATGGCAGATGGTAATGGCTGTCTGAGGTACAAGGCACAGTCCATCGGGCGTTGTGGAAGCAGCAAGCGGGGAGGTACAGTGTGCAGGGAGGAGGATCGGTTGTTAAAGCTGAGGTCCTGCCGTTGTAAAACCAAAACGAAAACAAAGAAAATAAAGTTTGCAATACAGAACTGATACAAAAGGTCAAACGGCTGTTATACGGTCAAACTGGGTGATCTGACAGGAGTGGCAGGGCGTTAACAACCCTGATTTAATGATCCCTATGGGCTCTTCTTGACCGTGAAGATATAGTGGGATTGGCTTCCTGCGTCCCAGCGCGATGGATGACGTGGCTCCTTAGGGTAGAAGGAGAGCGGTGCCTGCGGTGCCTGGAGCTTTGTGTTTCCATGGGTTTGTCCCATAGCATGTCCCGATGGGATGGCCTGGGGCAGAAAGCCGCGTACCACAGAGGTACAGAGATCAGGGGTATGCCGAGTGTGGAGCAAAAATGTGGTAGGTCCTCAGGAACCCTGAGGACAGCTGAACGTCCTATTAATTTTTTGCTCTGAGGGCATCCAGCAAGGGCTTGAGATCTCGCCTATGTTGCAAGGTGATGCCCGAGAGATCCTGGTATATTTGGACAGGGCAGCCCTCGTGAAGAATTTGCTGCATGCCCCTGGCTTGTTTGATGATTTCTTCCTTTAATTTGAAATCGACGATGCAGCAGATAACATCTCGAGGTGGATCGTTCTCTCTTCCTTTAGGTCGCAGGGCCCGGTGAATTCTCTCCATAGCGATGGGGGTTTGAGGGGGGTGCTGTAGGAGGTTGTTAAAAATGCTTACTACAGATCGTGAGATGTGCTCCCCTTCTATTGACTCTGGAAGACCTCTGATTCTCAAGTTATGCCTTCTACCTCGGTTATCGAGGTCTTCCAGATGTCGCTGCATGTCTCTCAATTGCAGGGTATGTGAGTCCAAGCAGGTAGTAACAGTGTGCAGCGTCTCTTCTTTTCTCTCCGTAGCGCTTTCAACTACTTGTACTCTGTCTTTGAGCTCACGCAGATCCAGCCTGAGTTCTGAGACGGCCGCTGCGAGGGCCTTCTTAATGTCGTCGGCGACTGATTAAGGGGAGGATGAGGTCTGAGTTCAATTCCCTCTTCCCCACCATGAGAATGCGGGGGTTGTTGCGGCTGAGCGCTCGAGTCAGACGGCGGGGTCAACATCTGAGGAGAGTGAGGGGGCCCGTGGCGGGAAGGCGCCATGTTGTGTCTGCCGGCTCTGAACATCTCCGGGATGTTCTGTCCTTGTGAGCCAGCTAAGTCTCTAGGGGACCGAGAGCAGGAGGCAGAAGAGGTTCGGGAAGCCGTCCCCATAGTTAACAGGGATAGTAGATTGAAAATACCTCCGTAATTCAGTAGCTATCTCCTGTGGCGGGCAGAGCTCGGGGATTAGACGTCTTTCTCCATGCCAGGTCAGGCCACGCCCCCCTGAGGCCTATATATAATGCCACCAGAAAAAAGACTGAGTTCTCATGGGGTTCAGAGCAGCGGCCTGCATTCCTGGCTGCTAAAGAAGCTATTTTGCAGCATCAGGGATTAGGATCCGTGAGACAAGGAGTACCATTTCAGCTGGACGTAGTGGAGCAGAATAGTACCATATCTTGGAGTCTGTGGCAGCCAAATGAAAAGAAAGGACTGAGAGCAATACCCATTGGATTTTGGTCCAAACAACTGACAGGGGCACAGAAGAGATACACGCCCCTAGAGAAGTACCTGTTTGGGGCCTACACAGCACTTCAACATGTAGAGACCATTACAGGAAAGGACACAGTCACCATCCATACTGCATTGCCAATAGCAGGATGGGTGAGAGATAATGGAGTGACCACTAGGGCAGCTGTAGCCCAGAACCAGACACTGATGAAATGGAAGTGGTACCTTCAAGAAAGAGGGGGTATTGCAGCTGGGGATGTTAGAGACATTTCAAAACAGTTGGTTTGGCTTGTCACTTTTACCAGCACCCGGCCAGAAGAAGAAATTCCTGTGCTGTAATCATCCCCCATTCTAAAGGCTCCACTCTTTGAGTCTCTGTAAGAAGACATGAAGGAGTCAGTGTGGTTCACTGATGGTTCAGCCATAGTCACCTCGTCTGGACATAAATGGACAGCAGCAGCCTACAACCCAAGTACAGACACAGTCCTGCAGGAGACCAGAATTGGAGAGTCCAGTCAGTATGCAGAGTTGAAAGCTGTGGTGATGACTCTACAGGAGAATCCTTCTTCCCATGTCACTATCTACACTGACAGCTTGGCGTTTTTTAACGGACTGACAACTTGGATGCCCACGTGGAAGTCCAATGAATGGATGATTCATGGAAAGGTGGTGTGGGGAGGCAAGGAAGTCTGGGACTTCATCTGGAAGGAAGCTCACTCCCTCACCATAAAAGTGGGGCATGTTGATTCACATGTGCCCCTAGTCCCAGACTTTGAAAACTATAACAGGGTTGCAGATGAAATCGCCAAAGTGAAGGCAGTTGTACCAATTGATCCTGTCTTGATGAACTTGGTCAACTGGGCCCACAAGCAATCTGGACATTTGGGGCAGAAAGCAACATATGAAGCAGAGAGGATTGCCTATATCCATGGACATGATAAAGACTGTAATAGGGAACTGTACAGTGTGTGGAGAAGTGTGACAATGGCCATTGCAAAAGTACTCCACCGGCTCGATTTGTATGTACAGCATCTTTGTATAGTAAAGCACATATACACACTGCAGAAATCTCAGCTTCCTTGCTTATACCACAGAGTAACCTTGCTAGATAGACGCAAGCAAAACAGTGCCGCAAGATGTTTTGTGCTACTGGAGACCTGGTTGTAAGGTTGCAAGTGCCTCGATGATTTGCAAGTGTCTGTGCTGCAGGTAATGTGGTTACATAGACTGCAAGTGTCTCTGATGCAGGAGATGTGGTAGTAATGGGTTGGAAGTGTCTGGGTTGCTGGAGACGTGGTTGTGAGGTTGCAAGTGTCTCAATGATTTGCAAATGTCTGTGCTGTAGGAGACATGGTTACAGAGACTGCAAGTGTCTGTGCTGTAGGATACGTGGTTGCAATGGGTTATGAGTGTCTGGGCTGCTGGAGATGTGGTTGCAAGGACTGCAAGTGTCTCAGGATTTGCAAGTATCTTTGCTGCAGGAGATGTGGTTACATAGATTGAAATTGTCTGTGCTGCAGGGGACATGGTTGAAATGTTAACAGTGTCAGGGATGCTGAAGATGTGGTTACAACTGCTGCAAGTGTCTGTGCTGCAGTAGACGTGGTTTCAATGACTGCAAGTGTCTATGCTGCAGGAGACGTGGTTGTGGCTGGTCACAAGTGTCTGAGTAGCAAAAGGTGGCCTTTGGCAGGCGAAGCAAGAAAAGATAGGAGAATTTTAAATGTGAAGGACTAACCCTAAGCGGCTGTGCACTTATGGTGTGAGAAAATGAATTAGATATGAAGCGTAGTACCGCGAGCAGCTAGACTCGAATCGGACTGTAATGGGTATGAAAAGGGGCTTGATACAAATCTGTTGTAGGGTAGAACGTGAAACTGGTACGAATTGTTTGTAAAGTGTAAGCGATACGAATCGTTGTGCCGCTAATGCGGCTGGATTCGAACTGAACTACAATGAACAAATGGATTTGATACAAATCGGTTGTAGGGTAGAACGGTAGTTAGGGTAGATGCCTAAATAGAGTAAACGAGGTAGGCCAATGCAAAATGGTAGGTAGGGTAAAAGACACGATCCGATGTGAATCGGTGTGCAAAGCGTCTGAAGTGTAACCATTGTGCCGCTATTGTGACTAGATTAGAATCAGACTGTAGCGGGTGTGCAACATATCCGGTATGAATTGGGAGAAGTGTGGTGTAGCGCTGTGCATGACGCACATGGAAACAACTTTGGTTTTGGCAAGTAGATGGGAAAAGGACAGTGTTTGGAAGATTCGTAAGTTCCTCTGCGGGAACTGAACATACAACATGGGGAATACAACGAATAGCAAAGATTTTGAACACGACACAAATATATAGTAATAAATTCCACCTTCGACAGTGAGCAAGACTTGATCAAAAACCACAAATAAAGCAACCGCAACACACTGTATTCGGGAACAACAGACTCACGAACATGAAGTGAGCTGAAGAGTCGGCCTGGTGACATAACAAATTGTGCACTGGAACCGACAAGGAGCATGGGCGAGTGGGCTGCTTAAATACCCCCCTGGGCTCCTCCCATAAAATCAGGCCACCATACTGGCCTTCTTATATATATCTATATGTATATGTATATGTACATCGGCAGTGCTTGGCTCCACTCACAGTCACGCCCAGTCCCGCCATTGGACCTGTGTTATGTCCATCATAGGGCGGACTGCGAGAGGAGCCGAGAAAAGCCGTCAGGAGCCGAGATACACAGTGTATCTCTGCGGCGTCTTATTTAAACTGCAGTGACACTGACAAGTCACTGCAGTTTAACTGCAGCCTGGGCAAGGCTGCAAATGACATGGACAAGGCTACAGATGGACACTGATAAGGCTGCAGATGGAGGCTGCAAGGCTGCAAATGACACTGACAAGGCTGTAAGGCTGCAAATGACACTGATAAGGCTGCAAGGCTGCAAATGACACTGATAAGGCTGTAATGCTGCAAATGACACTGACAAGGCTGCAATGTCACTGGGCAAGGCTGCAAATGACACTGACAAGGCTGCAAGGCTGCAAATGACACTGACAAGGCTGCAAGGCTGCAAATGACACTGATAAGACCGCAAGGCTGCAAATGACACTGACAAGGCTGCAATGTCACTGGGCAAGGCTGCAAATGACACTGACAAGGCTGCAAGGCTGCAAATGACACTAATAAAGCTGCAAATGACACTGACAAGCCTGCCAGGCTGCAAATGATACTGACAAGGCTGCAAGGCTGCAAATGACACTGACAAGGCTGCAAGGCTGCAAATGACACTGATAAGGCTGAAAATGACACTGACAAGCCTGCAAGGCTGCAAATGACACTGAAAGGCTGCAATGTCACTGGGCAAGGCTGCAAATGACACTGACAAAGCTGCAAATGACACTGATAAGGCTGCAATGTCACTGGGCAAGGCTGCAAATGACACTGACAATGCTGTAAGGCTGCAAATGACACTGACAAGGCTGCAATGTCACTGGGCAAGGCTGCAAATGACACTGACAAGGCTGCAAGGCTGCAAATGACACTGATAAGGCTGCAAATGACACTGACAATGCTGCAATGTCACTGGGCAAGGCTGCAAATGACACTGACAAGGCAGCAAGGCTGCAAATGACACTGATAAGGCTGCAATGTCACTGGGCAAGGCTGCAAATGACACTGACAAGGCTGCAAGGCTGCAAATGACACTGACAAGGCTGCAATGTCACTGGGCAAGGCTGCAAATGACACTGACAAGGCTGCAAATGACACTGATAAGGCTGCACTGTCACTGGGCAAGGCTGCAAATGACACTGACAAGGCTGCAATGTCACTGTGCAAGGCTGCAAATGACACTGACAAGGCTGCAAATGACAATGGACAAGCATGCAGATGGACGCTGTGCAAGGCTGCATTGATGAGCATTTAAATGAAAGTTTTTTCCTTAAATAGTTTTTTTTCCTTAAAATTCCTTAAACTCTTATCTTGAGGTTTGCTGATGGCTATGTAGTGCCTCGTTTACTGCTGTTGAGAAAACCTGTCTGCATTAGACAGTGATGTAATGGCAGACAAACGGTACAAGAGTGGCGCGCTTAAAAGAAAAACTAAAGGTTTAAAGTAATGTGTAGATGGTGGGGCCCGAAAGTGACTCAAGCCCAGGGGCCCCCAACACCATAAGTCCTGCCCTGTATATACAGTATCTCACAAAAGTGAGTACACGCCTCACATTTTTGTAAATATTTTATTCTAACTTTTCATGTGACAACACTGAAGAAATGACACTTTGGTGTCCTTTTATGAAAGTGAGGTAAAATACCACGATTCAGTTCTCAGGCATTCTCAGGGGAGATCGCTCTCCTCTGAGTGCCTATTTATGAAAGTGTGTAGATAGCTTCTCATGTTGAGTTGAGAAGCGATCTACAAATGCCAGGAACTCCTGAGAAACGGCTCCTCTCACTATAATCTCGCGTGATATAGCGGGATTACAGTATGAGGAACCATAAAATACAAAGTGTAACACAAATCAGCACACATTCCCCAACATATTAATAAAATAACAACGTTAAATTCCCCCTACACAATATACATTAACCTAATTATAAAAAAACATTGTTTTTATCAATATTTAAAGATCATACATGTCCTTATTTAAATATGAATGGTGTATAGTAAATGAATGTAATGCACATATGTAATGCAGCTATACACCATTCATATAAATGCAAAATACATTTATAATCATTAAAAAAATAATTTTAATAAAGTATACAAGTATAAATATTTATTAATAAATTAAAATAAAATATATTTCATAATTGATAAACATAAAAATTGATAAACTGGTGCAATGCGAGAACACTGCGAATCCACTGCGGGTTACCGCATCGCACCGACTCGCATGTCAGTTCACACTGCCATATGCGAATCGCTGGGGAGTGTCAATACATTGTTAACGACACCCCCAGTTCAGCTTGCATATCGCACTGCGAACTGACAGTCCGGACATGAATCGGATCGCATATGTGTGAACACACATGCGATCCGATTCTGGTCCGAACAAAAAAAAGGGTCCTGTGCGTGTTTGCACCAAATGCGGTGCAATATCAGCCATACTATCTGTACAGCTGATATCGCACCGCACAGACATCGCATGTAATGTGAATGGCAGTGTGCTGCGAATTAAATGCGATGC